>CM053976.1:21420335-21825544 GCA_028641955.1 Protonibea diacanthus | reverse complement strand
AATAAAAAACATTCGAAATACAATAGGGCTTCGCACAGCACAGCGTGCTCGGGCCCTAAAAATAATAAAAAAAAAAATAAAAAACATTCGAAATACAATAGGGCTTCGCACAGCACAGCGTGCTCGGGCCCTAATAATAATAAAAAAAAAAATAATAAAAAAAAAAATAAAAAACATTCGAAATACAATAGGGCTTCGCACAGCGTGCTCGGGCCCTAATAAGTAAAGGACCAATTAGGCCTGCATTATGAGCCCTAATTGAACCTGCTTCCTGTAGAGGAGTTGAGAAACACTGGGTGTTTACAACGGTTGAGAGGGGTGAGTATGTGTGTGTCAGGTGGATGTAGAGATGCCAAAGCAACGACACTTGCGGACGAAGACGTCAAAATCTCTGAAGATGACCATGATGAGCTTGTGTCACTATGTAAGCTGGACTTCAAACTACAGCTTATTTGCGCATTTGTCACTGACGGGTGGATTAATGGTTTTAATGGGAAACAAACAACTAACAAATCAGAATATTCTATAATAAGATATATGGAGTAACCACACAGGAGGAGTCTACAAGGCCATTAGGTGGCCGATAAAGGTTACTACCACAGGCAGAGATGCAGAGCTGTACAATGTGCTGTTTGAGAAGGCAGATTTAATTAACTGGATTGAATTAAGTAATATTTCGTTTTGAACTTATTAACATTCTGTCACATGGACTTTCACCACCCATGGATGTTTGATATGAAATATTTGCTATCTTTGCTATTCTACCAGTCCATACTTACTGTATGATTGAGGAAAACAACAAATTATAAAGAGGTTTTAATGAGGCTCTTTTTCAATTTCAATCTAATTTCAATCTAATTTAATTTAATTTTCAATCTAATTTAATTGATTAGATGTATACAGTATCCCAGATTAAAACACTTAGCAATACATTCCCAATGTAGGCTAATAATATAAGTATTTGGAGCGTGTCAGGAAAATAGTGTGTGATGTATGACTCTTTTAAGAATAGAACAATAAACCATTAAAGGCCCAGTCAGTAGAATTTAGTTGTATCTAGTGGACTAATTATGGTGGATTGCAATCTCCTCACATCACCCTCACCTTCCTAGTGTAAAGGAGAAACAACATTTGAAAGGCACTGTCTAGAGTGAGTACTTAGTTTGTTTGTTCTGGGCTACTGTAGAAACATGGCGGTCTCCATTAAAGAGGACCCACTCCCACTGTAGATATAAAAGGATAGTTTTTGAGTAACAAAAACAAAAAGATTCTTATTTTAATGTGATTATATGTGCACAAAATCATAGTTATGAATACTATACTATTCCATGTTTGCCTTATTCTGAAAATGGTTTACCTTCACCTTATTTGACTTTTCCTGGGACTTATTGATTTTATAGTTTGGTTAAATTGGGTAATTTACTGGATAACTCTGCCCAACTCTGACATTTTCTCTGTGTGTCTGTATTATAACGACATAAAAACATTTGGACATGTAGAAACGACATTTGTCTGAACTGACCTCAGCGCTGCGTTACCACACACTGACCAGCGGGGGGCGGTAGTTCTCTAACGGACTCGGACAGGAAGCGCAATGAATTCTGGGACTTTTAGTTCTCAATGAAGGACGGTTGGCTTGATAACAGCGCGAAGAACAAAACAAGACCTTTATTAGCGATAAATAAAACACCAGCCTCCAATCCAGCATTAGTGCCGGTTCCGGACGTGTTGAGTCCGGATGATTTCAGGTGGATTGAGTCGGTGAACGAAGAAAAGCGGCTCACTTTTGGTGAAAAATAAACAGGAAGTTGTTAGCGTTGTGGGACGTGTAGTTCCGCTCGCAGGCCACTGGGCTTTATAACAACGCGCAGAATAAAGAAACAACAATAAAATAACCTAAACTTAACCTGAACACCGTGCTTTCATCCTCGACGTTGGAGTAAACATGCCCGGGTTCACTTGCTGTGTCCCTGGCTGTTACAACAACTCGCACCGGGACCGGGACCTGCGCTTCTACACATTTCCCAAAGACACCACGCTGAGGGAGCTGTGGCTGAGGAACATCTCCCGGGCCGGGGTCAGCGGCTGCTTCAGCACCTTCCAACCCACCACGGGACACCGAGTCTGCAGCGTGCATTTTGCCGGCGGGAGGAAGACCTACAGCATCCGAGTGCCGTCCCTCTTCCCTCTGCGAGGGGTGAATGAGCGCAGGAGTCGGCGGGGCAGAGGTAGGAAAGTGTCCGCGGCGGCTCCTGCCCCCGGCGCTGCAGCGACCTCCGGGATTGTCATCACCACCAGCGTACTGGGCAGCACGGCAGAGGGAGCCGAGGGCACCGCCGGCGGCGAGGCGAGCGACGATAGCATCACCGTGGTTCAGATAGGCCAAAACGGGGAGTACCTGGGCACGGCGCGGCTGCCTGCCCAGTCAGAGGGGACTTGTTACACGGCGCCGATCGGCAGCGCAGACGAGCTGACCGCCGACGACTCATCGGTGGAAACCGGGTCCACCGTGCACCAGCCGCCAGTGCAGTATGTCAGTGTGACCAGCAGCCCGCTGGACCACTCGTACTCGCTGACCACCGGCACCACGTCCGCCGAGCTGCTGCGGAAACTGAACGAGCAGCGGGACATCATCGCACTGATGGAGGTGAAGATGAAGGAGATGAAGGCGACCATCCGCCAGCTCCGGGTGGCTGAGGCCAAGTTGCAGGAGGAGGTGCGGGAGAGGGACCGGCTGCTGTACGGAAACTCGGTGGCTTTTAGCGTCCGGAAGAAAATCTGATGGGTGAACACCACCGGGGACAACCCGTCACAGAGACTCAGACTAACGGAGAAGACGCCTTGGTGTTTGGAGACATCAGATGCAGCCCTATTTTGTATAAAACTACGAGCGATGACAATTTATTTTCAACAAGTAGAACTGATTTTTCGTAGGCCTGATGTAAAAAAAAAAAAAAGTTGGCTGTCTATGTTATGTAGTTTATCTCAGTAACCTCATTGCTACGTACTCACAAACATGCACACTCCGCTATTGGCCTGCAGCCCAGAACAGGGTCAATAATACATATTTTATTCATTCAACCGAGACTGATAGTTTGCACAGGCAGGCTTTACACATTTATACCTAGACTGATGGAAAGACAGAGCAGGGACATGCTCAAAACTGCCTAGTTGCATAGAAAGTTTTTCTCTTTTAGGCTTCACTTACAGTGTTTTTATTTCCTCGCCTTTGAATTAAAGTTTAGGAGGTTGTTGCAAGAAACGTCTCACAGTAGAGCTGCAGAGGGAATGTAAAGTCAGTACGCCAAGATGGACTTTCTGTGAACGAAACACTATTCATGGCACACGTATGGTGACAGTCAATGAAATAAAACTCTACCACGACTTTATCGAGTTGCCTTTGAAGGTTCCTTTGGTTGCTTTCTATGATTTGTGCAACAGAAAACAGACGTTTAGATAAATATGTATTACAGGATGTTTCTTGAAGACATGCATTAAGTTCTGCTCATTCAAAGATTTATCAGGAAATCTTGAGAAGATACTGTCGAGATACTTTATGCAACTTGAACACATCTGTCTGCCCCCCACGGTTGTTCTGTGAATTTTATGTGCCTGTTTCTGGTCAGATGTTTCACCACACAGATGTATTGTGGCTGAATTTCTCTGTCCTGTTCATGAGTGTTTTCTGCTACAGGATGTTACATTTCTGATTTTTGAACTTGGTCTGACACTTATGCTCTGCTCTTGTTTTGAAGTAAATTTCATTTTTGAAATGGTGCTGATTCACGTTGAATAATTTCTCAACGCATGAAATGTGTCCAGTGTTGCAGTAACAAGACAGAAGCAGGCTGTGGGTTATTTTTTTTTAAATAGTTTTTACCTTCAAGTTGAAAGATTGTAGCTTAACCCACCTGAGTCTTATCTTAGCAGCTCTTAAAGTCACTCAGAGCTCTGCTGCAAAGTACCAGGAGCATTTTTTTTAGTTGAGTTGTGGAAAAAGAAATAAAATTTCTATCATATTAGATGCTCAATCATAAAAGCTTGTGATGGGAACGAAACATGAAACATGAAATCTCAATAATCCTGCCCTGTTTTATACACCTGTTGGATGAACTGGTGCTAAAAGCTTCACTTAGTGTTCATCCAGAGATCATCCAGAACAAGATGTTGCCTTATAGAGACAAATATGATATGTTGCCTGTGTAAACCATCATTTCTTCTGAATCAACGGAAATGTCACTTGTACTTGGATGTAGACATTCAATTTAGGAATTTTTATTACTCTAACAGGTTAAATAATAATCAACAATCAACAGCCAAAAAACACGATGATCCTCAGAAACTGTATCCTGCAAGTGGTTCACTATTTTCACTTCATAGATCACACAAGACAGTAAATTAAAATGAATGAATTCATTCTTGCATTTTGACTAATCATTTCAGCATTATAGTTTCAACGAGTGTACCAGTATAAACAATTGTTTTTTGGTTAATTACACGACTTTGTCACATCAGAAACAAGTGGTGATGCGTTTTTTCAGTACAGTACAGATGTTGCAGCATGATTTTCACCCTCTAGATGGCGGTGGGATCAAGCTTGAAGAGCGGAGGTTTAGTCTATATGGTCTAATTTGCTTTATCTATCTGTGTTTTTTGTCAGCTTGGATGATGCTCATTTGCTTAATTGTAACTCTTAGTAAAACACTGAAATGTCAAACGTCTTAATGTGAATGTAAAGCTGTGACGCAGTTACTCAACCCATCAGTTTAAAATGTGTGGTTTTGAATGCCTGCCGTGATAATGTCGTTACATGAAAGAGAGACGGAGGGAGAGACGGATGAATGGAGAGACAGACAGCGCATTGGAGAGCATGAGGATCCAGATCCTAATCTCATCTGGATTTATTTTTTTTTAAACTCCCAACAGTGTTGCATAATACTGTAATCCAGAGCTGTCAATCAAATTTACACAACTCTTCCTTTTTCTATGGCTGCTTTCATTCACCACATCATCCTTTACATTCAGGCCAAACAATGGCTTTTCCTGTCAGACTGTCTCATTCTTTGAGAGTAACTCAAAGGGAGTACGATAATTACAGCTGTCAGGCAATCTAATTAATTACATGCTTTGTGATTAATGAATATAAATGAATCATCAATGTTGCTTAAGAATTATTTAAAAATATTATATATCTAATCTGTCACACGTTGCTCAGTCTGCATCTGAATGCCTGTTTGATTGTGTCCTAATGAGGCTGGTCACAAGATATGAAACATAAAGTTTTAATAAATTGGACTCACCTCATCGTGCAGAGAATATCTTCAGCTGTTTGTCAGACTGCACATCTGGTCTGTTGGGGATGGTAATGATTCAAATCAAACCAAATTCTGAATTTACCTGAAAAATGTATGACAGGCATAAAACAGCAGCAATTTATTTACAGAATAAAAAATATTATTATTTAAAAAATCTTTTCCATCTTCTTGAAGTTTTTGACGCTACCACAGAGTGTTTGGAGCACCACTCAGTGTGAATAAAATCTAATGTTAACATTGGAAAAAGGCGTATAATTTGAACTGCTGCTCTCGTCTGCTGTCACATGAAATGAAACACTCTCATTTGTCCTCACACATCTCCAGCTGAATGTGATGGAGCTGCTTGCCTCTACTTGTTAAAAAAAGCTTGCTACACGGATGGAACAAAGCTAATCCACGTCCCATGGTATTGACAAAGAGTGTTGATAAGGCCTTATGAGGAACATAGTTAGTACCTCCAGAAAACGTGATTTACTTGTATTTTACCAGCCAACATTAAAAATAATGATGCCATGATTTCTGAAATCTCACAACCTAATCACAGGAGTATAGGAGCAAGAGTACACTGTATATTATATGTATATGATCCCTTTCTTGCTCAGTCAGTGTATTAATGTACAGTATTACTATGATATTAATATTCAGTGAAAACTTGACGGTTTAAGGAGTACACCAGAAATTTCTTTGTGTATCTTTACTTCTTTTTGTTGTGTAAACTGATCATAGCTGGATTCAGTTGAATGTGAATGTGAATGTATGTTGTGTTTGTGAATTTAAATAAGCTCAACTACCCAGTTTTTCTTCACAGGGCAAACGACAAACATTTAACAGCCACTTTTCAAGAACGCCTACACTGTGATGAGGGACTCCTAATTCTCCATAGATTAATCTTTGGCACAGTATCACGTAAAAGTGCAGAGATACAGTCTTTGATATGTATGGTGTTCTGAAGTGTATTCAGAATGTCGCATACAGTATATGTCCACATGTAACAGCACTTTTCAGATCTGAGAAACTGTAAGTAGATTTGGGAAGACAAATATGTAGATGTAAAGAGAATTTTAAGATTCACAAGAGCACAGTGAAGTGATGATGGAGAAAAAAAAAACATGGGTCAGAACTTTGAATGACTCGTGCAATGAAGCAGAAAAAACATGTAAGAAGGCTGTTGGTCAGCAATTGGTTATGCAGGGAGGAGAACCATAAGTGAAGCACTTGATACGCACTCGACAACACGTTTAATGCTTCAGCAGCAGTACAAATACTAGCAGGGACAGAAAAACAACTCACTTCCTGTTGCATAGCATAATGATGAAGATTGATCACCTGCTTCAGACATTCACATGATGATTTGCAGCACACTGCCAAAAGTATGTGCACACTTGAACGTTGCACCCAAAAGTAATTCATGAACATCTTATTCTGAAACCATTTGCATTAATTTGCTACATTAACAACACCACCTTTTCTCAACACTTTGAATCCAGGCTGCAGAGATTTGCTTCTAATCAGCCACAAGAGCGTCAGTGAGTTTGGCCACTCATGCTCAGCGATGAGGCCTGGAGCACAGTTGGTGTTGCAGTTGATCCCAAAGGTGATGAATGGGGTTGAGGTTTCGCACTCTGTGCAGATGAGACAAGTTCTTCCACATCAAATTGGCTGCCTCATCTTGTGGATTAATTCCCCAAACATATGATTTATCTTAACTGGAACTGAGGGTGTAAATCATGAAAGCAGCCCAAGAATCCCTCTCACTAGTACACTGGAGTATATAGCACACAGGAGATTAACCCCTGGCATCCTTAGCATATGATTGCATCAATATAAAACAACAATAAAAGTCCAACAGGTTCAAAATATCTCTGTGAATTTGTGTAATGACACACGGTGAGCATAAGAATGTACATTTGCTGATGTATTGATTTGGAGCTGCGGCTTCAGACAGACAGATTATTCTGCAGTTAATGGTTGTTTTAAGCTGGAGATTAACAATGGGTTACCATTTCTCCTGTGTCAGTATGCAGATGTGAAACAGGACTTATACTAATGCACAGAGTGTGAGCCATCTGGGGGGGGAGGAAGAGGAAGGGGGATATAAGAGAGGCGCTGAAGTAAGAAATAAGGTAGATGTTTTACAATCGCTCTTCCAAAATTCAAGGTGTGCATGCATAATTTATCTCTGTCCAACCTTAATTAAGACTGTTTAACACATCATAGTGCTCATGACCCACATAGCTGTGGATGATTCTCACATGGGTTGCTGCTGTTCTCAGAGGGCGCTCTGTGTCTATGTCGGACTCCCAGGTGAGCTGGATTCTCTTATCCTCTCTGGGACATCATCCATCTGTCCGCATGAAATCAAATCCTCCTGGCACTTCTGGTCATACTCTCTTCTACAAGGCTATCATTTGTGATAAACTCCTTGTTCAATAGTAAAATCAAGTTTTTGCAGCAGGTAAATCTGTACGAACAAGGCAGAGATGATGACTGAGTGTTGATCACTGTTATACTACATATAATTTATCTGTATTTCAAAATAAATGTTCTAAATACTAAAGACCGGAAATGAGAACACTCTAATCCAGTGTGCTGTGTTGTGATGTTGTCATTGGTTTACTGCTTCCAAGCCCTCTACACACACACACACACACACACACACACACACACACACACACACACACACACACACGTCCTCTAACTCTCTGCGATGCATCGGTCCCTTTCACTGTTAATCCAGCCGGGTCGTGTGTCTGTACATTGCTGTACTTTTGCAATTTGATGAATTCCCAACGGATGGCAGGACACATCACATTTTAAAGCACCATCTTCATGCTCTTTGGACTTACAGTCAGTGGGAACTTTGCCTCAGAGCCTCAGATTCAGAGGTGGGACAAATGATGAAGTCCCAACCAGGCACTCCAACGATGCTGCTGCTCATCGCTTTCTGCCTCAGTAAGGACGACTCTTTAATTGTTGTGTGTGTTGAGTATGTGCATTAATGTGTCTGGAAAAAAGTTTGCTCTTTACCTGTCCCATCTTGTGCACCCTCACTGATTCTAGTTTATTCTGATCTGTCTGTGTGTGCACATACAGCAGGTCATAAACTGGACTAAGGTAGTAACTCAGATTGATTCAGCAGGTTTATCAGCAAAGGCTAACGTAGTTAAGATACATGATAAAGATTACTCTGTTTAGCTTGCTCTGAAACTGAGGAGAGGAAGGTTTTACAAATGCACTTAACTTAATGAAATGCTCACTGTGCCTGCGTGGTCTGATTGTCTCTCTCTGCTCCTGTGTGTGCGTGTGTGTGCATTTATTTGGTGTAAAACATCATGTATTTGGATGTGAATCCCACTAACTATCTTTTTTTTACTTTACTTTTTTTTACTTACTTACCTTTTCCCGTCAAAATACTCTGCACAAGAAAATATATTAATGAATGAAACACTTGCAGTTTAGGGCAATAAAACCATGCTAAAAAAATGTCTTTAACAATATGAATTCATACATGATGAACATTGGCATGATTCTTTGACACACAGACAGGAGCCACATCTTGGTAAACCTTAGAAATCATTGGAAACATCACTTCTAAGAGTTAAATGTAACTACAGTAGATAAGATACATTTATCTGTGATATGTTAAGTTAAAGGTTCTCTTTGTGATATTCAGAAAACCTTTGTTAATAATGAATGAACTGCAGTCAACATCAGCCAAAACATACTTAATACACAAAAGGAACACTGAATGCTAAAAAATAAATTACAGTCAATGATGATAACTAGCTTGTTGCTGTTTGCAAATGATCCAATCAGCCGACATCACAAAGCACCCACCACCACACCCATAGCCAAACCACAGCCATCTGCTAGTTCGCTGCTCTTGCAATGCTCTTGGATAGCAGAAAGTAATCGTTAGTTACACCTTTGCTTTGTACCATTACGTAATTTATTGTTGGCTAAAATTAGCACAGTTTCAATCACAATCATAGTCAGCTTAATTTAACACCATAGATCACATCTGGAGTAATTTGGCACACTAGAAATACCATATACACTTTGTTAGCAATAATGTTACCCAATAATGTTGGAACAAGGAAGCTGCGACTCAGCAATGGTGCATGTATCTGACAAAAAGAAAACAACAAAGTAAAACTCACCAAAACTGTCTTGGTTAGTCTTTCCGCTGTTCCAACAATCACCAACCACCAAGTGACATTTTAAAATTATTATAGTAATGTATATCTAGCCAAGTGAGTAGATCATTTTAAAGATGGTAATAAGTCTTCAGGTGTTATTTAAGGTTGTAAGGTCTGGCTGCACTTGGTCCTTGAGTCACGAGGGAGATATTAATGCTACAGCATAAATTGATATATTTGAAGGTGCTGTTCTTCCAACCTTTTGGAAACTGCACTGATAGCTCCAATTAAATGTCCGACTTTTGCCAATAGTTTGGGAAGCCCTGAGATTCATAAAATTGTTGTGGAAGAACATGACCTGATCCCAACGTCGTTCGACACATGTAGGATGAATTGCATTGGGCCGGGCTAGTGTTCAGTGTTTCAGTGATTGGTTTTATAGTCCTACACTGAATTTGGCATAAAAGATGTATAGTCCCTCCAGATGAAAAAAATGCAACATATTCCTGTGTTTGTTTGATCCATCTAAGCACTGGATGGATCAAATGTCTATAAACATATAAACATTGTGTTTCACAAGATAAAAATCTCCAAAAAAGAAATCTTCAACCCAAAGATGATATTTAGGGATTCATATTTCTCTCTCTCATCCCCAGAGGCTGCATATACACAAACATTTATTGATACCAGTTTTGATTACATGATCAAATACTTTAATACTTAATACTTTTCTGTTGTTGTTTCCCGTCCACTAGGTTTGGTCCCTGTTTGTTCCGGCGCTGCAATTCCTGTTTCATGTGGGTCCATCTACAAAAGTTTTGCCCAGTGTTTACTCACACTTGGAGACAGTTTGGTGGAAACTCAAAAAGACCAGAACACACAGGACATTGATGCAATCTGCAGGTGTGTGTGTGTGTCTGTGTGTGTCTGTGTGTGTTGTGTGTTTACCCATCACTGTGGTAACCAGTTAACACCTCATGTGTTTGGATACAGATTGTCTGAAATTGTTAAAATTATAATCCGTAAAGCTGCTCTAATGAATAGTTGTATTAGTGCTGCTAGCAGCTCTGGTAATGTCAGTCAGTCCACCACTTTAATCCAGACATCAACTTACTGTTAGAGGCATTTCCATGATATTTGAACTACATTTCTATAGACATTTAGGATGAATCCTACTCATTTTGGTGATCCTACATTTAATGTTTTCTAGTGAAACGTCTCAACAACTATTGGATAGACTGCACTACAAATTTTATGACTATAAATACCTGACGCAGTTCACCTCAGATGTCCAGAAAGTTATTATTCATTATTTTGGATTTATGGCCCACAAGTTTATTGTTTTGGTTCATACTCTTTGTGTCATCAGCATCATTTTCAGATCCAGCAAGTAGAAAGCATCTCCTCTATTAATGAAACAGGACTATGAACTATGATTTTCTTCCATGCATTTCTGCCAGAGTAGCTGTTTGGCTAGCGATAACTAAAAAAGCAAAAGGTTTTAAAAGTTAAGAATTACATTTTTAAAGAGGTATTTAACACCTGGCCCTCTCTCAAGTTTGTTTCTGTTGGACATGATGACAAAAATTTCCTCTTAAACCACAACCAATTGTAATGTCACGAGGTCCTGCAGGACGCCTCTACATCACTGCAGCTATGTGACAGGTTAAACCAGCAGGAATCAGCAAAAACAAGATTTTAAACATTGTTAATTACTCATGATGCTCATGTGTTAACCATGTGCAGTCTCATCACTTTATTACTGTAGTTTTCTATTTACGCTCCAGGTGAAAGATATATTACATTTCTATGTACACTTAGCACTGACGTTTTGGTTCCTTGAAGGTCCTGGAATGCGTTCCATGTTTGTGCCAACTCAGCTCTGGCCGGCTGTCCCGGAGAAGCAGCAGCTGTCTGGGAGTCTTTAAGACAAGAGTCCAGGAAGACACAGTTTTCTGGAAACCTCTACGACATGTGTGCCAGCCGCACCACTTTCCCACCCAGCACAGTGCCTGCACCCCAAAGTCCTCCCACCTCCGACCAGACCAACCAGGAAACGCTGAAAGGGCAAACATACAAGCACAGCCCTACCCTCACCACACTGCTGTTCCCTGTATGCAGCACCTTACTGCTCCTCCTCAGGAGTTAGTTCCCCTCTCTAAGCCTTTTAATCAGATTGATGACAGCTGGTCGTCATAGTCCTGCCCCCCCTTCGATCCAAACACACAAGGGTAAACATTCTTTATTAGTCAGCTCTTCTTCTGTCAGTCCAAAAATAACGAAGAACTGGATCAAAATGAAACATTTGGTTCAGTTTTTGTTACATGAACAAGGTGGTGTATCGATTTAGGCATTAAATAAATAGCAAGATAATGATTTGCTATTAGCTTGCACATCAGTTGCAAACAAACAGTTAATGTTTGGAGAGAAGAAAAAGCCCCTCCACTTAGCTGCAAGAAAAATCTCAGTAATAAGCCAATATTGGTTGTAAACACTTTATTTTGTATCACCACTGCAGTGCACCAATAATACCAGATGATATTTTAGGACAAAGGAGATTTCAAGGGATGTTTTAATGGCAGGTGTTCAGATCTATTTGTGATCCAATCAGGGGTGATCCAGAGGAGAGTGATGAATGAAAACAGTGTTTTTGTGCAGTAAGTTAAATTCATCACCCTCTGTGACTGCGTCAAACTCAGCACATGCATGCATGCATTTGATTTCTGTGTGGAAGTATTTAAAACTGTGTCATTTCATGTGACCCCTTCAAGCAAGTCTTTTTTTTAAAGCAGTTCTATGTTGCATTTTCTATTATGTAATGCTACTTACAGGAAAGTTTAACCTCTAACATTTTAATGATACTGTATGATACAACAACACAGCACATATTACAGACTATTGTACTAAAAGTATAGAGGGCAAAGTACATGCTAAATGCACAAGTTTCTCAAGTTTTGTCCTTGTAACATTAACAGTTCCAGCCCTGTGATACAACCATACACTGCATTTTATTCACTGGTTTTTCACATTACCAGTGTGTTTACTGTAATATTTTTTAATTTTGTTTGTTTGTTTGAAACAGCAGTTTAGAGTGGTTTCACTCTTTCACCCAACAAAAAATTAAATTAAAGGCAGGTGACAAACACAATGCAGAGTTATTCTCCTTCAATCTTTTCTTGAACTTGTGGGCTTTGTATCAGTTGTGTGTGTAGTCTTAATACTCTTAAGCTGTTACAGCACAGCAGAATCCTGAACAGATTAATCTTGTGTGTCTTTGTAGCAGGTTGCACCTCAAAACCCTTGAGAACAGTCTGAGTGCCCTCGCAGCATGGAGGATAAATACTATGTTGCCGTGTCAGCGCTGTCATGAAGTGTGACCTGATCACGATGTGAGCAGGTTTGACATCCAAAGGTCAGAGGTGATAACTTCATTACTGCAACATACTGAATTTAACATCCTGCTTTATATCCTGCTGCTGTTTAAAGATTCATGTGTTGCACTGATTAAACATCAGGTCACCAACATGCAGCCTCTGTAACCAAAGGTTCACAGGTTTAGTGGTATAGTGCTGTTTGAGACACTTGCCAGCTTTGGGATTTTACAGCTCATTCCAGTTGCACATGAGTGTGCTAACTTAGAGCATTTCTGATCTGAAATCAGTCAGGCTGCATGTCAAAAGGTCTCTGGCTCTGTCTACTAAAAGACTAAATGTTTAAAAGCCAGATTATAACCCTGATTTGGCCATGACGGCCATGACAGTCTGCACTAAACATGGCAGCTCAGCACAGACAGAGAGGGATTCAAATCTGGCTGAGCATCAGTATGATAATACTGACCAGGACTGATTTTTACATATGAAATATAAACAGATATGAACGTGTGACTAATCTGAGCCAGAGGAGCGTGCCCGTGTATGACTGTACACATCTGCAAACATCAGTTGTGTGCTGCCACTTTTTACAGTTGGTGTGTTTCTACTTTTTTCTAAAGGTAATGGGATAATCAAAGACTAATAAAGATATGTTAGATAAATATTAGCTGGTTCCAGACCTTTAAATCACTGCATTTTAGTCAGTCAGGATAAATAATTATTAACAAGAGAAATTAGAAGTTGTTTTGTAACAGATTTGTTCTGCCAAAAAAAAAAAAAATTTGTAAATTTTGCTATAAAAATGTGCTCTGATGTTCTTTTTTTTGATCCATGACTTTAACATCCTTTTATGATAAACTGTAATGATCATCATCGTCATCCTATTTTGCATGCGTAACTTCATTTAAAATAGCTTTTGTAAATGAAGTGATATTCCTAAAACAGCATAACGCTCCTGGAGAATAAATTAAACCTTTGAATTGTCCCCAGAACACCTTGATGAGTCTGCTCACTCTAATCTCTCTTTGCTCTTCATTTCACTTGAGAAACAACATCACCATCAAATCTTTTTAAGGTGCCCCAAAGCCTTCACATTCTGCGTCCAGCTGTTGAAATGTAGCGATTTCTTTAGTTTCTTTCTGCCAGCTGAAAGTCTGTTTGAGCTGTAGAACAACAGCAGTGGGATTTTGCTCTATAACAGATGGTGTGTAGCATAAAACATGGCTGGGATTATGTTTTCCATGTGTAGTGGATTGTACTATCTGATCCATATGACCAGGACTTTATTTTTATCAGCGCACAAACACATGCTACAACCCTGTAATCTACTGCACACCAACTTTACAGATATGATTTGGTACATACGTGAAGTAAACATGAATTATGTAATAAACAATGGCCTAATCCAATCTCTTTGATGACAACAAGCAGCTGGTCAGCTGATAGCTGTAAGTCTACTCACTATCCATTAAGATGATTTAGTGGGGGAGTTTTTTCTTATCCGATTCAAGGTTGTCTTATGTTATAGAGACTGTAAACAAAATGTATTTTCATGTAATTTTAAGCTGTATACAGTAAATGGCACTGAAATGTTATATAATGTTGAAACCATCACACATTATTACAGATAAATGGTAGTCCACCTTTGCTTCCTTTGTCTGTATGAGTCACTACATGAACTGTGCTGTCTGTGCTATCTGATAAAGTCAACAATAACTGATGATCTGTATAATATCTTTAACATATTCATTGTCATCAACGTCACTGCAGTTCTAACTTTTCGCAGCAGTTCAAATGCTTTAGAGACAGAAACATAATAAATAAATGGAGCAGATTCGGTAAAGATCAGATTATATCACAGACAAATAAACAAAGTGGAAAAAAAAAACCCACTCGTCTCACTCAAGGCTGAAATACTTAGCAAATTAAGGAACTGGAGCCAAAGAAGTACAGGTGTTACTGTGTGTCATAATTAAAAATCTATTTGAGTATTAAACCACAAAATCTGATGGCATGACCTTAAAGTGGTCCTGTTTCATTTTTTAACCTTTTGATTTTTAGCATTTTTCTTTCACTTTTTGAAGGGATGGAGACAAACAGAGAGGGGGCATGCAATATCCAGAATAAAACTTAAGTGGTAAGAACCTTAACCAAGTTATACTGGTCTTCTTTTATTTGTTACATATTCTTAACAAAATATGCATTTAATGAAATGGCCACACAAATCTGGGCCTGTGTACTATTCAAGCACAGAAAAAATGTTCAAATTGCAAAGAAAGTGGTAATAACACAGACCGCCGTGGTATATTTTTGGTATATTCTCCCAAAGTTACTAAACTTTTAAATGACAGTTTGTTTTTTTATTTGCAGATAATGTTCACAATTTTACAGTTTGTTCATTCAATTAATACAAAAACAAACAAAAAAACAAACAAACAGAAAGCTACTGTGAAAATGTATTGTTTATTTGATGTAATCTTATGAAAATTTACATTTTGTACAGTGTATTGAGAGATGAACAAATAAACAAAGTTACTCGAGTGTTGTCTTTGTTGTTGATTTACTCAACAGAGTGAGAAATAAAATGAGGTTAAGATGACAATATAAGCATACAGCTATAAGACCACCACTACAAGAAGATCACAGAGAAGTTATAAGTATTTCAGCTGAAAGGTCAGAGGTCCTCACACACACACACACACACAAAATCTGACAAAGAGTGAAACAAAGTAACATAAAGTTCCTGCCCTGCATGACGTGACCAGAGAGCCTCCTACTTCATTATGAGTTGAACTGAAGTTACACTGACATCCTGACAAGAGTCTGACCCTTATCTTTAACTTTGAAAGTTATCACAATGAACTCCCACAGAAACTCGTATGAATTACAGGCATTTACACTAGACATAATTTGCTACCCTAACCCTTGGCTAGCACATAAATTGTCATATTTCTCAAAGGATACACACACAAATCCATTGTAGTTAAAGGTTAACAGTGTGGTGGATAAGTGTGCGACCACACGAGGGAGGAGCAGGGGGGGAACACAAGCAAACATACTCACTTTAGTGACAAATGTGTCACCTCAGAGTGAAATGTTTAATAGTCAATGTCCAATTAGACCACATGAGCCCTGTGTCTGGGCTATATAAGAGGGTGGTTTACCACTCAGCAGGTTTACTCCAAAAGCAACTCAGAAGCATGAAGCGAACATCTGGACTACTTTGAAAAACTTGCTTGTACTGAGAAATCTTTCTATAAAGAGCTCTAAAAAGCTTCTCCTCTCAGTGCTGTAAGTGTCGGAGCTGGTTCAGGATCATGGAGGAACTGGCCCGGGAGAGCATCAGCCTGCTGGCCCGGTCTGCGTCTCATGCAGACCCTCCACGGCTCGGGTCGTTTGGTGCTGTGTTCATCATGCTGAAGTCTGCGCTGGGAGCCGGACTGCTCAACTTCCCCTGGGCTTTCGAGAAGGCGGGGGGAGTGAACACCGCCATCAGCGTGGAGCTGGTGAGCAAATCAAACACCTGCAAAAGTTAATAACCGCTGCTGTTTAGAAAAAGTATTAATGTGCACATAAAAGGCCCTACAATAATCTTAATACTTTCATGGATTATTGGAAACTTTATTTTTCAAGATGTTTTGGTCTTTTTAAGCTTTTGTTTTTGATAGAGACAGCTGAAGAGTGACAGGAAATGTGGGGAGAGAGAGAGATGGGGAATGACGTGGGAAAGAGCCACATGTTGGATTCAAACCCTGGGCTTCCGCAGCAAGGGCTGAGCCTTCACACATGGGGCGGCTGCTCTACCAACTGAGCTAAACACCGCCCCGAATGATTGGAAACTTTTAACTCCAAATGCCTTCATTTAGTGACCTGTAATTATCTCCCTATGCAGACAGGCCAGACTGCCGTTAGCCTGTAGACTGAGTATGTATAGACTCACGACCCTCTGTCTCTCCCTGGTGTGAAAGAGGCACATCTTTTTCACAGGTGGGCTCTAATGAAGCTTCCAGTTTAGGTGAGGACCTGAACTTTGATTGCTCTGCATCTTTTGACTGCCACAAAAAGAAAAGTGTGCGTGTCTCATGGATGGACTTCCAGAGAGCTACAGACTTTCCAAGAATGGACCCAGCGGTCCACGAGGTCAGAGCAAGGCTCCAGGGAGTCTCTGTTTGAAGTGAGACTTCCCTTCCCTGGAAAGTTTAATCACATGTTTTGATTTGTTTTTTGTTTTTTTTGCTCCAAGTCCTTTTACCAGTCTAAATGATCAAAATTTTGTTATTTAATTTTGTTTATTTTTTACAATTGTGATACACACTTTTCTTTTTCTTTCTTTTCTTTTTTTTCTTTTCTTTTTTTTTTTTTTTTTATAATTTTTGGACAAATTATGGACCAAAGTGTTAATTGATTTATTGAAAATAATCTGTGCTATAGTTAAAATGGTGGTTAATGGTGTTTCTGCATCTTCAGTGTGAAGTACTGATGTTCAGATGCAGGTTTTAAATTCTCAGCTGTAGAGAGACAGGGAAGTGGGTAGACAGAGAGAGGAAGACATGCAGCAAATTGAACCTGGCTGCTGGACTCAGGCTATTGTACATGGAGTTTTTAAGCAATATCAACAGAGCAGAGTTATGATTCACCTGTGAAATATCAAAGATGCAAACTGACAGTAAGTCATATGTTTATATTCACGAGGAGTGGGAGGAGTGTTAGGCTTGTTAGGCTTTGCCCCATTGTCTGATAATCTGTCCATGATGTTTGTGTGTGTGTGTGTGTGTGTGTGTGTGTGTGTGTGTGTGTAAATGAAAATAAGTTTGGGGTCCTCTCTTGGTGTTCCTGCAGGTGTCTCTGGTTTTCCTCATCAGCGGTTTGGTCATCCTCGGGTATGCATCATCAGTCAGCAGGCAGAAGACGTATCAGGACGTGGTGAGTGAGGTGTGTGGACGAGCTGTGGGTCAACTCTGTGAAGTCTGTTTCTGCTTCAACCTCTTCATGATCTGTGTCGCCTTCCTGGTGGTGGTGCAGGACCAGCTGGAGAAACGTAAGTGCTGATTTATTTTTTATTTGTCATGATGTAGGTACATTACTTATAGCGGACCACTTGGTGAATATTATTTACACCTTTACACTCTTCTTCTCTCTCTTACCGTGTTGGGCGTGGTGACTGCTGTACATTTCTGTGAATGATGCTGATTTGATGGAAGATTACACAGCTGTGATCAACTAAGATCATCAACAGTGTTAGAAACAGGAGTTCATATGTTGCCCTTTGGGGTGCCTGTGTATAGAGGTTAAGACACTGACCATAATCCTCAATCCTCCTTACTATTATTAAGGCATAAAATGCTAAAAGAAATGTGAAGGTCTGGTGGTGCAGTGGTTAGCACCTCACAGCACGGTTCCTGTGGCCTGTGGAGTTTGCGTGTTCTCCCCGTGTCTGCTGTTCTCTCTGGGTACTACAGCTTCCTCCCGCAGCCCAAAGACATGCACTTAATTGGTGACTCCAAATTGCCCATAGGTGTTAATGTGAGTGTGAATGTGGTTGTTTGTCTCTATGTGTCAGGCCTGTGATGAACTGACAACTTATGCAGGGTGTACCCCGCCTCTCCAGCCAGCCTTGGCTCCAGCCCCACTGCGACCCTGACGAGGAAGTGATTATGAACAAAACAAAACAAAAACAAACAGACAAACAATTACAGTTAAACAAAAACAATTAAGAAAAAATATGGCCTACACTACAGGCAGATCTTGCCTTCCTTTTGGGGCTCCCACTAATTGGAAGGATTGGTTCATTGTAAAATCAAAGCTGAATATGAAACTAAAAGTCATTTAGTGGACATTTTATCTGATTCCCAGTTCCACAGCAACTGTGTCTGCTAGTCTTAGCTTGGATGTGTGTTATATTTAATCAATCCAACATTTTTGTTACTGAAACAAGTGAACTCACAAGCCCACAGGGAATCTGCAGGACAGAAAAGTTGGAAAAACTATTCAAATTAGTTCCCTTCAAAAAGACTGTAAAACATATTAAAAAGTCATTTTCTTTTGCCTGTCATAGACAATCATGTTGAGGCCTGTATAAAACACTGCTGCTAGCTACAGCAGTGAGGAATGTCTCATAAAAGGCAAGTGGAAATTTTAACCAAAAAAAAAAAAAAAAAAAACTAATTTAACTTAAATTAATTACTTTTAATTGGTTTTAATTTATCCATCCCTTTTATGTCCCTTTTATGGGTCCAGGTCGCATTAGTTTGATTAATTATTTCATTAGAAATGATTGTATTGGATGTATAATAATGAATAATTTTGGTTTTCCATCATACTTTTAATACTTTGGCTGATATGACCGTTAAACGTGTAATAAATCAAATTATGGCCTACTGATAAAGTCTTTAATTTAACTTGATAAACCCTGCAGATACCCTGATCAATGAGGCAAACTTTGAATCAAAGTTTATTTGAAGGTTTATAGATTACAAAGACTTCTTAAGATTTTCATAACATCTCTATGTTGTAATTAGCAACTTTGTTCCCAAACTTTTGTCCACATGCAATAAACAGCCTCTATGGCACCTGTGATAAATAATAAAGATACTTGTGCCTGTATTCTAGCACACCAGGGAAGAATAACGCTAACTATAAATTAAACTCACTAACAGTTCAGAAATGAACATACATGTTGGCAGAACATACCATATAACAAATATTAGGACAGGCTCTTTGAGTTCTCATTGAAAATAGACATTGTGCCAGGCTCCCGACGTCATCCTTACTGTTTAGTTTTGCACTTTTCTGTTTGCTATGAGCAGTGTTTGAATATTTTCACATTATCAAAGCACCCAGCTGAGTTTGTGATCATTTCTCATATCAAAAAAATGTAATCTCTTTGAGACTGCACTTTAATTTTCATTTAAGCTGGCATCAGGGTAAACATGTGACAACTGATTTTCTGTTTTCTCTTTGGCATTCTGAAATCCTTCAAAGCCTGTTAATGTTTTTGCACTGTTTTAATTTCAAACAGAGCGTTTGATTTGATTTAAAAGCACCGCACTCTCAAAAAAAATAATTTGATCAGAAATTCTGCACAGAGCGCCATGCAGATGCAGAACTCGTGGAGATATCTTCAAGGACGAAATACTTTAAAACAAATTGACAGGAATGTTTTCATTATTCTTTATGTTCATCCACCAACATCAAGCATTTGTCGTGCTATTAAAACATCATAAGCCAGGTTGTTTAGCAGGAAAATGTAAATGAATCTTTGGTAAATCTGTTGTTCTTCTCCAGTGTGTATTTCTCTATATGAGACGGTGACTGGGTCCAGTGAGGGGGAGATGCCATATCACTGGTACACCGACCAACGATTTGCCCTCTTCATCATGTGCCTCGTCATCATCCTCCCTCTGTCCATCCCAAAAGAAATCGGCATCCAGAAATACACGAGGTATACAGCACACATCTGTGATCAGAGTGACATGCAGCTTTTATGTGATTTAACACTTTTCTCCCCATATTAGTGTGTTGGGGACACTGGCTGCCACGTATCTGTGTGTGGCAGTGATTGTCAAATATTACCTGATGGACAGCCACAGTGTTATAATAACTCCAGAGCACAGCCAAGGGTCAGTAACACTGATTTTAATGGATACATACATGCGTGTATTTATCATCAGCTTCTCCTGTTGTTTTGTGTGCATCAGTAAATGTAAATGTGTGTTTTTCAGTGTTAGTTCATGGGCTTCAATGTTCAGTGTCGTGCCGACCATCTGCTTTGGCTTCCAGGTAAGATCAACTGGTCACAATCTTAAAGTAGTCAGTATGATATGCAGCTTCAAGCAGTTTAATATGGAGCTAGTCAAATGAGAGAAAGTCAAACACGCAGTGCAAAAGCAAGACAAACAAACAAAAACATCCTGCAGTCTGAAACTGTGATTTAGGACACAAGACTGATTCCTTTGAATTATACATTTGTCATATTTTGCGGTTGGTTGATTTGCATAAAATAATTTATTTTTTATGACCATTTCCATGCAATTGTTATAAGTAAACTTACCTAATAATACCACCATCTTAGCTGTCCCTTGCCTAAGGAGCTCGACCCTTTTGCCTCCCTCACTGGCACACGCACACACACCTGGAAACCATCAGCTCATTATGAGATAATATACATGAATAACACTCATGATGGTGGCATCATGAGTTTAGCTCATATACTGGATATCTATGAAATAAGTAGCAGACCTTATGCAGAGATGGCTGTCTGGCCTAACTTAAATATATGTTGTAATTTCTGGATTTGTAAAGATGCTGATGAAACAAACCAGCTCCTGTTACACATGCGCAACTACAGCCATGACTCTTGAAACTGATCTCAGTAACGTGTGTGTCTGTGTGTGTGTTTGCAGTGCCATGAAGCCTGCATAGCAATCTACAGCAGTATGGAGAACCAGAAGCTCTCCCATTGGGTGATCATCTCTGTGCTCTCCATGTTTTTCTGTTTACTTATCTACACTCTAACTGGTGAGTTCACCTCTGAAGGCCTCTGTGCATCGTGTGCTCACCTGAAAGGTGCTCATCACATCTCCACTCTCCATGTCCAGGTGTGTACGGCTTCATGACGTTTGGACGTGAAGTCGCCTCAGATATTTTGATGTCATATCCAGGAAATGATGTGGTCATGATCATTTCCAGACTACTTTTTGGAATTTCAATTATCACCATCTATCCTATTATTCTTCTTCTGGGGAGGTAAGCATGGGTGGCAGAATTTATCCTATCTTGTTTGAGTTTATAACACCTAACATGTTGTGTGTGTGTGTGTGTGTGTGTGTGTTGGGAACAGATCTGTCATTCTGAACCTGATGCTGCGCATTCAAAGGCGCCGTAGAGGAATCGTCACTAATTCATTTGAGAGTCGCTGCAGAGTCGTTCTCACTATCATCTGGATCAGCATCACTCTTCTCATCGCCATGTTTGTTCCTGACATGGGCGAGGTCATCAGTGTCATTGGAGGGATCAGTGCCTTCTTCATCTTTATCTTTCCTGGTATGTGAACCTTAAAGCCATTGGAAGCACAACATTAACAAAGGCCTTCTAACTAGTTTAGGGTCTTACGTACATAATAGTAAGCATCTTAAAAGTTTACTAAAGTTGAACTTTTTTGTAAACTTTGTCTGATATCTGATATTTCAAGCCAGATCTCCAGAGTAGTACCATTATTATGTGCATGTATCTGTGTGTAATTTAATGGCTTTATATTTATACATGGTCTATGTTTGTTCTGTCTTATGATTAGCTTGCTAGTCGTCTCTAAATCGCTTTGAACTAGTATGAAAAGTGCTATAAATGATAGCTTGATTGATGATGACGCATGTGACCCAGTAAAATAACCCTCATAATGTGGCGTGTGTGCTTGTGTATTGCAGGTCTTTGCTTAATATTCACAA
Source organism: Protonibea diacanthus (assembly GCA_028641955.1). Lineage (NCBI taxonomy): Eukaryota > Metazoa > Chordata > Actinopteri > Sciaenidae > Protonibea > Protonibea diacanthus. The sequence goes on along the minus strand of CM053976.1, from coordinate 21,803,276 downwards.
TGCAAACTGAACCTGTATCTCCAAGAGTCAGGTGAGTGTGTACTTTGTATTAAAATTTTGATTTTGGTATTATTTTATTTTATGGGTCCAAAATTTCTGAGCAGTTTCCTGAGAAGGTTCAGTGGCTACACCTCAATATATTAATATCAAGCAAATTACAGACCTGAGGACGGTTACATGAAAACCTGCTGCTGGTCATACATAGTAGTAAATTATGTTTTGTGCAAATGACTGTAATTCTATAAATATGAGTTTCTGTCGGGAGTTCTTTATGATAACTTTGAAAGTTAAAGATAAGGGTCAGACTCCCCGCGTCAGGATGTCAGCATGACTTTAGTTGAACTCATAATGAAGCAGAAGGCTCTCTGGTCACGTCATGTGCAGGACAGGAACTTTATGTTACTTTGTTTCACTCTTTGTCAAACTGTGTGTATGAGGACCTCTGACATTTCAGCTGAAATACTTGTAACTTCTATGTGATCTTCCTGTAGTGGTGGTCTTACAGTTGCATGCTTATATTGCTATGTTAACCTCATTTTAACTCTGACTCTCTTAAGTAAATCAACAACATTTGATTAACTTTGTTTATTTTTTCTGGAATTTTCACCACAGTGTGAATAAAGGAAATCATGATAATTAACTAGGGTTAATCAGATCATTCATATTTTTGACTTGCTGTGCTGGTCTTTCTCTTGATGTGCCTGATTTTCTTCTCTTCAGGTTGCTTTTAACAGTTTGGGGAGTCATAACTATTGTAGTTGGTGCCTTCATCTTTGGACAGAGCACAACCATCGCTGTCATGGAGCTTCTCAACAAATTCTGAATCTCACATGATGATCTGCAGCAGCTGTGACTTCTAAGCGGCTCACTTCTTTTGCACAACTGAAAGGTGTTTTTTTTAACTGTATATATCAATGTTATGAAGGTCGTATGACCTGAATATAAAATATATTTACTATGTGAGAATGTAAAAATGTTCTTTGTGTGATGCACACATAATAATGTACAATTATATAATGTCAAAGAGAATAAAGTCATAATACATTGATAGGTAGGTCAAGAATGGTTTAGAAAATGTACCTATTTTATTTGTTATTCCATCATATAGTATATTAATACGAATGTTACCTTGAGTCTTCATTTGTACTTGCACTCACTACCAGGGGGCAGTATAGGACTAGTAAAGCGTTATTTACCTATCACTTCATATATGAATGGAAGTGCACATTGGATATGAATGCATGTATCAGCTCTTATCATTGTTGTTATACTCCCAGAAAGTGCCACATTTAGGTCAGCTAACCAAGACAATATTGTTTTTAATATGAACAGATGCATCTCATGCCCTCAAATAACCAACATGTTTACATCTATCAGATGATAACGTGAAAAAATAATTAAGATTTCTTTCTTTAAATACATGATTCTTATCTTTCCATCCCCTCTCTCCACTGACCTCCACATGGCCTGAATTGTGTGAGTGATATAAATCTGCAGCTTTCATTGAGTACAGATTGATAGCTGAGGCATGCTGAATATCACTGTTTATTGTTTATTGACTTCAAGCTTAAAGGAGTTATGGCTCACATGTGTATGACTAGTATGAGTAATGATTTATAGTAAATCCAGAAAATGGTTGCTGTATATGTGCTTGGAGTCTGTCTGCAAAAAAGGAACATATCTGCCTAATTTCACATATTATCTGTTTGAACACACACACACACACACACACACACACACACACACACACACACACACACACACACTATGAATAGAGCTTCATTCAAAAATAGCCTATCTAGAAACACAGTGACTCCTTATTGATGCGTCAGTTATGTAATGGGTTTATTTAATATCATGCAGTGTGAATGTCGTCCAGGGAAAACCTGATGATGAATGATATAGGCTACTCTACTTGTGTTTAGCCTCTGGGATTAAAATAAGTAAATCCACTAAATGCAGGAAAAGAAAATCACAGAAACCACTAAATCCTTTTTGAAACCTGCAGTTGAACTCTCACAGTAAACTGGCCCACATATTTAACAGCAACTCAGCGATCCTGGAAAATGCAACTCGCATACACCAACAGCTTCAGCTCTCTGCCCGTCCCCCACTTTAGTTGAGTTTTCTAACTTTAAAAATAAAAGATTGGCTAAACATGTCTCAACTTCACAAAAGCTATGAACACTATAAAGACCACATTTATATGGGGGCATTTAAAGTAAATTATAATGCTTCATGACGACAATAATAAACACACAGAATGCTTTCTGGTGCACTATATCAACAGTCAACATCTTATAATGAATATATGTAAGATTATAAGATTCATTGTGGTGTGTGTATAGGTGAATATAGGTTGTCATAATGTCAACCTCTAGTTTACAGCTAGTAAAGAGAACCCATAAGACACCACGTTATAATTCCCAAAATCATAAAGCATCGTGAATGCATTATCAGTCACTATGAACCCCTCCATAACACTATAGATGAGGTCTTCAAAGAAAGTGTTGCTAGAAAAGAAGACCACAGCCATGCTAGCAGCTCTGGGAGGCTGCAGGCACGGCAATGATCTGAGCTAAATGCTAACTCTAGCATGCTAACATGTGCACAGTGACAAGGCTAATATGTTGATGTTTAGCAGGTATAACATTTGCCGTGTTCACCGTGTTCGCTTAGCATTTTAGCACGCTAATGAGCACAAAACATAAGGTGCAGCTGAGGCTTAAGGGAAAGGTTTGCAGCTATTTCATCACTAAACTAAAGAACAGAAGGAAACAAAAGGCTGTAGGAGAAAGACATTCAGGTATTATCATTATATCCTGCAGGGATTATGAATATGTATGACAAATTTAATCACATTCCATCCAGTAGGACTAGTTGTTGAGACAATTTACTGAAAACCACAAATGCTGATGGTGCTGGAGTAAAAGTCAGGATCAATAAAGTCAGTAGGATTTGTCCTCTGGGCACCATGAATGTGTCTACAAAACTTCATGGGAATCCATCCAATACTTGTTGAGATATTTCAGTCTGGACCAAAATGATGGACCAACCAACCAACCAACACTGCCATCCCTGGAGCCACTAGCAGCATGGCTAAAAATCATCCATTATTGTCTGCATTAGATTATCTTTTCATTTTCCTCTGCCTCTGGAAAATTATTTCCAGCCCTCATTACAATGCTGTCGCCTGTAGCTACCTTTGTTATTGAAAGATTACTTGTAATGTAGTCTTCTTGCAGTCCTAATTAATGAAATGGCAATTTGTAGCAAAACCCCTTTTAAGTGTTAATTGTTCCTGATAAGAGCATCAGCAAAATTCCTGAATGAAAAGACACGGCAGCATGTTATTTCTGTTGCTGTGTGTGTGTGTGTGTGTGTGTGTGTGTGTGTGTGTGTGTGTGTGTGTGTCGCACAGATTGAGATCTGCGTACCTTTTGTGTTCAGAGTGAAGAAAAAAACCTATTTTGTTCCTGTTTAATTTGCAGATAATTGGCAGTTTTGCTTCATCCAAGAAAGAAGTGGGATGTTACCATATCACTGCTGCGACTGTGTGCGTCTCACAATGTGCTGTATGTATGACCTTGTTGTCTATGCGTCAAGGTTATGACCAGCAGGCTGAGATCATCATGATGGAGATAACATGCGTCCATCACTTTGCTATTCAGGCCTTTATTGAAGTGGTGACAGCAGATTTTTGACCTCCAGGCCGAACTCTTCAGGATTATCACTGCAGTGGCAATGAGCTGAGGTGAAGGAGAGGCCTCTGTCACCTTGTGTAAGTGCAGCACATCAGGATAACATTAAATCCTATTTGTGATTCTAAAAGAGCGCTAATGTTTTTGCTGGCTACTGTACAACATTCTTTAAATGAGTGCATCTGCTCCAATATATAATTGATTTTGTTTGTAAATTAACCATAATAAAAAAAATAACCCATTAAATTGCATGCTGACAAATATCTTTTTATAGTTTACCTCCTTTAAATAATCAATATATTGATCGTTCACTCGTCATATCCGATAAATTAGCAGAATTTGAATATTACAGGAATTTAACTGAAACTGAAACTGGCATATTTCTGTAAAATGTATCTAAAAATAGTTTTTTGAACAACAACAAATTACCATTTCTCAAAACAAAGAGGAAAGCCATATAAACAATCTGTATCAATATAAATCAAAGCATAAGACTCAAGAGCTCAACTAATCACATTTATTACAGTAGTGGTGTAAGTACATATAAACAAAGAAACACCAATTAAGATTAATCCTGTCATTGCATTTCCACGTTACATTATGAATAACAATGAAGTAGTAAGATGTGAAATACATTTATTCTCCCCGTCATGTATAATTGGCTTCATTTGCCCACTTTTCTTTATCTCTCAGCCCATTAACAGCATCATAGTGATGACTACAGGATTCACATCCTCAACATTCTCATCTTTTGTATCTATGATGGATGAATGTTTTTAAAATTCATCCTCTGGGAAAATGTCTGCACAAAATCTCATGCCAACACATCAAGTAGAGGTTTTCACAGCAGCCATTTTAACATGAAATTGTAGGGTCAACACAGGTGTGATGTTACTAATTAAGACTTAAAGACTTAAAATAAGTTCTTAATAATAAGTTCATGACTCGTGGTGACTCATGATTTGTTCTCACTCTCAATTTTTTGTTTGTCTTTTGAAATATTTAGTTTTGTTTTTTCAAAAGTGATAAATTATTATTATTATTATTATTATTATTATTATTATTATTATTATTATTATTATTTACTGAACCACTAAATGTAGCCGTGAGATCCATTCAGGGTTTAAAGTGTTCACTTTCAGAGGCAGGATTTACATTTGCCTTCACAACACAATAGTTCAGGATCTTCATATCATTCATGTTTTTAGACTTCATAACTCTCACCAACTTTACCAAAACAAGCCACTCCTTCTCTCCTAGTCTCTTCAAAAAGCTGCTGAACTAACTGTCTTCCTCCACCTGTCACAGTTTGATGTACTGCATTTGGACAGAACTGTAGGAACATTAAGACATAACATAACTCCATCGCGCACACATTAATATTACAAGAGGTGTGACTTTTATAGCAGTAAATTGGACGACAAAATGTTTACCACCATTTTTGGAAACCCTAATTGCACCTGGATGTCCCGAAGGTCCATTATTTATGAATGAGACTCCCTCTGTGTGTGTGTCCTGTTTTTACTTTGTCACATATTTCTTGTTAAAGCCTGAATTATCTCTGCACGCTGTGATCTATGTGAAGTGAATGTAGGATAGAAACAGTATGTAAACCACATTTAAATGTGGCACAAAAATACATTATTTTCAAATGTCAGTTTTCATCAGCTCACACTCTAAAGCGCTCTAATAATTATATAACATGGTGACACAGATCAGTTCACCGCGGATAATCTGGCTGGAAAGATGCACACAAAAGCAAATCTAGAGGATCATACAGTTAGTTTAGAGACTGAAATTCTTCTGCATTCACCAAGAAAATCAGAATACTTCAGATCACTTTATGGATCTGCATAATCATTCTTGTCTATACACATTTGTCAGTAGTGGTATTACGTTGAATCATATGAATATGACTATGAATAATTTAGGTTTACCATGTACCTTTTTGATAGAGCTTATAGTTAGGTCTGCCTCAGGTGAGTCCTGAACCATCCCTTAGTTATGCTGTATGGGGCTAGACTGCCGGGACTTCCCATGATGCGCTGAGCTCGTCTACTTCTTGTCTTGTACTCTTTCATGTCCCATAATACATGTTACTAACTTAGCTTAGCTAGTGTTTTCCTGCTTTCTCGTCTTGCAGCTTCTCATGGATCGTGGCTACTCCTATGTTCTATGAGCCTGTTGCTGTTGTCCTGCCTGACGTCCACTGCAAATACTATTACTATTATCAATATTATTATTTATTACCATCATCACTACTATTAGTTTTTCCTCGCCACTGTTGCCAGCTGCTTGCTCGTGGTGGGAATTGTTGAGTCTCTGTAAATAATATCATAAAAATCTATCTATCTATCTATCTATCTATCTATCTATCTATCTATCTATCTATCTATCTATCTATCTATGTGTTGTGTCTTTAAAATAGGCCCCGCCCCCTCACGCATACGCATGCGCAGAATTGTTTCTAGTCATGTGACCTCGTGGTTCCGTTCCCTCACTACAGCTACAGTCCGGTGAGTTTGTTTTGGTGTTTTCAGGGTGTTTGTGTGTCTGTTATCGACAGACAGCTCTTCAGACTTCACACTGGGACAAAGACATGCTTCTGAAAGCCTGTGTTCTCAGCAGTGTGTCAGAAAGTTCAGTGTTTCAGGGATTTAGGAGACAAAACTCGGTCGTTAGCACCGCGGTGGAGGAAGCGTCCCATTCAGCTTCATGTGAGGATAAACTTTTGTGTTTACACACAACTTATATCATGTCAGTGTGCTCACAGCCCAAAACATGCAGCTACAGCAAGACTGCTGGACTTAACAACCCAGCATTATTAACTCACACCATGACCGGCACAGGGTTTTATCTACAAATAGGAAATGCTTTTATAAATTGATCTGTCCCGTTTTGCTCATATTATCCAGTTGAGTGGTAAAGGGCATGTCCCAATGTGGCCAAATGTTTCATTTTAAACATCCAATTGTTTGCAAAACATTATCTGAATGTCCTTAGGAAGGAACTAAGTACAGTGACTGTACTAATGAGGAACATTACATTACATTTTGAAAGCCAACATTACTTATTATAACACTTTACTTTGCAGATTCAGATCAATAATACAAACTATAAACAGACAGACAGATAAATTATGTGTGAAGCTACTTGATATATATGAAGTAGTTCAAATTGGCTCTACCTTTACCAGCTGCAACATTGCTTACTCATAAACACATTACCTACTGCACTAGTTACTCTTACATTTAGTGTAAAGTATATCTTGGTCTTAATACTTTACTTAAAAGATTTGCACCAAATTATCATCAACATTCACAGTTATCATGAGTGATATATCCCCACCTGGAGGTGTCATCTTCTGCTTGTTATCGGTTAAGTGTTTCATTTTACAATAATATGAGACTGAGAAATCTTTGAGCAGCTCGAACCTGCAGCTCAGCAGTATGAGATCACTTCTGTGTAAATGGTTCAGCTGCTGTTGTTTGCTCCAGACAACATAATGTATGCATTTAATTACTTAAAACCTTTGAATTCATGATTTAATTTTTTGATTAGTTTTCTGTCGATGAATTGCTTTGATGCATATTTGAACTCACTGATTTCACAATGCTAAGCTAGTGTTCATTTGTTAGCACGTTTTTTTTTCATTCGAGCCTGTATTTACTGCAGCTGCTGATTCAGTTACACCTGAGATGACAAATTCAGAATTAATTAAGATAATTAATTATTCATTATGAATGCATGACGTATCTCTAGTCCCCCTAATCACCTCCTCAGATCTTTTGTATGGCTAAAACATTAATATCAGGCTAGTTTACTTTGACAGACGCTGCAGCGGCGTGGAGTAGACGACTTTCGCACAAGCAGTTCTTAACAGTATGATTTATGAGGAATAACTGATGAATGTGCTGCCGTTAGCTATGAACCATATATTACCATTTATCACTGAGTCACTACAGACTAATCAAGAAATGACCCAGAAATACGTTCTGCTGCTCGGTGTTGTCATCTAAATCATGTGCATGTGAGCGGAGGATTAGCTCTGGGGTTAATTTGATTCAGACTGTAAATTGTTTTTGTGTCATGGAATAGAAATTGTTCAATAATTACATAACAAATTGTTACTTACTCTTAGAACACCACAAGGGCCTCGTTAAAGGTCTTAGCATCATCGACTGACCTGAATATAGTTTTTCTTTGCCTTTTTTTTTTTTTTTTGGAAATGCTCATTTCCTAATTGAACTGAATGTTGTGAAGTAATTATTATTTTGCTTTGTGGGGATTTACTGGAGGGGAAAATACGAACTGGGTTTTTGGATTTTCCAGAAGGGACTCTTTTCTTTATTGTTTTGTGTTGACTACAATGAACACACTTTGAACTGAACAAATCTGTGGTGGAGTGTCATTTGTTTGTGTTTGGCCTGTACTGTATGTCTGCTTTAGGAATGTGTGAAAGTTTTGCTCTGTGTCTGAACCCTGTGTGCAGCTGACAAACTTAAACTTTAAAATATTTGACTCACAAACCTGAAGAAAACATTGTTAGGCGCTGACTTACCTAGCACCCCAAGCACTCAGTCATGCCGTTACGTGTTCCTAAATTTGATTTGTTTGATCTGTTTTGAATTTGTGTTGAATTCTTTTATGTATTAAGAATATTTTCCAACTTCTAAAGATAAATGAGTCTTTTAAAAACTCACGAAAGATAGCCAAAAAATTAGGAAATTTTTCTTTTAGCTCATGAAAAGATTTGATACAGCACATGGTTTTCACGGTACAGCAATAAAGTCTTTGATCTTTAATCTTGCATCATATAGTCATCTTATTATAATGTTTATAACATGTGTCATTGTTGAGTGAATTTTGCCATTTTTAAGCCTTTATTTTTAAGAGACTGTGCATTGTTGTAGTGATGTAAGGGCCCTGTTGCCTGAGGGCACCACATCATAATGAGTCGACATTAGTAATTCATCACCACTCATGCATGCAGAGAAAAATTAAGGGTTGCAGAGCTCAGCCTCTGTATAACTCGCTGTTTGCATTTATTCTTTTCTTTGAGATTGACTCCGCCTGTGCTGTGTAAGCAGGTCAACTCTAAACAGTGTAGTGGATTACATGATGCAGATGTGTTTTTTAATCTGAACTTTTCTAACTCCGCTTGTTGCTCCACCACAACAGGTGTAGAGGATGAGCTCAGGCAATGGGACCAGGAGGAAAGTCGGCAAGCAGCAGCATTTCATCAACATGGTAGCTTTTGACCCTGAAACACAGAGTGAGATTCAAGGTCTTTTTAGTAAAGTCAGAACCTATGTCAAGCCGTCCAATGGGGAGTGGTGCATCCCCGACCCAAACGTTGCTCTCAGACACTCTGCGGAGGAGCACTGCCGGCTGCAGGCCCTGAAAGTGTCGCTGAACACTGTGAAGAACCAACTCAGTGACAAGAATGTCCAGGTTTGGCATCAGCACACCAACTCCACCAACCGAGCCGGGAAAGTGATCGCAGCTGTACGTTCTGCTGCCAATGCAGAAATCTGCACTCAGGCCTGGTGCAAGTTCTTTGAGATCCTGGGAGTTTTCAATCTTCTCCCAGAGGAGGCTCTTCAAAATGGAGAGCTGAACACGGTCCACCTGTGTGAAGCTCCGGGGGCCTTTATAACCGCTCTGAACCACTACATCAAAACCAGTGAGTCCACACGCTACTGTGACTGGAGCTGGGCCGCCAACACTCTCAACCCGTACCACGAGGCTAATGGTGGCAGCACAACCATCGCAGATGATCGTCTGATTGCTAACACGCTGCCCTGGTGGTTCTTTGGCTCAGATAACACAGGCAACATCATGATCCAGAAGCATTTGCTGGAGCTGCAGGCTTTTGTGGCTAACATGCATAGAGTGGATTTAGTGACGGCAGACGGTAGTTTTGACTGTCAGGAGAACCCAGATGAGCAGGAGGCGCTGGTGGCGTCACTGCATTACTGCGAGGCCACAGCTGCACTGCTGCTCCTGAGCCCCGGGGGCTCCTTTGTACTCAAAATGTTCACCCTGTATGAACACTCCTCCATCTGCCTACTCTACCTACTCAACTGCTGCTTCCGCTCTGTCAACATCTTCAAACCGGCCACCAGCAAGGCCGGCAACTCTGAGGTTTATGTTGTGTGTCTGAACTATGACGGCAAAGAAGCTGTGAGGCCTCTGCTCTCAAAACTCATTCGTAACTACGGACCACATCTGGCTGACCGAGAGGCACTTTTCCCAAACTCTCTCATTCCAGACTCGTTTCTGAAACAGCATGAAGAGGTGTGCTCGTACTTCCACGCGCAGCAGGTGGAGACGATCACAGAAAACCTGCGACTGTTTGAAGGAATGAGCACAGAGCAGAGGCAGCGGCTCGACTACATCAGAGATTGTACAGCTCAGGAATACCTGCAGCGCTTTCAGGTAACCTAAACCATGTCCAGAAGTAGTCATCCTTTGCTCATTGTGTCAAAGTAACTTGACAGTTGCATTTAGTTATTTTTGTTTCCTGTGGCAGCGATACACAAATATTAATTAATATTAATTACACCTTGAGACTCTGTGAAATTCAATGGGAAAAAATGGGTAGCCACAATGGCTGCTAATTTAAAGGCACAGTTGCTAACATGGTAAAGCTAAATTTATGTCAGTGATTTGTGGTGCTTTCTTTAATTATTATTATTATTATAATCTTAGTTATCCTCAGAGGGAACCGAAGGGATCAGACGTTTCTCAGGTCGGTATTCATGAGACGTGAAACACCTTGAAGAGTCACCTAACACCAGACTGAAAATCTGTGGTCTGCTGCCCTCTCTGGTTGAAAGTTTCACGCCTCTGACCACGGCAAGTGTCACTGTTAGGTGTGGTTGGATGTGTTTCTCCTGAAACCACACCTAGCAGTGATGTCATGTGGTCCACCTGCTCTTCACTGCAGTAAAGTGAGACGTTAAACCACTGGAGGTCAGCAAAGACAAGATTTTCACAGGTGTTAACCTCTTTAAAGTTGGATCTGACCCTGAGGTTCACTGAGGTGGACCAGACAGTGTGGACCTGATACATGCTCGACTTTTCAGGGGATCAGGTCTGCTTAGGTTGACTCATCACTGGACACGGCATTAAAGGTTACCAGCTGGTGTCGTATCAGCTTGCTTAGTCTGATAAACGGTCAAAAAACTGAAAATGTCTTAAATTATATGAAACCAAAGCAACATCTTAGCAGCTACAATGAACAAATGTTTTTGTTCAGTTAAAATCAGTTTAAGAAAAGAACTTGATCAAGTGTCTCTGTCGTAGGTGAGCTTTCTTCCCCGGAGTCGCTGGATCTCTCGTCACATGGTGAGTCCCGCCTGCTGCAGCGTCTCAGCGGGTCGACCCCTGGGACAGAAGAAGCAAACAGCCTCCTTCAATGAGCGGAGGGAATTGCAGACCCTAAGCTGGAGGGAGCGCATCGAGAGAGATTGCCATGCCACCTGGATACAGAAACACTGCACTGAGGCCAGTGGGACAGGCTGCATGCTGGAAGGACCACTGTCCCGGTGTCACGTGGATTCATGGTATGTGATCGTCGGGGCTGCACTGACTGCAGTCAGGAACTCTCCTTTCTGTGAGGGAGGACTGTTAAACCACTTGAACGAAGCCCTGATGGACACAGCAGTAGACTGGACACGTGCGCCTCCCTGTAACTCTTGCCATGTGCTTTGCGCGGCCTCCATCTTGTCCGATGTGGCAGGTCTTTCCAACCTCACAGCTGATGGTGATGGGAGTAAAAAGAAGACACATTGTCTGGTGTTTGGCAGCCGCTCAGTGTGGGGTGAATGTGAAAGTGGACTTGGGGATTTGGTATTAACATTTTCTTCAGAGCCCTTGTTTCCTCAAAGAGGCTGCATCATGCTTCACGACGGGGAGCCGCTGTACCAGCAGCAGCTCTTAGGTTGTGTTGTGTACTCCCTGCAGACCCTGAACTCTGGGGATGCCCTACTGCTCCCTGTGTTGTCTGCCCTCACCCGTGTCACGGCAGCTGTTGTGCTCTGCCTGCATGTCTGTTTTCACTCAGTTACGTTCAGGTGTCCGCCCCCATCAGGCATCGCCGGGACAGTTCTTGTGTGCGTCGGCTTCTGCCCTGAGGCTGCTGCACGAATGCTCCCCGTTCTTACTAACGTCCAGAGCTGCATGGGTCAGTTAAGAGGAGAGGAGGATTCGGGTAAAAGTCAGCCACCTGACAGTCAGGTGCTGCAGTTTGTTCCCATGGAGGAAATGCTCACCGGAGGGCTGACTGACTTTCTGTGGACCATGAACTCTGAGATCATCAAGCAGAAGCTGCATTTGCTCATGCAATCATAGTGCCAAGTAGTGAGCTGTGACTCTCGGGTACACACAAAATCTATACAGCAGAACCAGATCTTAAATTTCTTTTTGCAATGCATATCAAATGCTGACAGTTCAATCAAAGATTCAGATGTATCATGCTAGTAGCAGCTCACAGAGTCTCGAGCATAGATTAGGAGTGGGTTATATAGGTGTAGTAAGCTCACTTCTCCCAAACTTCACTCTACTTTTTTTCACGTCCTCTTCAGACTTAACCAGCACTGACTCAAGTGACATCACTCAAGGCAATTTATCAGAGTTCATGTTTCTCCCTCAGGAGGCACAAAAGGCTTTATAGTTTTTCCACAGATGCAGTCACAGTCCTCACCACCTGTAAACTGATGTGAGGAGTCTAATGGTGACACTTCCCAACAGAGGTGATATTAACTTTTGTTTTCTGCACTGGATTTTGAATGCTTTTATTTATTAAGGATCCTTCAGTTGGTAATGATGTATCTGAGGAATACTTCTGGGACTTCTGGGAATTAAAATGTCTTTTGATGAATGGCGTAGGCAAAGTTTTAAAGAACATTTGGAAACTTAGCCTAAGATGTGACTAGACAATATAATATTATTTTGTAAAGCAACCATAGAAAACAATGGGGAATGCTAAAACAGAATTAAAGACGGTTAGAGCCTGACTGATACATCATCACACATATATCAGTATCAGCGTGTATATCTGCTGATAAGCAACAAGGAATTGCCCATTCATCGGGACACATCTGTCGCATGTAATTTGTCATTTTTTTGACAATCTCAACAAAATAAGATTAGAGCTGACAGATTCTGGGACCGAGGCTCATGCTGATGTTGATATTTCAGTTTAAAAACTCCAATAACAATATATTGTTAAAGTTATACAGCTGAGCATGGAGTTACTAATCATGAATTAAATAATCACATAAATTGTGGAAAATATAAATGAAACAATAATTAGTGTAAGTAATTCAAGAAGACTCAGTTTTATAGGATATTTATTTCATAAAAGAGGCATTTTCTTAAATAACACTTTTTATTTTGTTACGTCACTTTACATGACAGTGGTTTCAGTGTCAGGGTGTAGCGGTGAATATAGAGGTGAGTAAGCTGTCTGTCCTCTCACTGACTGAAACAGTTGATGTTAAAACAGGTGAGTCAACTCTTAGCCTTATTACAAAGAGGTGGATAAACTTAGTTTATTCATTTTAATTCACCCTACACCTCTGACCAGCACCCACTCGCCTTTCAGCCAATCACATGTCACCTGTCTTTTACATCAGCAAATTTCTGCATCCAGATTTTTAGCCAGTTAGCCTCTGTTAGCTAGAGCAACAACAATGTCAAATTAATTATATATCAGTTATGTTCTTAGTTCACAGGCACAAAAACATTTGTTTCATTTGTTTAGCTTAACAAGGCTGCACACGCATCCTACCTAGCTGGTTAACTAACTCGGCAGGGTTTACTGTGAGCTTTGTTAACAGCAGCAGCTAATGTTAGCTGGCTAATAACTAGCTAAGATCATTACTATTTCATGATATGCATTTTATTTTAGTGCATATCATGAAATAATAATAATCTCCGATAAAATCTAGTTGAATAATCAATATATTCATGAGTTGAGTTTTAATCGCTTCTTCAATTATTTCACAAATTAATGATCTAATTTTAATATTTTACACAATTTATTCATGTAATTTATTTCATAATGTGTTTTGACCTTTTTTCTATTTTAATATTGAACATTTTGGGTGTGAGAGCTGAGCAGAGCTGGCAGTTTTAAGTTTCATAGTGACAGTGTTTCTGAACATACGTGTACACTGATCAACATGCTGATGTATCAGCTGGGCTTTATTGCAGATGTGCAGCCTGTGATGTTGTAAGAAAAGCCTTCACTTCTCCAGTCAGGTCAGAAACACCTTGATTATTACTTCAGTTCCAACAAAAAGTGAGCTACACACCGGTGTTAAGATTGTGACAACCTGCAGGCGAGAACACCACTGTTTGATGATACAAACTTGCAGTGCATGAAAATGCAAATTACTTTCAGTACTTGATCAGCGGAACTCATCCGTGACTAAATTCCATGAGGGTTTCAGGGTAGCCTGAATAAACAACAATACAACCCTGAGCACCAAACCTCCTGTCAGTCACAGATGGTTTGTGTTGAAGCATGCATCATAAAGACCCCGGAGTTTTACCCTGAAGTACCTGTTGTTTTACGACGTGTTATTTCATCCCAGGATGTCAGGGATGTTTTTGTCTCTTTGCCATCATGCAGCTTATAGGCGACGTACTGTTAAGCAATTAATTTCTCTCTTTCGTGTCCAGTGAACAAAACTTTCTGTCCACTTATGAGAGGTCTGTACTAAAATGTTTTATACTGCATGTTCAGCTGTTGAGGAACATATATCAGCTTCAGTAAAGTTTTTTTTGTTTCTGAAGCTGTGGAGTTTATTTTCTTAAATTCTTACAAAAATAAATAAAAATGTTCATTGACAAATGATGTGAAGTCTCAAGTTTTCTGTTTCCCGATGCAGCTGAAAGATCACCACACCTTTAAACCCTGTGGAAAAGAGAAAATCTGCACAATAGACAAAATCTTCACATACTGTTTGCTAACAGTCCTGTCAGACTGCAATATTCGCTGCACACCAGCAAACAACACTGAGAGATGGATGGAAGCTTGAGTGATAGCTTTTTTATCGTCAGATTCTTGGAAGATGCATTTTCATGCAGAGAAAACTTTTATTGATCCGATACTTTCTGGTGGGGCACAGACGTAACTACTGAGCTGAGAGTGGCACCAGAGGAAAGCTTTATCTTCTGTACGACGATCATCTTTGGACATTTCAAACTTGTCAAAACTTGTCAGGCTCAGGTTGCTTAAACCACTGATTTCCAAGTGCTTAAGATAAACATTTTTACCTGAGTTAAAGTTATGAAACAACAAAACAAGACCACTTCTATTAGAACAGAAAAAGAAGAAGACCAAGGTGGATCACTGCGGGATTTTAACTACTCATTGTCCACTGGTGCTTTCAGATGTGCTGATTTGAGTGTGTTGTAAAGATTTAATATGTTAATTTACAGAATGTACAAGTGTGAGTGTGATGTAGATGTATAATACGATTCGTCCCAACTATTTTTTGGTGTTTTAACAGGTTTGAACAGATTTGTTTGTCATCATACAAGCAGATATACAGACTGTTGTGGAGAAATTGCTGAAATCAAAGGTCAATGGTGAGGTCAGGAAGAAAGAAAGTGTTCAGGAGCCTCTGATGTCTTATACTATAATATTTATTGATGCTTGGCCAAGGAGAATTAGAGACACTCTCAAAGTACATCAGAAGTGCCTGAGTCGAGTCGGTCTCACATTCTGCCCAACTCATGCAAGTGGTCAGACTTTAAACCCCAAGATAACACCATACATACTATACGCCCAGAATTAATTAAAGAGAATGCTTTTACCCATGCAGGTGTCATTGTCAACATATTCTAGTCTGGAGACACAGAAAACTTGCCGTTGACATTCCAATCTGCGTAAACAGACATCTATTATGTCTAGGAAGGCAGTGATAGGTCTCTTCCACCCCGGCCCCCACAGTGTTGAGATAGACTGGGACCTACTGTTCTCAACCAAAGCCAAACAATTAGTACTGCTGAGGACCTCAAGGCCCACATGTGACCTCGTGTAACCTAAGGATAGAAAATTCCATAACACAGACCACTGGCACAGCTTGATGTTTGCTAATGTCAGTTTGAGTACTCACCCAGGATTAGGGCACAAGAAATATTGTGATTATATTCTGTGCATGTGTTAAAGGTGCAGAATATCACAGAAATGGAATACAATATGCATAACTATGATTTTAGTCTCATATAATCACCTAAAGAAATAAGAAACATTTAGTTTTTGTTACCTTAGAATAAGACTTTTATATCTACAGATGCTGCAGTTGCTTTTCCACGCTGCAGTTGTTGTAACTGTCTTATTGTGTGGTATCTATCTTTATGCCACCATCTCCAACCACTGACCTCCACTACAGTCATATCACTCACTCTGTGTAATGCAGACATAGGTGAACATGTCCTGTGAATTTATTGGTTCTGGTTTGGATGAATCTCTGATTTGTTTATTCTTAGTTTGGCTATCGTCTTTTTAATCAGCTCATTGTTTTTCCTCTTTAGGTCCAGTCCTGATAGACCCAAGTATTTTGGGTTGACCCCTAAAAAAGAAAGTTACTTATTATAAGGTTTTCATTTGTCAATGTAATACCTCTGGAGGTATTACCAGAGCTGGACCACAGCGCAAATCAGCAGGTCGTGTTCCACTAATCTCTTTCTCTGTCTGACTCCAGTAACTGCACCACCCACCAGAAAATCTAATCAAATAGATTCATATAAATTAATCATTTAGGAGATTTCCCTCCAGTTCTTGGGATGCAAAACAGGACTAGAAAACAAATAAATAATGAGTACAGTGAAAGACACGGCACGTCAGCACAATAAACTGTAAGGTTTGTATATGTGGGACTGAGCGAGTGTGTGTGATTCAGCCAAGTGATTGGGTTGTATTGTGTAGCAGGAATTTAATCTGTCCTCAGTGCCATATTCTCCTGTTCTGTCATCACTCTGTCCTTTCCAAATACTCTCTCTCTCTCACACACACACACACACACACACCAGCAAACCAATATTTGTATCTCTGCAGTCGATGCTTACTTCAGTCCAATCTTTGTGGCTGAAGTGATCAGCAGGTGAACTTGTGAACTGAGTTCTGAGCTCACTTTGAATTTATTCAAGGTGGAAACAAAACAGCTTTTGGAAGTTAATTTAATTATTTCATGGAAATGCCTTTGACCTACAGCGCTGCTTAATCCTTGCAGATGTCGTCGACGTGTGCACTAAATGCTAAAATGTGCTGTATCTTTATATATACTGCACAACTATGTGAGCGTTCCGTTCACTGACCCAGACTGAACACAATATTACACACCTCACTAAAGCTGTTCAGATGGTAAATATGATGAAAAGAAACCAATAATAATCGGATGACAACAATAAACTGTCAGTATGACTGTCACAAAATTCAGTGAAGCTCAACAACAGCAGCGATTTTGGTTCATATAAATGCTCTGTGTGTGTTTTTGTTTCCACGTCTCTGCCGGGTGGAGGCTCGCCACTTGCTCGGCTGTCCACAGAGAAAAGATGTTGACAAATCAGGTGAAGTGAAACTCTCATTATGTAACAAACATAAGGCAGCAAGATTAAACATGTGAGGAGGAAAGAGATGTGTTCCCAGCAGAGCGGGACGTGTTCAGCAGAGGAATTCATCTTCAGTCAGTCAATTGTCTCTCTGCGATCTCATTTAAAGAGAAGCTGTCTTGCTTGTCAGTCTCGCTTTCTGGCTGCAATCATTAATGTGTGAGAGGAATAGAGTGGGTTTTTAAGAAAGTATTAACATTCATCAAAACATCTGCAACATAACACCATGACTATTAAACATCACTTAATTGTTTTATTGATCCATTATTGATCCTGGCTTGTAAACCTAATAATTACATTTGCAAGGTGTTTAGCACAGCTTTGCAAGGTCCGCACTATGGGTCTAATAATCTCATTGATGCTCCAGGATACTACCAGGTTGAACATAATTAAGTTTTTGCTTTCAGGTCTCAAACAACAGCAGCCCAGTCAAGTCTCAAGTCCTTGTTGTAGTAAAATTTTAAGGAGCTGCTCTATTTCTGAAATACACTCATTCACTTTATAGCAGAGAGAAGACAAGGTTGGTACCAGTTTCATATAGTAAATATGAAGCAATAGCCAATAGCTTGATAGCACCATCATCAAGTTTTAATAATAATTTATCTATTGAGTTGGTTAATGAACAAAAATCTACACTGACTTCTCTCTCAGCCCGGCATGGTAGCTGAAACATTAAACCCACTTTACAACTTGGCATTGTCACTGTGAGCATGTCTGCACGCTAATATTTAGCTCAAAGCACCAGTGTGCTGTCAACACAGTCATTACGATATAATATGAAAGGTTGAGGTTTTAATGGCCGGATAATTTTGGAACAGTGAACTGTGAGTCTTTATGCAGGATTAATGTTGAGGATGACAGTAATGTTTCAGCTCCAACACAGTGAGAAACAGAGTAGAAATAAACACACCACTAAGTAATCACAGTGAACATCTGCTCTCTGTCACAGCGACACTGCAGCGATGCAAACAAGTCGCTCTCTTTCCTCCTGCAGCTGTTGTCTGACAACAAACCCTCTTTGTCTCTCTCGCAGACAAAAGATGGATCAATCTCTGAATTAGAAAAGGAGATATGAGCCATGTGACATCTGGCAGAGTAGACACAAACAATACTTTTACAGTATAAACGGGGATACGACCACATTTTTAAAAAAAGCACATTTTAATTTGTATTAACAGCCCTGGAGAGCGGCTGGTGAAGTTGCTGTCATGGCTGAGGGCTTTTAAAATTTACTGCCCAAAGCAAAGCCTTCTGAGCTGTGCCGCACAGCTCCTGATAGTGATGAAGCTCAGCTATTTTCTGCAGCATTAGAGGAAATGTGAAAATGGCAAAGACTAAGAGGAGCACAGATAAGAAGAATATAACTATAAGGATGTAATCCAAGCAGACTGTTGACTTGAAATCACATAAAATATGATAAAAGCACTTCTGCTTATCAAGTGCAGATAATGTTTAAAGTGATAAGTGATATATACTGCACTGTATATTCTTATATTAATCCTCAAGACCTTAGCAAAAGAGAATATGCAATTGGAAAATCCGTGGGAGGAAGGACTTTCATTTGAGTTGTGGATTCTAGTGTTACATGAGGCTGTACATACAGCTTATGTCTGTGGGGAAAAATTAAAAACTCATCGGAGGAGAAAAGAGGGATTTGGGGTCACAAATCATTCATCATGGCAGGTGTTTTCCACTCATAAACAACCACAACCAATTAACCTCTGACACCCGGCCAGAATTGGAGTGTCAATCCTTGTCGATTCTTGGAAATATTGCACTTTAGTTCCTGTTCTAATGGCTGGTTTTATGGATTGAATATGTAAATCATGTTGGATGGCCTCAGATTTATTACTAAAGCACAATGGTCTTTGGGTTTGTCTTCTTAAAATGCTAATCAGTTTAATTCTCTTCTTCGTCTTTTTCACAGTCATCTGTGCAGAGAGGACTCAGCAGGAAATGCAGGTCATGAACTGGAACATAGAACCTCTGTCATGCACGTGCTTTATGTCTGATGGCACAGACGAAGCTGTCTTTACACTTCAGATACCGCTTTTGTACTGTCCAGAGGTCCTGCTCCTACATTTTCTGAAAGAATAGAATTTAGATTTTTACTTTTTTAAAAAAGTTTTTTTGTGTGTTTCTCTGTGATTTTACATCCTTATGGACTTAAATGGTCAAATTAAAACAGTGCTTCAACATTCACAAGATGAGTCAATGTCGCTTCAAGGCAGACTTCATCACACCACCTGCAGTCACGACACATCAGTGCTTGGTGTTAAGTGATTTACCAATCATACAGTAGATACCTGATACTCTTAGTGATCTACACCAGACCCTGAACACAAAATAAAAGCTGGAATTCAGAGCAGAAAGTATAGTATTGTCTGCAATGACTGTTTAATTGACTTTTAACCTGTGCTCTGGACCTCTCATATTATTAAGAGCTGACTGGAGTGATAGGAACGTGCTGTGGGTGCTAACTGCTGTGGGTCAAACACAACCTCATGTATAAGAGTAAATGCAAATAGTGTGTAATCAAAGCAACACGATGCAAATATATGAAGCAGTGTTTGTGTGACAGTCTGGGTACAGACAAATGTGTCTCTCAGGTCTTAGAGTTCACTTGAAGTTTATTTATCACTGAGGATATTGGATCAGATATTTGATAAATGACTAACATTTGCTATTGTAGTTTCTCCTTCGCGCTAGGAAGGAGACGGTCATGTGAGTGGGTTGCAATCAGCAACTACACCCACTACACGCCACTTGAGGCTCCTTTAAAAGAGCCAATATTCAATTTGAGGTCTGAAAAGTCAACTTTTAGATAAACTTTCTGCCAGCATTGCGTGTGAGTTTGCGTATTTCTCTGTAAGTCTTAAACGTTAATCTGGCCTCCACTCAGAGCCAGCAGCTTGCATTGGGTCATTTTCTGTCCAAACTAAAAAGACGACACAGCCAAAGCTTTAAATGTGCAGCTGGCAAAACAGTTAGTGTGTAAAGCTGCTGAGTGTTTGTTGGGTCACATATGTTTGGCAGCTAGATTATGTCCCATAAGGGCCACTTTGGTTTTTAGTTGAATTTGATTAATTTGTATCAACACAGGGACTGATTTCACTCTTCTACTGTATGTTTGAACAATCTCAAATTGATGGCTGATAAATTAGCTCTTTGCCAGTGTTGTTTAGTATGCACTGGTCTCTCACTCTGTCTCTCATTCTTTGCTTGAAGGCACATCAATAGACCTCTGTTCACCCGCCAAATTGAGTTGACTCAATAAAAGGGATTGCCTGGACAGAGGTGGGGGCAGGGGACACAAATCAGGCCTCAGGGACACTTGTTGTTGGCATTCAATATGAGCACACACTCACACAATACAGCCATCTGAAGATATGTTTGCTCAGGTATGTATACTGCACGTTTATATGTGCATGTGGGAGTGTTTGTTGTGCTTCAGTGCATTACCTTATGGAGGCCTGTCAGCTCACAGTGATTCATCACAGAGCTAAGCTCCTGCGTTTAGACATCCCCCCCCCCATGTTTGATCCATGTTTGTCTGCACAGATTCATATTTCCCCTCCCAAAAAACACAAGCGATGGAGAGTGTGGGGTGTAGGGCAGAGTTGGACATAAGCCTTTACTCTGTATGTCTGTGTGGGGGGGCAAACACTTGCTTTATGATACCCTGGAAACCACCATGCACATTATTTGATCTGAGTCTGATCAACACTTCAGTTAATTTTTTCATGGTCAGACCTCTGTACTGTCACACATGACCATGTCACCAGAGATGTAAGTATGACAACAAGATGTTTCAGTGTCTGTGGTGACCTGTTCTGTAACGTCTTGATGTTTTTTTTATGTGTTTGCTTTGTATAACTTAATTCTGGAGGTTGCTTGCACACAGATGTAACTTTTGAGAGTCTGTGGTTGCATCCTGGGGCGTTTTAACAAACTGTTGTGATTGGCAGCTTTATCATAAAACACATTTTTCCAGTAGAACAGGTGACACATTTATAACATCTCTGCAGTAAAATAATACCATGTCCGCTGTAGGAATAGTCTGATATCTGACATGTTCTTAACATTAAGACAAAGCTCACCCATGATTTGGGTTAAAATAAGTAGTTAGTTAAGCCAGTTAAATTATGTGAAGTACATTCACTTTTGGTTTAACACTGGTCAAGACAACAGTCTCCTGGATAAAAGTTCTGTGCTTTCTTGCCATCAGTTAGATCAGAAGTTGAATACTACTCTCATATCTACACAGTAAGTATGAAGCTACCACCAGCAGCCAGTTAGCTTAGCTTAGCATAAAGCCTGGAAACAGAGGGAAAGAGCTAACCTGACTCAATGTACGGCCGATGTACGGGACTATTTCCTCTACATGGTGCAGTTAGTGCAAACTACACAACTCATTCATATTTCTATATTAAAGATATTTGTTAGCATTGTATAATTCATTTAATCTTGACAGATTCTACTAGTCTCAGTTATGTTTAAATTAATTGGAGTTATGTTTTGTTCAAAATGTAAAGCTCTGCCTCATGAGAACAGGATCAGCTGCACCATTTTCTGTCTCATGTCAGAGGAGAGATTTCTACACAATGAAAGTAATTAAAACTTATAAAAGTTAGAGATGGTCTCTGAAGAAATGGTATTTATACTAAGCTGTTATCCACTTGATCTGCCAGTAAGCAACTTGAGAAAGTTAATGTTGATTCACATGCTGCCTAACATTATTGTTTCATGAGATTTATGCAAAAGATGTGCTGTTGGAGTTTGAACAGTCACACGTTATGTTTTTCTCTCCATGGATTAGCTTTGTTTCTCTCATGTTTTGACATGTAGAGGCAAACGTGTGTGATGTGTTTCATTTCAGGTGACAGCCAAAGAGAGCAACAGTTCAAATTATATACCTTTCACCAGTATTAACATTTGATTAAAAAAAAATAGATATCTGGTTTTCCTCTGGACAAATTTATTGACTGACTTCTGCTATGCTTTGAGAGATGCTGTGTTCGTGGTAGTCACACTCAGTTTTAGATCTGCATGTTTTTATTTGTGTATTTGTGGGCGTGCCGCTCTTCTCAATCTCCGTCCTGGTGAGTACCTGATTGCTGCTACAGGCCTGCCATTCATCAGCTCATCGGCCTAGCAATTTTAAACACTGGTCTCTCATTCACTCATTGTTGCTTCAGTCAGTTTGGTATCTCTGCTCTCTGCTGCCTTAGTATTGTACATACTTTTTCTTGTCTTGTTTTGGTGACTAACATTTGTTACCTGTACTGTCTGCTGACCACACTCACATCAAACTCTTCCCTCACCTGTGTGTTGCACAACCTCTACACTCTGCTCAGTCATTCACCGTTCTCCCCAAACCTTCCAGATTCACCATCCCGAGCCCTCCGTTGTACTTTCATTCTCTATTGCTCACCTTGTTGTAATAAAATCTGATGTTGGTTTTCTCCCACTGAATCTGGATTCTGCTTTTGGATTAGCTCATTCACTCTTAAACACTGCTCTGATGCGGTACACTTTCCTTTGCTGTTCTGTTGACCACACTGATTCAGGACTAGAGGCGCAGGACTCAGCACTCCCTTTAATATGAGTCCATGATTACAATTTCACATCTTGTTAGGCTCTAAAAACATCATGTTATCAAAACCACATAGAACAAAGAAGTCGACTATTCAAAAATCAATATCTGTAGTGAACTAAAAAACAGTAACTTTGGACACCACATGTATTTCTAATTCATCTTGAAGCTCTCATCCAGGGATCTACAGTACTGAGGAGACCACAGTGGGAATACATGCTATTAAAGGCCGGGATGCCAGCTTATAAACCAGCAGACATTTGGACTCTCCTCAAGGGAAAGATGGTGTGGCAAGATTTGGGTAACTGCATTTGCATCAGCCATTTTGTTTGAGTCTAAACTACCCTCCTGAACTCAAGTCCACCTTTAACCCTCTGGGATCAATGGCTCTGTCAATTGCTTTTGCAATCACAGGAAATTGCTTGGACCCCAGAGGGTTCCAGTAGGTTGTCATGGAGCTCAAACACGCTCTTGAGGATCAGTGTCAAAGACTGTTAGCGTCCTTTTATCTCGTGGTGAGGAAGACAAAATGAAGTTTTCAGTGTTTGCCATCTTGGATTTTTGGATTATGCTCCCTTCCATTGTACTGATTGTTGATGTATTATTTTAGTTCATCTCAGATGTACTTGGACTGTTTTGTATGATACGTCCCTACTGCTTATGTTTGTTGTTCCTTTTTAGTGTTTTTCAGCGTCTAGCTTTGATTGTTCTTTTTGCTCTCCTGGTATTGTCCCGTTTTACTGACTGCTTTTTGTACATTTGTTTCATGTACCAAAAGTACCTTTAATTAAATTGTTTTTATTCAGGACCCTTTACCAGTCCAGTGAGTGATAAAATGATGGGAAGTAAGTTGAATGTGTGTCATTAACTGTTCATTTTGATTAGAAAATAGAGGATATAGTATTTGTCACCAGGTTGATCTTTCGTGTTTCCCTTCTTCACTGATGAAGCTGAAGCTTGTTGACCAGCTTAGTTTATTACCATACTTACTTTCAGATGTATACAGTAGTAAATGTTTTGCTTTAGACCAGATACAATGATGTGCAAAATACAACTCATATATGTACAGCTGATGTACATTGGTTATCAGACTGCATCCAGTCTTTGTTAAGCTAACCAGCTGCTGGCTGTAGCTTCATATTCAGAGCATAAGAGTGATATCAATCTGCACGAAAGTGTATTTCCTAAAATGTTTAACTATCCCCTAAAGTGTGTGTGCACATTCAAAAGTTTCTCTCAGACCAACTCAAACAACTCTCTGCTCTTCAATCCGTCTTCTCTGACTGACTTTAAATTATAACCACCTGACAATTCATTCATTCACATCTTCTTGTGGATCCATAAAGTTTCTGCCTGACAGCCTCACTGCAGCGTTCACTGTTGCATCATGAGGACAAATAATCGCTTCTTGTCTCAGGTGACGTTATTACTAGTGGTGGGGTTGTTTTTGCAGTTGAGAAATGTGCTCTCTGGAGGTCCAGTATCTTAATTGTTCCCCGTGGAGGGGCGAGAACAAACTGTCCTATCTGGATACAGGGAGATGCCATTCTCTGTCTGACTGTTCAACAAACTCAAACTCAGTTTTATCATGTGGCTGCCCATCTCATCTGTGAAAAGCTGTATGGAAATGTTTGGGTCTTATTGTGTGGGTTCAGCTCCTATCAGCAGGAGCCAACAGTGTGGTGGTAGTTTCTGCTGAGCTGCTATTACTATGTGTGATTTTCTACATATCTGTAGCCTGTACAAAGGACATGCAATAAGCGATGATGCAGTTTTTCTCATTGTGAAGTGTTTATCTGTTGCACTGTTGTGCAGAGAAATAAACACAATACAATCTGCCAAATAGACTGAAAATTGGATTCTGCTTGATTTGTTTTCAGCCTTTGGCAACCAACAGTTTCTATCTCTGATCACACTATAGTCCACACTGTGCAGCTGATACAAATGGCTGATTACTGCGATGAGGCATCCTGTCACTCTAATTTACACAAATCATACACTCCCACTCTAACTTCTGCTCACCCGTATTAACGCCTGAGCAAATGTCTCTGGCAGTAAAACCCAAGAAAGTCTAATTCAATCTACATGCACACTTCCACACAAATAATCCCGCACCGTGATATTAATTCCTACCAACAATATGCACATTTGGTATTTATTGTTCCTCTGAGCGTGTGATTATGCGGTTTGAGATGTGTGTCGGCTTAGTGGCATCACAGCAGCGAGGAGGACTTTGGTGTAATTTATTATATTCAGCAGCTATGTCTGCTGCAATGTACGTTAAGGTATAACATGCTTATGTGAGGCTAATGATGACAGGTGGGTGAGTCAAAGAGCTACCTGGGCCACTGAACTGCACAGAAGTCTAATTGGACAGCCTCCTAGTCATTCAGGAGAATGATTGTCTGCTGAATTGTATGTGCTTTTGTGCGTCCTGATGTTGTACGTAGTGAATACGAGACATGTTGTAGATGCAATCAGCATGCAGTTAACCTGCATGCAAGATAGCTGCAGTAATCTATACTGTATAGAAGTGCAGGACTAAACCAACAGGGATGGTTCCCACCTCACGCTCATGAGGTTCAGGTTGGTTACTCACTGGCTCTAGGTCAGTTTTATTCTGTTTTAGTGGAATTAACCGACACACTTTGTTTAATGGAAAATTACATCATGGTCATGGCCGATCCCTCCACTGCCTGTGAGGCACACTTGTTCTCATTGTGAGTTGTTCTGCTGGATTTTCATCAATTATCTTCTGAGATTTTCATATTCAACCTGCTATCTAGCTTACAGTTTTACAGGCTCTAACGTCCTCTCCGTTAAAAGCCTCTCCACAGATGTTTCTAGATACACTCTGATTTCTCTTTTCTATAAACACTTTGTTCCCATGTGTATTCTCTCCCTATCATGTCAGGTGTAATTAATTTGCCTGGCTTTGCTTTGCTTTGCGTGTTGTTGGTTGATCAGATATCAGAATGAAGCACCATGATTGCTGGAGGTTATGGAGAGCACGCAAACATCAGCAAGGAGCGCATCAGGCAGCTGCTGTACTGCCACATGAACATGAATACACACAGAGTATAGAGGTATCTGTGTCCTATAGTACAGTAGTTAAAGCAACACTGCTTAGAGCTTTACCGTTAACTTGTGATTTAGTGCCTCAGGTTTCAAAATGCAATACCACCATCGTAAATATGGACAGTTGTACACGTGTATTTGTCATGATTATTACAGTTTTACTCTTCCTATTGCTCACTCACTCTCATTTTCAATCCTGACTTTCTTCAGGGTTGAAAATCTGCTTTGTCCATAGAGGCTGCTAAGCCAGGTTACACTGCCCACTTGGCTAGCTCCAGTGCCACGATGACACTGGCTGCACTCGCTGGCAGAATTCATCTGCAACCTGAAAACCTCCTCTTTCCTGTGGTCCAAATCACCTCTGGTACAAACACTAACAATCTCCTGGTGCCACAGCCTGGGCAGCCCAGCTAACAAACCGAGCTAACATTAGCTAACATTACCTACACTTCACAGCAATTTACTTTACTGTCCATCAGAAAATTCAGTAAATTACAGAAAATCCAGAAAATCTCCATAAAATCAGTGAAACAGTTGGTAAGGTGCATCTTAGTGTCGTAAAGTGTTGCAAACTTCTTGTGGATTTTCAAGAGATTCAAGAGATTCATTCAGGGGCGGCTGCGGCTCAGAGGTAGAGCGGGTCGTCCACTAATCAGATGATCGGTTGTTCGATCCCCGGCTCCTCCAGTCTGCATGTCGAAGTGTCCTTGGGCAAGATACTGAACCCCAAATTGCACAATCGGTGTGTGAATGCGTATGAATGGTTAGCTCCTTGAACTGATGAGTACTTGGCACCTTGCATGGCAGCCAGTACCATCAGTGTGTAAATGTGTGTGAATGGGTGAATGAGATATGTATCGTATGTAATGTTTGAGTATACTGAACTTTGCATCATCAGTGTTGGTTTTAGGTTCACATGTTAATCAGTACCTCACTTTTTCTCGCTGTGCATAAACAGAGATGAGCATGAGGTCACATTTGGGCAAGGAAGACAGCTGTGCAACTGCATCTGATGCATTTGTGTTATTTAGAAGACACTAATGTTTAATATAATATGTTTCCTCCAAACTTTTTTGAAAATCACAGCAGATCTCTTATCGTATAAACCTCACACAGCACAGCACCCTCAAAAATAAAACAGAACAAAACCTTTGGCAATTTTTGTTTTTCTCTTGCTTCTCAATTCAAATCGGTGTTGAGTTTTTCAAAGTTACTTTCTTTGGATCAACATCAGTGTCTGTGAGAAGAACATGAAGCTAAACCTCTGAGGCTGTATCACAGCAGACAGAACAACTTCAGCTTTTAAAGACACTGAAAACTTTAGTCATTGCAAAATGGGTGCCAGGATATATAAAACGGCTTCAATATTCGCACACACAAGAAGACCAATTTATTTTTGAACTAAGGCTTGGGCCCTTCCATCCAAAAATGCACTTTATAGTTTCTTCAAAGCATTGACTAAATGTCTCAACGAGGAGTATTTTATTTTATTTTTAGTATGGAAGGTTTAGAGTTTGTTTTAATTTTAGTTTCACAATTATTTGAATTATTATCTACTCGATATCTCTTCTTATCAGTGGTTTGTTGGTGTTTGTAAGAAGAAATAAAGAAGAGGTTAAATAAAAAGGTAAAAAATGAATGTAGTATTAGTAGTATGTAGTATGGTTAACACATTTACTACCATTTGTAAGTGCCTTCATTATCATTATTTCAATAAGTTAATTGTAAAAAATAATAATTTATAAAGAGGTGTTTAAAGAGGTGTTGGAGAAATGGCTTTCAGTGATTTAAGCAGGACATACATAGTGACACAGCAGCAGACACTGCAGTCATAATCATCCATAACAAAACCCATTAAATCACAGCTTCAACCTGCACTCACAAACGTATCTGTCTTTCAAACTAGAAGATATTCCAGTCTGGATTAATTTGCCACTAGGACAAGTAAAAAGTCTGCGCTCTGACCACACTTTATTGTTTTATTTTTTAAATAATCTGTTCTTTTTATCTAAAGGCTGAGCCCAAACAGGATTTATTGTGCGTACGCTCTTGATTGTGCGTACCAGAGATGCTACATTGTCATTGCGTTTCAGAAAATTAAATCAAAGTGAAGTGAAAAGCCTCTTAAACACCTGGCTGCCTGCAACGTTAAGCCACATTAACTGATCTAAATTTCATATAGCATATTTAACACAGCACTAACAGGATTGCATAATTATACTATAATCTGCAGAGGCATAATGACTGGAACGCAAAGCTAACACCACAGCCTTCCTATCTGTGTGTGCAGCATGTGTCTGTAAGTACATGAGAGTGCATGTTGACGTCCACATGACAACTCTTCATTGGAGAGGTAATCAGAGGCCCATTAACATCTCCGACCTTAATCCATCATTTTCATTCTCATACCGCGCACATATCTTTGTTATTCATCTCCAACACTTTGAACAGAGATGACTCAGAGCTCTGCAAACAGATCCTATAAATTCTGTCATTATTATTCATACAGTTTAGGCTTTACTATGGGAGTTCCTATAAATATACCATCCCACCCCTCCCTTTCTGCCTTTTCCTCACACACATACAGTCGTTATACATACACACTTATCCTACACAAACTTACACACACACACACTTATTATCTATCCTCTCCAACTGTGTTCTTGTTTTCCTCCTTTGATCAGCAACACAAAGCTTTGCGGGGAGAAGATAAAGTGTCTTCTTCTTCTTCTTCTTCTTCTTCTTCTTCTTCTTCTTCTTCTTCTTCTTCTGTATCCTCTCCATCTGAACCCCCTCCCCCAACCGCAGCACCCATCCTTTACACCAGCTTGTGTGGGGATGTGCGGGGACCATAGAGAGGGAGATGCACCACTAAGAGGGGAGGATGAGAAAAAAAAAAAAAAAAACAGATAGGAGGAGTGTATGGCTCATCCTGCAGAATGAACAAAGCCGTGTTCGGTGATTTAGTAGCCATGCAACAGCCGTGCTGCCGCTGCTGCTGCTGCTGCTGCTTGGATTTACGCCAAGTAAGGGTTCGATTGGCCAAGGAGACTGAGTGCCCCTCCGACCTCCACAGGCCAGGAAGAGTGATGGAGGGTGTGCAAGGTTGAGGGAGGGAGGAGGTGAAAGCAAAAGCTAAGAATGGTGGGAGGGTGCGAGTGACATATGATAGGTAAAATGAAAAACTCAGCAGACAGTGAAGGAAGAAGTGAAATGGAGGAAAATGTGGCCCTTACTGAAGCATGAGATGCACATCACTGCACATTTATATTGTTTTCCTCCTCCTGAGGTGCTTTGACCACTGGGATGGGATATTTAATTTATTCATACTTTATTTGATAATTCACAATGCCCAAAGCTATAGTATTAGAAGAGACAGGGATGACATAGATCCTTGAAGATCCACTGGAGCCAGCGGGCGCCTGCTGAAGGATAAATTGTTTGATGTAATTCTCTCCTCATGGGAGAAGAAGGACTGGAAGATGTATAATGATCCTGCTGTCAAACTAGCAGCCTGGACAGCATTTAATGGCAACTCATATGCAAAGCCCAGGAAAGCCTTCTTCCTCCTCCTCCTCCTCCTCCCCCTGTAATTGGTCTCTTGCTGTAGCTTCCTGCAGGGTCTCCTCACGCCGCCGTGTGGCGGACACTGGAAGCGCGCACGCCGCGGGGGGTTTAAAAGCCTCAGCTGAGGAGGAGCTGCTCACAGTATAAGGAGCTCCACAGCGGGAAAAGTTTACCTCCAACTATCACACTCGACTAAACGGAGAGGAGAACCAGCAGAGATGGCAACTCAAGCGCAGCAGCCGCCCCACCTGCACCTGGCTGAGCTCACCGCAGCGCAGTTCATCGACATCTGGAAACATTTCGACGCAGACGGTCAGTGCGCGCAAAGAGACTGGAGAATAAATTAATTAAACAGTCTAATTGAGTGGTCAGTTAGTGTGCTCTTTATTAGGGGTAATTTAATTGTGAGAAAGTAGTGTTATAAGATTTAATGATTGTATTAAGGCTTTTTAGTTTGCAGTGAGTTTAAACGTTCTAAAAATAATGCAGTGAAAGGTTTTAAAAAACATTACAGCATCATTAAATACTGTTAGAAAATAATATATTCACTCCTCTAAAGGAGATATTTTATATTTCTGTGTTAATTCTACAAGTTGACTTGATTTTTTCGTCTCTGTGGTAAAAATAATAATAATAATAATAATAATAATAATAATAATAATAATAATAATAATGATAATATCCCTCGGTGTTGAATGTTTAATAATCGTACTGTGCGATGGCATATGGCGCTATAACCTATCCTGTAATATGATTTATGTTGTGACTCACTAGATTTGCTGATTGAAATGTGTCACAGGATCTACAGGGGTTCACAAAACTATGATGAGGAATGAAATAAGTCAGAGTGAAGTTGGAGAGAAGAGGCTGGAAAAGAGAGAGAGAAGAGAGAGAGGGGAGGGTGACAGAAAATAAGAGAGAGGAGGAGGAGAGAAAGAGGAGGCTGAAGGAGATGAAGAATGAGAGAGAGAGAGAGAGAGAGAGAGAGAGAGAGAGAGGAGGAGGAGGAGAGAGTGAGATGGGGGAGGGGGGATAAAAGGATGCAGAGGGGGGAGGATGAGAGTGAGAGTGAGAGCAGGGAGGGGGGATTGAAAAGGTGAGAGAGGCTTTTACTGGAGTTTACTGGGAGGAGCTTTTGAATCTGACAGTTTACTGGGGATGAACTGGAGGAATGGAGAGAAAGAGAGAGAGAGTGTGAGAGTGTGTGGTGGACGATGTATTCAAATAATTTAAAACTAGCACCACCACATACATTTACACACTTGACTCAAACAAACAGAAATAGTATAATATATACAACTTATAATATAAAATATCAAGAGTTAAAGTTCTCATTATGCAGGTGGAAGGGTGGCTGTGATCGTTATTAATGATGCATGAATGTATAAGCAGCTCTTTAATGTTGCAGTTGGTCAAGATGGAGCTGAATTTAACTATTTAGGGTGCTGCTGTGTAGTTAAATCTATTACAAGAAGAGCTGTAGTGATTAGTCTTTTAATCAGTTAGTCGATCAACTAATTTGTTAATGGATTATTATATTTAGTTTAAGTCATTTTTTTAAGCAAAAAAACCCAGAATTCAGTGTTTTTCTCAGATGTTAATATTTGCTATATTTCTTAGTCTTCTATGATATTTAACTCAGTACTTATTTTTATCTTTTGGACGAGTAACACAAGCAATTTGAATGTTTTTACTGTAGATTTTATAGAACAAATGATCAATTCATTGAAAAAATCAATCAAATGAATCAATCATGAAAATGAATCAATGGTGATTATAATCATTATTTACAGTCCTAAACATAATGCATCATATTTTATAAACTGATCATATGTGAAATCTTTCTCTTGCTGTCAAATTGGTGGAGTGTAGACGAGGTGGTAGTCAGATGTGGAGTAAAAATACCTCAAAATTGTACTTAAGTACATGTACTTAATAACATTAAATCACTGTATACTGCCTGATAGCAGTGATAATCTTGTCTGGACTCCTAAGAGCATAAAACTGAAGTTTCAGCATCAGGTCTGAAAGTCGTTGGTTGGAAAATGTCCAAGCAGCTAAACTGCAGAAGAGGGTTGTCTCTGTCTCACTATGGACCAGTCCAGCTTTACTGATTTTCATGTTGCAAATTAAAGGATTATGTTTTGAATCCATTCAGAAAAGGCTCTGGCTTTTATTTTTAAACCCTTTGGAAACTCTGCAGAAAGCCTGACAGCACTAGAGTAGCACCTTCCTTCTTATCATCATCATTGGTTTGTTTTAACATGAATGAATCTGATCAATAACTTATTTAAGTAGTTTTTGTACCTTAGCATCCAAATCTTAACCATGACCACTGTGATGATAGTTCAGAAGATGGTCACTGGATAAAACAACAGACATTGCAGGTATGTGGTTGCACTGTAGTCTGTGAGCTCAAGGGCCCCGTAGGGGGGGACCAGGACTGATGAAGTCACAGCCTCAACCAATAAATACATTCGAGTGTGAGCCAGAAAACTGATGTGTGGCACATCCTGCACCTCCCACTTTTCACCTGCAGTCGTGTGTGTAACTAACAGCTTGTGCTGGGGCCTGATAGAAGTACCTTCTGTCACTGCTGGCACTGATAGACAGTTTTGTCCTGCCAGATCAGAAAACACTCATATGGGTCATTTTGAAACACAAATGATCTATTTTGTCATTTAATTTGAGGACATATCGACTATTCAACTACCATCTCAGAGGCAACCGAAAAGGCTGTTCACATTTTAAACCGCTCACAGGTGTGTCTTACGATGTAACGAGAGAAAAAACAGATAATTAGTGTAAATGGCCAACCGATCGATGGCTAATTGATCCAGAACTGCTCAAACCTCTACGACTGCAGTGACTTTTTTGAAACCATCATCTTCAATGGAGGAGTTCAGTGGTTAAGTGCTGAGCTCGAGGGCACCAGGGTGGTAATGATGGTGCAATGAACATAGCTAATTACTTCCCCATCTAAATGGGTAGACTCGTGGACTGAACTACATGGGTGACAGAGATGTGTTTGAGTTTCTTTGTAATCCTTGCCTTCAACTACTGCCATCTACTGTCATTAATACTTAAACCATCAAGCTCAGCAAACATGTCTGACCGGAGAAAGTTGTGCTTTACCACAGAAATAGTCAGTCACAGAATCTTTTGTCCACTCTCCGTAAAACAGTCTATTTTGGGGGGGATGGATTGCTCTTGGCTAAGACAGCATCATGGCAGCAACAGGTCTTGACCACAGCTGCAGCACAGCAGGGACTGACTGGACCAAGTGCAGAAAAAAACTAGGACAAAAAGAACAAGTGGGAGTTTAAGGAAGGACTTCCAACAGCTGTGTGAAAACTTTTCTTTACATTTAACGAGTCACCCATGTGTCTGACATGAGTGCCATTGAGCAATCAGCAGTGCAAAGCTGTGTTTGAAAACATTGCGGAAGGTGGAGGGCTGCATCTGCTCGGTATGCAGTGTGCAGTGGTGCGCTCCATGTGGCAGCTGAGATTTGTATTGCAGCTAATCTCTGGCAGTGAGCCCCAGTGAAGTGTGAACACAGTTACTTATGTGGGCTTTGTTACACGTCTCAGGGTTTGAACACACTCATATTTCAAAATAGCTAATTTGTTCCTTGCTTTCCACATCTGTGATACTCTACTGCACTGTAGTTAATCGTCTGTTTCAGCTGTGCGCTGGATTATGTAATAGCAGAATCCAAGAGAGTGACTTGACATTAGCTGATAATTTAACCTAAGGTTTCTGTTGAGACAACCTTTAGTTAATCATCAAGGTTAACACGATTCAATCAGAGTATACTTTGGGTCAGTTGGAACAAGATTTTTACTTTTACTTGAAGGACAACAAGAACACAATCAGTACACAAATACACAATACATGCTGTAGTTGAATACAGATCTGGGTCTGCACTGTTGCTCAACACTTTACGGACACTGTTAGGTAAAATAAGTTGTGTATATTCATCTTCTTGCATGCATTTTGTTACACCTATCCCAGTTTTTCGTCACAGTTGGTCTACCTGAACCCTACTCTACAGACTCAGCCAAGTAAAACAGATGCAGCACTCAGTAAAATAATTACTGTAAAAGCTATGCCACTAAATCATACACACTGGACCTTTAATGTTTGGTAGTCCACCACTTTGTTTCAGATATTCATTCATACATTCATTTTGGTCCTCAACAACTATTAGATGCCACGATATGAATGGGATGAATCCTTCCTTCCTTGACTTTGGTGATCACCTGACTTTTCCTCAAGTCATTTGTGTAATGTAATAATTAGACAGTCGGAGCTGTTTTTAGTTGTTTATTATGTTTTCCACATAATAAACAGGTTGTTTTATTCACTCTATTAAGTTTGAAGGTGAAACTGAATTGAAGATACATTTCAGGATCTATTGAGTCGGCTTGCTTTGTTTCCACACCCAAAGCTTTGTGCTCCTGCAGTGATTTGTTTATATCTAAAACAGCAGCTCAACCAAAGCACAGATGGTGACATGGAGCACCTATAAAATGCAGTGTGCAAATGAATCAGGCCAGGGAGACGAGAGGACGAGGGGGTTGGCGAGGGAGAAAATGATCAGAAAGGAAAGGAGATGAGAGGATAAGAGATTAAGAGATGAAGAGGGGGGCAGGGTGAATCTCTGCATTTTATTCTGTACATCTGTGTTTTATTCAGACTTAAAATAACATTTTTATTAACATGTATTTTTGTACGATAAAGGGCACAAACCCCAATCCTCGCTCGGATTTTTGACAGATGGGACTCATTCTTGTGATTAAAAAGAGAATGTCCTATATGTTATGTGGGTTTGCGGGGGAAACCAGCAGAGTAAATTATTATATTGAATCATCCCCCAGTCATGAGGCTGTCATAAGAAGTTCATATCACAGAAACAGGGACAGAATGCCTCAATAAGCATCGATTGGACTGCCCACTTTCACTCCCTTAGACAAGAAAACACTAGTTACACTGCTTACATGCTTCAGCACATCACTGAGTCACCACAGTCCTTGCTACTGCTGAATGCCAACTTGGCATTAGATATGGATGTCAATAGATATTCTCTAGACATGAGTTTGTTTTAACATGGGATGCCTTCAATCCACCAAAATGATTTTCACTTAAGAGTTTTCAGTCATGCAGAACAGCCCAGACTTGTGTTTTGACTCGTACGCTGAATTAGAGGCTAAACCAACCAAATACTCCAAGAAATACTCAGACTGGTTTAAGTACAGATAAGCATGTATATAATCATGCACGTCTGTAAACTGCTTACTTGGATCCAATCACAGAGGACTTGAGACTGGACCAGCACTCGCGTTATTCAAAATTTAAAGACCCCTAGTGACATTTAATCTTTCATCCACGTCTTAGTCTTTCATCCAACTTTTGAACCATCAACAAAGCTTCAGGAGACTTAAAGAGCTTCACAACATAATTCGTGCCAAACTAATTTAGCTCCTCTGGCGCTCTGCAGGAAATGGTTACATCGAAGGGAAGGAGCTGGAGAGCTTCTTCAAAGAGCTGGAGAACGTGAGACGAGGAGCAGGAGCAGGCATGGTGAGCTGACAGTGACATACTTCTATGGTTCATCATTTCTCATCTCTCCTCTCTTAATAAAATACATTTATATGGAACTACTTTGTTTGGCCATTATGTTTTGGGGGAAATATAAGCGCTGCTTGAATTGTGTTTATTTTGTACTGTGCTACATTTATGTACCACAGGCTAGTTGTAGGGAGATGGTCGGCATGGACAGTGAGTAAACAAAGTGACCTTTCCATACCGTACCATAGGAGGGAAAACAAATCAAACATACTATCAGTAGACAGTGTTCCCTCATTATGTTCATAGGAAACATCCGTATGGCCTTCCATTTCATACAACACTGATTTACTGTTGCAATTTAGTGGAACTATAAACACAATTTCTGGGAGATGAGGCTGGCTTAATTAACATGTTTTCTCTTCCATATATCTTTTAATTAAAGACTGCGTTATTGTACTTTTCTTTGATCTGTGATTGTGGCTGCAGGATCCTTCACACGCTGCATTCAAGGAAAAGATGAAGGAGTTCATGGCCAACTTTGACAAGAACTCTGATGGGAGAATTGAGATGTCGGAGGTGAGAATAATACATTAAACACAGGTACTTCTAGGGCATCCTATAGTGGTCTAATGATTAAAATACATACAGAAATGACAGATGACAACTGTTAAAACGTAGATTTAAAATGACTTCTGTGTCTACAAACATAATAAATATGTCTCTGGAATAATAACCATTCTGTGTCTATGTCTCTCTGTAGTTGGCTCAGCTTCTGCCCACAGAGGAAAACTTCCTGCTCTGTTTCAGAGAGTTTGTGGGATCCAGTTCTGAGTTTATGGCTGTAAGTTTGTGTGATTGTACATCTGTGTCCCTTAAGCTCAATTTAATGATGCAAAGAATTTTGATTTTACAGTGGACAGTGCCACAGTGCCACTATCTCCCTCCTTCTTTCTGTTTCTTTTGAAAAGAGTTGCTCACTTACTAACTGCTTAACTTTACTGAGCTGTGAAATCTCAAATGCCTGAAGTCAGCGGTGCCATCACAGCTCATCCTGAGGGACTCATGTTCAGCTGCCATGCGAATCCTTTTGTTTCTCTGCCAAGTTAGGACGCCTGTTTGTGGTGGAAACAGTTCAGTAAGGTTGTAAATCGTTAAATAAAAGCCTGGATAATGTTTCTGGAGCTCAAACACTTACAAAATGTTAGACGTTGTACTGGAAACCGCGTTCAAGATTATGGTCAGAGTGAAGCATGAAGGTAACTTAACTTGTCTTGTTTTTCACAGTGCTTAATGCCCATGCATTTTTTAATGAAACATGTTTTTGTGGTTAACTTTTGCTGATGTTAGTGTAACAGTTATTGATCTTTGAATTTTTACAGCAGGTAAACAACAGTAAGTTTGACCCACACTTTTATGTCAGTGTAAAACAACTAGTAACTATTTGCTAAAACAATTTGAGGGAAAACAGTGAGTCTCTGAACATCTGGACCATAACTCAAGACTTGGGTTGAGGGTTGAGGACGGTTTTCAGTGGTGGTGTGATGTTCAGGCTGCTCCGTGTGTTAAAGCTATTCTCAGACAGCCATACATTATAAATGGAGCACAGCTTTCTGTGGGGGAAAGGCAGTGAGTGCTGAAGGGGTTTAGGTATCCATCTTTGATAAGGGCTTTGACAAATTCTATATTTATGCAATGTCAGATGACACCAGTGTCTCTGTAGTGCAGTCCACAGTAAATCAGGTGATATATAGAGAAGATCAACCAAACGTGAAGTCAGGTGTGTATTTTAAGACGTTCATCACTCTTCTCCTGCAGGCCTGGCGGAGGTATGACACTGACCGCAGTGGATACATTGAGGCAAATGAGCTGAAGGTAAAACACAATCTTCAATACACTTATTAATGACAAAACAAGTACATACCTGCGCTGGCAGCACAGTCACCTCTGCCTCAACAAAAACATGCAATCTTCTACATCTGACCAGACCTGTATAATATATATATATATTTATATATTTATAAAGATGGTCGTTTTAGCTCAAAGTTACTGAGGCACATCTGTTCTCTATTTCATGAGTTGTGGGTGTGTATACATATTGATGTGTATGTGCATATTTACTGTAAACAAACCAGACCTTGTTTGAGATTAGCTTCCATGTCGTGTTAGTGGTTTAACTGGTGCTAATGTCTCTATCAAGGGAGCTACTCTAAGCCTGTACATGTGCATTGTGCTGTGCTGCGACTGAAAAGTCTCACTGTCATGTGAAGACAAACACATCGGGAGCTCTGCACATTAACACCATTCATTTTCTGTGTCTTCAGGGTTTCCTGACAGACCTGCTGAGGAAGGCGAACAGAGACTACGATGACAAGAAGCTCAAAGAGTACACACAGACAATTGTGAGTGCTAAGGGGAAATGTGTTTTTTCATGTACCGTAGAAAATCTTTTTTTTTTTCTATTTATTATGATTTATATTCAAATTACAGTGGTGTCTACACTGGTACTGACAGCCCAAAAGAGCCCAAAAGCCCCTAAGAACCTTGTACCTATTATACATTGTGTCATTTAATATAAAGCCTATTGTGTTTTTGTCCATTTCTAGTTTACATATACAGGAATATACACTCAACAATGATGCCTTCATGCTCCTTATGTTCAATATGTACCACTTTGCTGCTACATTTTCTACATAATGTAACTGAACACCCCTAAAGGCTTGAATTTTAATGTACTGAACAGCATCAATGTCTGTGTTCACCCTTCAGCTCCCCTGTGATGCTGATACATTATGTTTCTGTGGTCTCAACAAAATTGAATGGAAATGTTTTGACATGTAATATATGTGTGTGTGTAGGACTGCACATGTTTTCCTCTAAATGCTCTTCTTTCTGTGCAGCTGAAGATGTTTGATCTTAATGGTGATGGTAAGCTGGGTCTCTCTGAGATGGCGAGGTGAGTGCAAATCCAGTTTCATTTGTATGTATGTAAAGTTTTAAACCTCTCTTAAATGATGCTAATAAGATGAAACCTTCTTTGTTGTGTTTGGCCGCAGGCTCTTGCCAGTCCAGGAAAATTTCCTGCTGAAGTTTGAGGTAAATTTACACTCCAATTGATTTTACTATAGCAACTTAAGACGGGCGTTCTGTAGGTCTGATGTAAAGAAGTCCGAAGTCAAGATTATTGGATTTACTGCAAGAGGATTATTTGTCATCAAAGTACTGAATGGACATATGGATCATTGACACATACAGTATGTGTGTTTACTTATCTTAAGTCCTTCAGGATTTAAATATACTACATAACATTCTTTTAAAAGGAATTTATGTTTCCTTTAAACTCACTTTGTAATTGAAGTCCTGTAACTTTAATCTTAAAATTAAAAAAACAAACAAACAAACAAAAAAAAAAAACAAGTGCTGCACAGTGACACTTTGAATCTGCATATATGCGATCTCCCACATGTATTTTGTCATACATGTTCCCATACTTACATGCCAGAGCAGATCAACAATTCCTTTCTGTCACAGGATTAGTCTGTCTGATCAGGATTAACTCAACTCTGGTCCCAGTTATCATAATCTGCATGGATTAATATCAGTTCTGGATCTGGTGGGGCTTTTACCGCTCTCTAGAAACATCCTGCAGTTTCTATTAATTTTCACTCCTCTGTCACTCTGTCTTTCTTACACTCATGCAGGGCATCAGACTCACAGTGAAAGAATTTGACTCCCTCTTCACCCTCTATGATAAGGTTTGTCAGTTTGCTTTCATATATGCTCAATCTGTGTTACGTGCTATACATACAAAACTGACATTTACATATCCCATCAGCCCCAAACAGTGTACATGAAAACACGCTGATGTTAGCATGTAGCTCGAAGAACCATAGTGCCTAAGTACAGTCCGTTAGTGCACTTCTATGTTATACAATTTGTACACTATGTACTTCCTGGTGTAGTGCATCCATTTTTGAATGGTTGTCTCATTCAAGTCAGGCCGTCATGCACTTACTGGAAATGACGAACATTTTACCGTTTCTTCTTCAGTGAGTTGCAACCATGTGGAGCATTAGCTGCCATCCGGGTACTTTCAGTATACTGCATTTTGCCATAATTGGCAGTGTTAAATGCATGTATGTATTAAAAAATAGCAAGTGTGAGTATGGAAGTTTTTACATTACAAACTTTTCCTTTGTATAATACAGACCTCTTGTGCTTTCTTTAACCAGGATGGTAATGGGTATATTGATGAGCAGGAGCTGGATGCTTTGCTGAAGGACCTCTGTGACAAGAACAAAATGGTAATGAATAGTTAGCCTATTGATTGATCAGTTCAGGTTACTTTTCTACATGCCAAATATAGAGCTGATAGCTGTCTCTGCGATGTATTGTATGTTTGCACCATCCATAGACCCCTCTGTGCCCACTGATTGTATGTGCCTGTGTCGTTTCTGGCAGGACGTGGACTCAACTGGACTGGGGGGTTACAAGAAGAGCATCATGGCTCTGTCTGATGGAGGGAAACTGTACCGCGCTGAGCTGGAGATTGTCCTCTGCCGGGACTCCACGCTGTGACCTCCCCGCTTGGGACCCCTCCATCTTAACTCTATCCGACTGCCTCCTCCTTCCTACCTCCTGATGTAACCTGGTGCATGTCTGACCCTTAACCTTGCTACACCACTTAGAGTTAAAACTAAAGTGCTCCTGAAAGCACAAAGTGTACCGCTGGCCCTGCTGTTTTAACCCCTCTGAGGTCTTTCTTTGAATTTTATCTGCAGTTCCATAGTGAGATAGCCATAGCAATGACTACACAGATATATTGTGTATTTATTTGTTTGACTTCCTGTTTTTAATATGCATTTGTATTTTTTACATTCATCTCATCCTATCTCCTCTAAATGAGTTTAAAATACTTCTGTTCTGTAGCATCTGCTCATTTGTTTTATTTATTACTATTTAATTTGATATTATCCTGTTTTATTTGATGAGGCTTGTACTGTTCTATTTAAGATATATTAAAGATATTACTGAGAGAATGAATAAATGTACTGTGAGAGCTCTTGTCCTAATTATTCACTTGCATTAAAAAGTCATACGTTCATGTAAACGATGTTCTGTTACACCTCAGCTATCAGGGGGAATATTTCAGCTGTGCTGCTGCTTCGACTGTGAGAGGTTTGTTTAGTGTTTTGTCTCAGCGTTGTGTAGAAGACGCTCGCACACTCACACACTCACAACCCCCTCCCACACACACACACACTGAGAGTTGTGTAGATCCAGTGAAGATTACAGCTCCGGTACAGATGCCCAAAGCAAGTGTTTTCTCCAGAGTGCTCCACCTTCACTTTCTAATCTCCTGATAATAGACAGTGTGATGTCGAAAAAGCTCGTGCTGCTCCATTTTTCATAGAGGAGGGTTACTGAAGCCTCTGTGGCACTTTGTGATGAAGTGAGCAGAGTGGAACAAGAAACAACAGAAATCCAGCAGGATGACTGTGTCGTTCTTTTACATGCACACACACACACAAATCTGCGACGAGAAAATATAACATGGCAACCAAAGCACTTAAATAATTGAAATATGTCTCTTTCACATCCAAATGTGTGCATCTGACCTCACCGACACGTTCTCCAATATACCACTAATTATGTAATATAACAACATATCTTTATCTTAGATGATACATGGATTATTTATTATCTTTCATTGATGACTGGAATTACAAATGACAGTTCTTTTTAAAATATGCTGTCCTAGTTTACTGAAAACTGTGGCCATTTTCTGTTTCCTTCTATAGGATAGAGAGTCAACACCCCCATATTTCAGCATTATGGAACAGTCTTCTTCCCATCAATTAATAATCAGCTCTTTCATCTTTAATTAAACTCACTATCTTTAAAGCACACCCATTCACACACACCATCACTGCGGCCACACACATTCACTCACACAAAAACAATACAGCGTTCACCTCTTTCAGCGAGTGTTAAATGTTATAGACACATGTGGGCGCACAAACACACACACACACACACAAGTACACAAAGACACCCAGTGAAACTCTGCGCCTCGGTTCAAGCTGTTAACTGCTGACAACAAGAAAAAAGAGAGTTATATCCGCTCTGATTCCTTCACACACATCAGTCCCACCCAGTGAGAGAGATGAGACAAGCGAGCAATACAGACAGATGAGATATTCTGTGTTATTTATCCTCTGTACAGCTGCACACACACACACACACACAGGCTACAAAGATAGTAGACAAATTCTCACATTTGCATACATTTAAAAGGGGACACTGCACGTGATGTACTACACTGTCTTAACAATTAAGCGAGCCATACATCCAAACTCAGTGTAAAACATATTGCAGTAGTTCCATCTGCAGTGAAGCCATTCAGACATTTCTTTTGGATGTGACAAAAAGATGCCATGTTGCTATTTTTTTCTGTTTTGTGCCATAATCATCCTCTTTATCTCCTGCTCAACACATCATACTGTCTGTTCTATTAGATTTTTTAACAACAACATTAACAACAGTCTTCATGGTGAAGTTTTTAGTTACAGTTTTACAGTTTTCCAAGATATAAAAGTTGTCTCAGAGATTTTTGTTGCCCTAGATAAAATGTGCAAATATTAGTGATATTTTTGGATCTTAGTCTAATTGTGTGTGTCTCTTGTGACAGACACTGGAGACAATGTTTGTTTTTCTCTGTTTTCTCTGTTTTCTCCAACAGAAATCATTTAATTCACATGGCACGATACAAACACTCAAACAGAATGAACTTTGAAAATGTCAAGTTTGTAGTTGCGTGTTTGGTAGTCAGCGCTGATAGTCAAGTGATAGTCATAGGTGTATGCAAACCCATGATCACATCACATCACAATTTGCATATTGAAAGTCAAACAATGTTGTTACAGATGAAAATTAGCCTCTATGGCTAAATCTGGCACATTTACATGCTGCATTCAAGTGTTGAGGTAATTAATGTGCAGCATCGCTCCTTAAATAAATACACACAAACAAAACAAAAGCTCTTTACATGCTCAGAGGTGTTTTCGCTTATTAAGGCGGCTGAAGCTCCTGCTCAGATTCAGGCAGAGTTACACCACACACAGCCTTTGTAATAATGAGAATGAGAAAAGTGTAACATGTCCCTCTCTAAGTGGTACAACAAAGTAAAAAGAGGAACACGTCAATGAGGAGACATTTTGACATGTAACAGTAAGTCTGAGGGTGCTGTGCGTATTGTGCATGCCAGCTCACTGTCACACCATCATCTTACTGGGACACTTGAATACGTCAGAGCCGTCATTAATGGTACTAGGAACTACGTTCTCAGGAATCACAGATATTAATGCAGCACAAATAGGGAGCGTTTCTCTGATTACTTTTGATTTGCATATATAATACTTCATCTTGACATTTCAGTTGACATCATGTTTATCCTTTGTATAATGATTTGACATTGCTCCATTGTTTTGTCTTTCACAGGGAGAGCTGAAATCAAGCATACGGCGGCACATATGCTGAAAACACAAAGCAATCAAAATGCAATATACGCGTTGATTTGTGAATATTTCTTTCCGATGTGAGAAAGAAAATCCTTTTGATAAAAATGCATGACTAAACATGTGAGAGCTGCCAAAACAAAGTGAACCACAGTGAGGAACAGCAAACAGGACGTTGTTACAGAATAGAGCCCACACTGTGTCAACTATTATTGCTACATGATACATGAAATAAAAATCTAATGTCTAATGGTTCACGAGCACTGCTTCACATCAACTCATCATCACAGCAGCTTGTTGTCACACAACCTATTAACCCATAACCTCGCAGAGAGTGCAGTATGAGTTTATATGTCGTACTGTGAATTTGAAAATACAGAACTAATGGCTGTAGATTTTAGAATAACAACAAAAATGATTGTGCGTACGCATTTACTGTACAATGGGCATTAAAGAAGATTGTTTAACCCCAAGCTAAGCTGTGAAATGTCGCTCAAACACTTTTCTCTTATCAGTTTTTATGCTTCTCTTTCATTTTAATGCTTCTTTCAGCTCTGCTCTGTTTGCTCCCCAGCCTCCTTTTACTCATCATCACTCTTTATTATACTGTCCACATGATGGACAACATTGTATATTGCCTTATCAGTGCGCCATATTGTTTTTGAACACTGCATGTGTGGATGTGAATTCTCTCTCTCTTGCTGTAAATCTCCTCCACACCCTGGCAGTCCCACATGCAAGCCAAGTTGATGTGACTCTGTTGGGGTGCCAGTGAGTTGTCTGTCTGGTTGCAGGGGAAAAAAATGTTCCATGGACCTCCAGGCTCTGTTGTGTGATGTTCTTCCAGGTCTCTGTTCCTTCTACACAGACTGTCTGACAGTGAGGTTGCTGTTCTTTTAAACTTGTAAGACTCAGAAAGTGAAAACACGCTTATAATCTCCACTTAATGCAGAACATCGAGCCAAGACAGACTTGTACTCCGAGTGATTAAAAGGATATTAAAAGAAGAATACTGGAAGAAAATGTTTTTTGGTTAGAATCATGCTTCATCCAATCCATTAACAAAAAATGCTATTATTGTTAAGTTGCTACACAAGAAGCAGTGTGTGCTGGTGAGCTCTGTGGAGTGAAATGTAGAAAAAGTCTCCATCTGGTGATAAATTGGCTTTTGCAAATAGAAAAAGTAAACTATTTTATTACTATTTCTGCAGTGGTTATGATACAATTAGCATTCCATGTCTTTAATACTGCATGACCACAGATATTTGAAGATTACCAGCAGATAATTGAATAAACATGCATAAAGCAACTATAAAATCAGGTTCAGCGCATAAGATGATGCAGTGTCTATTGTGTGACATTGCCCTCAAGTGGACAAAGTAAGTATCTGCAGAATGCCACAGTCAGAGAATCAAGTATCCCGTAAAAAAGTAACCATCACCATAGAAATTTTGTTTGCCACTTAAACTGTGAACACTTGGACATCAAACATTCAGGATCATGTCCAGTGGCTTTCAAGCAGATAAACTTTTGTGATATTACCATTAAAAAGACTGTTGCAATTTTGTTCAAGGACACATTGTTCAGTTTCATCTGACATTCAATTCACTTTGAAACTTAAATAGCTTATTTTTTTAGCTTGTCCAATTACAGAAAACAAATAAAATATGATATACATTAAGCTACAGAGCAGTATATAAAGTGTGAAGGAATTTTCTGTTGGATCACGCCACATATGGAGGTTACATAGGGTTAAGTATGTGTTGTGAGGTCACTGTAGGGGTAGTGTGAGATACAATGCAACTGTATGTTTGTGTTTAAGAAAGGAGGTGCCATTCTGATCATTACTATGGTAACCAGGGTCAGTTGATACGGCTATCTCACTCCATAGACACAACAGATAGGTACATAATGCAGAAACTACTACAGTCAGATAACAAAGTGCAAACATATTTCCTTGTTTGCAGACTAATAATCAGTTGGCTAATACTTTATGCTGTTTGCAGTGAGTATGACCATTAATCAGTCCCAGCACAGAATAATCAATTCATAAAAACACAAGATTTATGAACAGTTTTTATCCCAAAGCCATCACCATAATGAACTCT
Source organism: Protonibea diacanthus (assembly GCA_028641955.1). NCBI lineage: Eukaryota > Metazoa > Chordata > Actinopteri > Sciaenidae > Protonibea > Protonibea diacanthus. The sequence goes on along the minus strand of CM053976.1, from coordinate 21,758,506 downwards.
GTGCTGAAAGCAAACCGGAACACATCACAGCATAATAAATTGCAATTATGTGCAGTAATGATCTTTTTAACTGCATACATTGGCATGAATGAGTGTGAGATACAATGGATATGTGATGTGTAATAGGAGGATGAGTAAATGGAGGAAGAGTATTTTTTTTTTAAATCTATTTTGTTCTAACTGAGTCTGGGTCTTGAGTGCACCTGAATTTCGTGGTATGTTTTGTACAATGACAATAAAGAAATCTTATCTTATCTTATCTTATGGACATAGAGTAGTTGTAGCATTATCTTGAGGGCATGTTGACGAGCCATAGAGGACAGCTTCTTCAGGACTGAGGCAGCATCATGCAACAACAGGTGTAATGATAAATCCTCTGGTAATACCTTAGAACATTAGCTCAACTGTTCCCAGCTGCAAACATACATAACAATATCAATGATTAGAGTAAATGAAATAAGCCATGAGTGCTTCTTTTTGATACTTTAAGTAGGTTATATTTTGACGCTAAAACATTTTGCATTACTTTTACTTGTTACAGATATTTTTCATTGTGCTATTGCTACCTTTGCTTAAGTAAATGATCTTAGTATTTGTCCCATCGCTGACTCTTTTATTGTTGATGTTGATTAGACATTGGACATCCAATGAAGGCCTCCACTCTGACTATCACATTGCACGTGTGACCTATCAATACTGGATGTGTGGATGTATGAGTGTGTGACTCCTCTCCACACCACTGGAGTCTCGGGATTAACAGTCAGACGATAATCTCAAATCTGCTGCATGCGTCTGCCTCGCCTGCCACGCTGCTCTGACGTCAGCGCGTACTCGGTGCGTAGCATCGTGGTCGTGCCTGCCCTTCACGTCCGTCCACATCCTACCAGGCTCTACTCCCAAGCGCAGCGCAACGATGGCCCTTCTCAAGTCAAACAAGTTGATCTACTGTCTGGGGAACATTTCCCCGTCCCTGGGAGTCCTGTCCACCCGCAACAGGTAAACACTGATAACACGCTCAGAGCTAACATTTAGATACAGGCGTTAACCTAGCGGCGTGTCTCACGTTCATTTTTCAGCTATCTTAGCTCGCTAAATAAGCTGTCATTTTAGCAAGGTTAATGTTAATGTCTCTGTCAGCAGTCAGGCTGTTTAAACTGCACTGTGGTTGCTGTAGCTGTACTAGCTGGCTGGCTAACACAGACAGGGGTCAAATGGTTTCAACAGGCCTCGCTTTGCTGTGCGAGCTTAGCTCCTCCAGAGAGAGCTACTGTTCCTCTGTAAGGGCACAGACTCTTGGTTTGTGACTGTTCACCTCGCATATAAACACCTGTCGGGTCAGACATCCTCTCTGGTGTGCACTAAATTGACCTCAGGGGGTACTTTGGTGTGAAGCGCGCGGCTGATGAAAGTCACGTTGGCTCGTCAGCTGCACAACTTCCCATGAAACAGTGAGCGGTGTAGGAGAAATGAACAGCACGGTCAGTTTAGTCCGGCGTAAATATCTCCAGTTAATCACGGTCCTTGTGGGGTGGGTGCTGTTTTGTTCTGTTTAGCGACTTCCTGGAGGATTTACACGATCGCGAGGGCTTTAGCTGTCAGGACCCCACGCGCAGTTTGAGCTAAGCGACTTGTCGTAGTTGGTGAAGTCGAGCGAGCTGATTGGCTGTCGTGTTCCGCCTTCGGTCGCTGATTGGCTAGTTTCCAGCGGTGAAGCTGAGCTAGTCACCGGTGTCCTTTCAGGGGCTACTTGGAGGGCAAACTCATTTAGCTCTGCCTCTGTGCTCGTGTTAGCTTTAAGATGTTTAATATGTAGTTTTTGTGAACGTGGGCAGTCTCACCTGTGTCTCTGTATCTCAGCCTTTTATCTCAGCAGGTGTAGCCGGGTTTCCTCTTCCTAGCCGCTGCTATCATATTTCTGTATGTGGGTGTGTTTCAGTCTTCCTGCTTTTGTCGTCTCATGTTCAGTCACATTGATCTGGTTTCAGAGAATAAATAAATGACAATATCAGGCGTTTTTATTTAATGTTAGACGCTTGTATCAAGCCCTGCAGTCCTGCACTTAAGCTTGTCTATCTATTGATCACTGATAACTTGTCTGTCAGGGTCATGTTTATATAAATGCTGAAGTTCAGCTGTTCAAAGGTTCTGTGTGCATGCACACTGCGCCTGCAGACCCTCACTGTATGTGTGCTTCACAGTTGTACAGCACTGCACAGAAAAATAATTGTAACCTTTTCTGTTTGCACAGACATTTTTATTATTTTGTTTCCTTATTTATGTTCTCACATATACACATACATACATTCGCACAGTCTGCTTTAGCGTAGTCTGCTTCATTTAGCTGCTTTCTGTATTTCACTGCAATGTGCAGTGCAGTTAAGGAATTCTTATCTTAAATTTCAGAAGTATATAGCACATTTCCGATAACACCATATTTCTGATAACAGCATTTACAATACAGTAATAATGGTAACTACAGCCTGTAAAATACAGTGAAAGCAATGTGTCTCGGACATTGTCTGAACGTTATAAGCATTGCAATGTGAGGTGCTACTTCAATTCTATTGTCTACAGCTTTCAGAGCTTCAGGACACACACTGACCGAACTGGCATCCAGTGTATTTATGTAAATAACTGCAGGGTTGGACTAAACACATTATACCATTTAAAAAAAAAAAAAAAAACAACAACTTGTTTTACATACAATAAACATGTTTGTCAGTTAAGTCACTGTTTGATAAACTAGTGTGACCTTTTTTTAAATGAATGGTAGGGAGTTGGAGAGTCTTGCCCTTTACAAAGTGTTCAGTCCTAAATTTAGCTGCAAAGTTTAGAGGGTTTACAAAGTAGAAGAAACCTGAGACAATATGTAAACCGCGCAGCAGTGAAGATGGCAACAAGTAGCAGCCCTCATTTATCAAGCCAGTGTGTGGCAATAAATGTGTTCACCTTAAGTATGAAAGGTTCAGGACAATTGTTATATTAGTAGCAATCTGTTCAATCATAGGGGCCAGATATCTAGTAGTAAAGCAGTCATAAATTTACTGGACCTTCAATGCTAGTTTAGTTTTCACTTTGCAGTTACAATTACATAACTCTTGTAGGCTTTAATCTTTCTTTCTTTACTAAATACTTGTATGCTTGTCTTTTATCTTATCTGTCTGCTTGAAACTGTGTGGACCCCATTACTGACTACAGATTTTAAGCAGTGGTTGAAAAATAAACCAATAAAATAATTTATGCTTTAACTGATGTTTGTAGAGATGACTGCATTTACTGTTGCAGTGGTGAAACCACTGAGATGTCTTGAGTAGATTTCACATGCAGCTATTTCATTTTTCAAGGCAGGATGCACATCATGCACAGATGACTCAGGCAGTGCCACACTGAGAGAGACACCTCCTGAAATATCTGAGTCAATGTTCTTTGCCTACTCCACCACCTTTCCACTTATGTCAAGTTTCATTTTTTTAGGTTAATTATTTTTTTTGATAGATGTATCATAGAGAAGAGTGATGAAGGCCGTGTGATCCTGGACGTGACACCAACTCAGTCAGCATCTAATACATTTACACAGTGCCGCATAAGTCGTAGACTGTGTCAGGCTGAGGTTAAGAGATCAGAGTGCGTGACCTTTTTACATTTGATGTGCAGCTTAGATTTGTTGTGTTAAATGCTGGTCAATGTACTCCTCTGCCTTTTGTGAAGGTTTTACCTCATTTTTCTTCTTACAAGTAATAGTTCAATTTTCACAGAAACTTCCAAATGGGTGATTTAGTTTGTTCAGGAGAATATTTTAGCGTTTACTGAATAGTGAATCTGTGAGTAATGAATAAAGTCTTTATCCAGCTTTGGATGCATTTTGTAGTGGAGAGCAACAACAAAAGAAGAAGTTTGAAATGTTGCTGTGTTAGAATTATAATTAAAATGAATCGGTTGGAAATAAGAAGCCATAGGCCAGGTGACAAGGGGAAGTAAGGAGGTGAATAATATGGAAAATGCTTGTTCATATTTACATTATGTTATGTGTTTATTATGGTGAGAATAGTTACTTAGTGAATAAGGAAGTGATTTTGTGAACAGTGTTTTAGACCCGGATTAACTTGTTTTTGGACTCTGGACCTTCTCAGTGGATTGTAATGTTTGCTTCATGAAACTTTTGCCGTTCATATGTCTCTAGGTCCTCATGTGTCCTCGGGTCACATGAGGAGTTAATCTTGAGCATTAGATCCAAAGCATGTTACAGGAGCATGGCTAATACGTCCATTACATTAGTGTGACCAGTGTCACACAAGGCCACGACAACTTAAGGCTTAAGCAGCAGCATATTTCACGACCTTTATAGTGTTTCTGTTTATGAGGGAAACAAATGAACCCTCTTCAGTGTTTGTCATCTCATCCACATCACTATTCACCTGATTTTGTTTCCATAACAGCTCATGGTGGGGTGGAGTGCAGATGGGTCCCCCTGATCCCATCCTGGGGGTCACCGAGGCTTTCAAGAGGGACTCCAACCCCAAGAAGATGAACCTGGGAGTGGGAGCCTACAGGGATGACCAGGGCAAGCCCTTCGTGCTCAGCTGTGTCCGCAAGGTATAACCCTCTCCCCAAGCCTTCCGGTGAATACGCTACATGTTTCTCCTGTCACACACATGCACACAGTGATTAGACCACTATTAGTCTGTGTGACCTTTTCTGTTTAAAAATGGACTGGTCACTGGATGGTTTATATTTCCAGCCGGTGTTTGAAGGGTTGAAAGGTTGTTCCTGGTCAAGGTCTTTCTCTTTGGTGGATTCTTGCTTTGTCATCCTTCTTCTGTAGCCTCGTGAAAATCAGCATTTCAGGCTGAAACACACATGTTAATAATTAGAAGAGAATTTCTGCTTCGTCACCATGAAAGAGTGTTTGTGTGTTTGATTTGTGTAGTGGGGGAATAATAGTTGTGTTGTACACCTTTTTGATTTTCACACTTTTCTTCTAGGCAGAGGCTGTCATTGCAGCCAAACAACTGGATAAGGAGTACCTTGCCATTGGTGGTTTGGCGGAGTTTAACAAGTCCTGCGCCCAGCTGGCTCTTGGAGAAAATAGTGAGGTGCTGAAGAGTGGCAGGGTAAGTTCAGTGATGTTACGTACTCCAAACTGTATGAATATCAAATAGTTTCTGACGGTTTAAGTCCAAATCAGTTCAGCAGTTTTCTTCTGCCAACAGAACATCACTGTCCAGACCATCTCAGGAACTGGATCTCTGCGCATTGGAGCCAACTTTTTGGTGAGGTTCTCTTGTATTGGTCACTTAGCACAAACAAAGATGGTGGTCAGACTGGTTAGCTCACCAAACCTTTCCTTTTGTTACAGTCTCGATTCCACGGAGGCCCACGTGATGTGTATCTGCCCAAACCTTCCTGGGGAAACCACACACCCATCTTCAGAGATGCTGGCATGCAGCTCAAAGCATACAGATACTACGACCCATCCACCTGTGGCTTTGACTTCAAAGGAGCTCTCGACGACATCTCTGTAAGACTAATGATGAAGATGATAAGGGTCAATTTTAAAGATTATTTTCCAATAATCAGGCCCTAAGCGTGGTCTGACAGCAAGTCCAGTTTGTCACGGTCACAGAGTATTTTTTATGTGTATTGTGCTAAGTGTTAGTGAGTTGTTTACCATTAAGGTTGGGCTGTCAGAGATTTCAACAGTGTCGCCCAGTCTGTGGTGTGAATGTTTATTGAGTCTGTAATGTAATAAGTTATATGTTTGGAAGCCAGTGTCTGCACTAGATTGTAGGTTAACTAAACTAACCTTTTTTTAAATGTTTTTTTTATTTAACAGAAAATCCCAGAGCAGAGTGTGATCATGTTGCATGCTTGTGCCCACAACCCCACTGGTGTGGACCCCAGGCCTGAGCAGTGGAAGGAGATTTCAGAACTTGTGAAGGTGAATATGCATCATCTCAGTAAAGCACAGTTTGATTTTGATAAAATGTCAGGACACATTTTCTTTTATCTCAGAAAGTCTTTAAACAGCTAAAAAAAATCAATAAGCACTGTACTTGATCTGGCTGTTATGACTTGAAACATTTTAACTGGTTGTTCTCTGGCCTCCACCTTACAGAAAAGGAACCTGCTTGTGTTCTTCGACATGGCGTATCAGGGATTCGCCAGTGGAGACATTGACCGTGATGCCTGGGCTGTGCGCTACTTCATCGAGCAGGGCCACAACATCCTGCTGTCTCAGTCCTTCGCCAAAAACATGGGTCTCTATGGTCAGTCAGAATTTCTCTTAAAGAAATGTTAATAAAGGTGACATGCAGATGACAGTACAGACATGAGGTAAAAATGAGAAGTGGTATTGGTAGGTTCATTTTTGCTTCTGGTTATTCATGAAATGAGATTAATGAATGAATTTAGGAAGAAACAGACATCATTTATTTGCACTACTGTCATGATACAACGGTATCTTGTGCTTTACCACCACCCAGTGGTAAAAGTGGTTAAAAAAAAAAAAAGTCAGTGAAACATGATTTATTCAAATAAGCATTCAGACTTTGAATGCACTGAATAGAATTGTGCTGTAATGCGAGACATGTTAGTGTTACTTAGCTGAACAGCACGGCTGCTTATGTGGCGTTAACTTAGAATATACCTAGTCATTTAAGGACGAGGTGTTTGTGTCCACAGAGGTCGAAATTATTTGTGTGTCACATTTTACAAACAAGTAAACAGCAAGTTGGCCAAATGTCATGTTGCCCTTCATGATTTTAAATCATCATCCTTTTAAGGTGTTAAATCTTAATTTTTAGCAGATTAACAGTTCCTATTTCACAGACATGAGTTTGTCAGACTGACTGTAAATCACCTTGTTCAACCCTCACTGTGCATGTTGACATTCGCAGGTGAGCGTGTCGGAGGCTTCACTGTGGTGTGCAAGGACGCAGAGGAGGCAAAGAGAGTGGAGTCTCAACTGAAGATCCTCATCAGGCCCATTTACTCCAACCCACCAATGAACGGTGCCAGAATTGCATCAACCATTCTCAACTCACCAGATCTGCGCTCACTGTGGTATGTGTTCATAGATACATACAGTATTTATACTCACATATTATTTGATCTAAATATGTAGTATGTTTTATGTAAAAGTACTTCAGGTTCCATCTTTTATATGCACCAAACTGTTAAAGATGTATTCCTAAATCTTTTCATGATCTGTTTTACCCTGCTGATGTTCATGCCAGGCTGGATGAGGTCCACGGTATGGCTAACCGCATCATTAAGATGAGAGAACAGCTGGTGGCTGGTTTGAAAAAGGAGGGCTCCAGCCACAACTGGCAGCACGTCACCGACCAGATCGGGATGTTCTGCTTCACAGGCCTCAAACCCGAACAGGTACAGATTGATCGTTGACAGTGGAGACTGTCATGAAAACATGTTCACCATTTGAAATTTACCAGTGTTGTGGAGACATTGCTGAAGTCAAAGGTCAATGGTGAGGTCAGGAAGAAAGAAAGTGTTCAGGAGCCTCTGATGTCTTATACTGTAATATTTATTGATGCTTGGCCAAGGAGAATTAGAGACACTCTCAAAGTACATCAGAAGTGCCTGAGTCGGTCTCACATTCTGCCCAACTCGTTCTGGTGGATAGACTTTAAACCCTCAAGATAACACCACAAATACTATATGCCCAGAATTAGCCAAAGAGAATGCTTTTACCAAAGACGGTGTCATTGTCAACATATTCTAGTCTGGAGACACAGATGTCTGTTTATGCAGATTGGAATGTCAATGGCAAGCTATCTATTATGTCTAGCAGGCAGCACTAGATTTCTTCGACCCCGGCCCCCACAGTGTTGAGATAGACTGACACCTACTGTTGCCAATCAAAGCCAAACAATTAATACTGCCGAGGACCTCAAGGCCCACATGTGACCTTGTGTAACCTAAGAATAGAAAATTCAATAACAACCAGTTGTTCAATTCTAAAATAAAACAATGATGATGTTATGCAACAAAGTGCATAACATCATGTAGTGGCAGAATTAGATGAGAAGGTCGATACCACTCTGATTAAATATAAGGTTACAGTCAGGAGCAGGGAGCCATAAATTCTGATGATTGCTCAGAGCCAAGAAAGAGACATAACCCCTGCAAAATGATAAATTGACTTTTTTACTCTGTTTTTTGTAAAGATTAAATGAGTTATAATGTGTTAATTAGTGAACTAGAGTTGATGAGGCTCGATGAGGTTTTTTTTTTGTTTGTTTTTTTAAAAAAAAAAACAGAGACGGAGCCAGGCTCCTTGTTTTCCCATTTCCTGTCTAAAGTCTGTGCTAAGTTAAGAAATTATATTAGAGTGGTATCGACCTTCTAACACTCTCAGCACACTCAGCGATAATTTCAGTTTCCCAGCATTAAGATTGTATAAATAGCACTAAGAAACAACTGCATTAGACAACATTTCACACACAATGTATTCAAAAAAGTCATTCAAGATTGAACTGAAATAATTGTTTTTCAATTGACACACTGATTAAAGCGCCAACAAAGCTGTATGATAGAAGCACATTACTTTCTTCATTTAGTATTTGATGACAGCATCAGATCTTTTGGAAACAGTTAACGCTCCTCTCCTCTGCCCTGAAAACTGCCTTTATTTAAAAAGAACAAAGAAGCACAGGTTCATATCGAACATCCCTGTTTGAGTATTATCACTGAAAAGGCAGTTTTTTGAACTCCGCTTTGGCCCTGAACAACTGTTTTGATGTTTTCTGTCTTCAGGGCTTGACCAGGTCTTGGATTGACTTTCACTTAAACACAGACCATTTCTAAGTTTCATTCTTAGTATTAGATTTTAGTGGTATGACATGGTTGATGTGAGGACTATGTTTCGATGAGTAATTACACATCTGAGGAGTTCCCCAAGTCTCCATTCTTGGACCTCTTCTGCTCAACCCCTACATACTCTCACTAGTTCATATTAAGGAAAACGGCTCAGTATCTCACCATAATTATACAGGAGAACTTCTGTCATATTTAGAAAAACCTGCTCATGCTTTCATCTTCACTAGGTCACTAGGTAGACTCCTGTGATGCTGTCTTTACAGATCAGCTGCCAAAATACAATGAGAGAACAGAGCTCTGTGGGAATGTTTGTACAACATGCTGAGTGTGTGTTCATTTATGTTTTCTGCAGGTTGAACGCCTGACAGGTGAGTTTTCGGTGTACATGACCAAGGATGGCAGAATTTCCATGGCAGGCGTGACCTCTGGGAACGTGGGCTACCTGGCAAGCGCAATCCATGCAGTCACCAAGTAAAGTGGATCCTGCCGGGAGAGCTACGAAATCAAAGCAGCAATGTTAAAGAGGAGCTTTATGCGTCGCTAATGCCTGTCTCCTCCATTCCACCTTTTTAGAAAAGAGCTCAGTATTTAGTTAGACAATTTCTTTATTGGATTCATCAAGTTCAACTTGGAATGGTTGCTGCTGTTCAACGGTTTAGTTTTTTTTTTTAAACATTTCATGAACTGGCTCCCCTGCCAAATTGTAAAAGACATGTTTGCTTCCAGTACTGACAGATCATTTTTGCTTATTTATTATGTGGAATCAAAGTTTGGCTGTGCATTAGTATCCTCCTAAATGTGTGCTGTTTATCTGCTGTGGGCTCACTCACTATAAAACATCAAAGATTTTCTTTTTCTTCTTCTTTTGTGGAGGTCATAGCACTTTATGAGCTGTAACGCACTGTTTGGGTTTCAGGCTGCCCCCCTTTTTATTTGTAAATCAGGTCATCAATTCACTGTCAAGCTAATCTGTGGTACTTCCTCTGAATTAATCAGTCACCCAGTAATCACCCGGTTATCTATGTTTGGAATTTGTCCGTCTATCTCTTTTAAGGGAGGATGTGTGAATCAATTTTGGGTTTCAGTCCAGTTTGGTAGCAGGGCAGCAGTCTCAGTCAGTCCCTTTTAACCCCCCGATATAAACAAGCACACAAGTCAAAAAGAGTTAAACTCAGTTCAGAGAACGATCAATACTTTGAATGAAATCCCCAAAGGAGAGTTTTTCTTCATATTGCACCAGAGCCCCAAATCAAACTTCCCATTTCTTATTTTCTTTTCATGATTGAGTCGTTGTATTTCATACAAATGTCTCACTGTGTGGACTCACTGATTGGGGTTCATGAAGAAATGTGCACATGCTTCTCATTCACTCATTCTTTGCATGGATCTGTTCATCATTGAGACTGTCAGACACATGTGGCATTTAGAAATGTGGGGTTTGTACCAGTCTGCTCATACTTCTGAAACTTCTGGCACGTCGCCTCCACGTTTTGCATTCTGTCATAACATAACGGATCAGTGGTCATACCTTATTGAACAAACAATAAATGGTTATAGAGTAATTAATTGTTCTAATGTGTTTTTCCTTCTAATGTGATCAGTTAACTTGACTCTTGACTATATACCACAACTTGCTTATTTAACTGATGGTTTTCTTAACATTACAATAACTTGTAGTACACTGTACATCCATACAGAGATGTCATAATGCTCATCTTAGAAGTTACTGCATAATGATTTGTATTTGTCACTGATAGACACCTGTTAATTGCCAAGTGTTCCCAGTCCCCATTTAAATTTACTTGAATGGTGCGTCTGGACCTGCAGCATGGACGGATTCAAGTGATGTGGATATGCTCACTATAGTGTACACTTAACAGATAATGTTTTTTTTTTTGTTTAGATGGGACTCTTTATGTGGCTAAAACACAACTTTCTGCTGGCCCCATTTGCCACTGTTGTAGCACTCAGGATTGTTCTTGTCTCAGATCAACTGCAGTTTTAATTGGCCTTGTCTTGGTCTCATACCAAGGGGATTTTATTTCAAGATGAGACCACTGGCTTGTTATCACAATCATTATTGTGACTAAATATAAAACTTCCTACTTCAAATGCAACCAATAACTTTAGTCATCTCATTGAAAGTGAAACAAGAAGAAGCTGTGGCTATCCAGGAAGAGATGTCAACCAAATCTTCTATAATAAAATTTTACTTCATAAACTACAAAGAAAATGCTTGGACCACACCGCACCCAAGGAGATTTTGGAAGTATTGCCAACATATTAGCTATCTAAATAGCCTATACTGTCTGGTCTTGGTCTTGACTTGGTCTCAGCCCTCAAAGTCTTGTATTTGATCCAGAGGTTTCGGTCTTGACTCCAACACTGCAGTGCTTTGCTCAACATTTGCTGGGACTTCTGTCAGCCTTGTTGACCTGTTGTCAAATGTAGGTAACACACCAACTATGCATAAGTACCTCATACAACCCCAAACTATTCCTGTGACCCAAGGATCATTGGAGCTATACTGGCAAGTCTTGGGAACACGGCTCCTCTACCAAACATGAAGTTAATGATGCAAAACTGATTAAAATGATAATCATTTTAGTTAATCAGATTGAATGAATTTGCAATCAATCTAATCTCTTATCTTAACGCAATCTTAACACAATTTCCCACTTTCCCTGTTATCTAGACATGACCCATAATGCACTGATGATAAAGTAATGTTGCTATTCGTTTTTTGTTTATCAGACATTAAACTAAAAAACCTAAAACCTCATGTGAGGCTTCATATCTCATTTTCAGACTTCATCCACATAATAAATAAATGTTTTGGTCCGTACAAATCTGAGGAGTCGGCGCATTAACACAAATCACTACATTACCCACAATTCCGAGAGGAGTCACGTGACGAGGTGTCACATGCCCCTCTGCTTTGTACGAGCTGCAAAACACAGACAGCTCAGTCATTACCTGCGACGGGGGCTGTTTGACACTGAAGGTACGTCTCTTTTTGTCAGCCTTTTATTTCGTAACACCTCACCGAACATCGACGACATGAAGGTGAAGGTAAATCAAACAGAGACGTGTAACTGTGCGGTCCTTTCTCTGAAACATTTGCTCACCTGTATGTTATGTTTGGCTAGGTGTAACGTTTGTTAGCTAGCTATTGTAGGACACAGAGTGACAAAGAGGTTTGACTGCGTTGACAGAAGTTATTGTTACGTTAATGAAAAGAGCAGATATATTTTTGTTAGAACATGGAGGTAGGAGGCTGGTGTTTCGTGTTGTCTGTGGAAGAAGCTCAGTCATCATCACCTTCACAAGTACAGTTTGTGTCGACTCTATTAAAGCTCATCATGATTTGATGATCGTGGGATTATATGATCTTTTTAAAGGACATCTCACTGACTGAGTGAGCCTGTGTTTTACAGGTCCCTGTTGAGCAGTGATCAGACTGAAATTGCTGTAAAGAGTTGAACTCACAGGCTGCCATGGTCTTGTTTGGTTGAATGGGGAAACTGGTAATGTACTGCTTTGGATTAGCCTCATTACTCCTGACTATGTACTTCCTTGTGTGTTAGTTAGAACATTAGAAACAATTTAGGAACTGGCTCATCCAAACTTTGCTCTAAGCGGTCAACAGTGAACCTTTTAATACACCCACAAAGGGGCCAATGGTGTGCAGGTTTCATGTCAACCAAAAACTGAACAGCCTGCTGTGGCTCGACGGAGAGTTAGCCTGCCTCGACTTTTCACATAATTCTTATGAAGGTTGATGTTTGAGATTTGTGGTTTATTCACTAATGGTGGAGACAGCAGTTTGCACAGGTTGCAGACTGGGAAGAGAACAGAGAATAAGTGCTGACCTAAAATCAACTTGTGTGTTAATAGTCCAACAACAATAGAAATTACTGCTTTATGTTATGTGTCGGTGTGATATCAGCGCTGTGCATGCTCAGTGTGTAAATATCTCTAAATGCAAACAATATTTCATTTCAGATTCCAGAGGGGCTCCACCATCATACTGACACTGGTGATCAGACGCCTCCTGCATCCTGACTGTTGTGGAACTTGAGACGCTGGACACAAAAAACTGACTGCTCCTGCGTGATTCCCTGTACTATCTTTTCCTCCACTTGGAGAATTTGAGACATTTTTTTTCCCTTGGGTGTGTGTGAGGCTTGGCAGACCAAGCTATAGCTTGTTGACTCATGGCGATTAACACGGATGTTGAAGACTGGGGCGGAGTCGGGAGTAATGACTCTGGAGAAAGGGCATGGCTCTTGCAGAGTCCCAGCGTGGATTCAGATCGTCATATTGACACGGAGGGGAGGAGGAGCGGGGGGGTGTCGTCTTTGGGAGCGTGTTTCATCGTAGTGAACGCAGCACTTGGAGCAGGTCTACTTAATTTCCCTGCAGCCTTCAGTATGGCTGGAGGTGTAACTGCAGGAGTGATGCTTCAAATGGTGAGGAGGAGATCCCATTGAGACACATATTACTGTATGACCCTTTCCCTACTGATGAAGAATGTGTTCAGACAATAAACATTTAGTGCAAAGTGTTAACTTGGGCTGCAACCAACAACTTTATCATTAAAACGAGAGAGAATCAAATATTGTTTTGGCATTAAGTGAAGCTGAAGTTGGTGTTTTACTTCACATTCACTGTTTTGATTATTTAAATAATCTGTCTGAAGACTGAACCTTCAACACACGTGCAGACAGACAGTTCTGGATAACTGCTGACAGTCTTCTTGTGACCAGCACAAAACTGCCCATAGACAATATTATCAGGAACTATGACATGACCCTTCCTGTTTCTGTTTCTTTCAGTTCATGCTGATCTTCATAATCAGTGGACTGGTGGTCCTCGGCTACTGCTCTCAGGTTGGTGTCATTTCAGGATTGTCAAGATTCTGACTTCCCAAAAGTCTTCATTCCTTCCATTACTGTTACACTTGTTTCTCTTTCATTTTCTCCACCATGCTCTTCTGCCTTTTAAACCCGTTTTTCCTTCAGTAGTGGTGAAATAATTGCAGCAGTCTTGTGTAATAACTTAGATCTGTGGTTGTATTCCTGATCTAATGTGGTGTATTGCACAAAAGCTTTCACTTCCTGATGGGCGCCCAATTTATGTTTATTATGTTAAAACATAATGGAGAGACCAATTAAATATATTTCATTTGTAAATCACGTTTTACTTTATATATGATGATCGTTCTGACTGAGAAACATCTGCAGAATATTGCTCTGAAATACAAAAATCAGCTGCAGTAAACTGTAGAATGAACTTTGTCTTTATGTGTGTGGTTCCATGAAAACCGCTGACTTCATGTATCATGTCAAGTATGACTGCACTCAGCAGCCTAAAACATTACCAAGGCTATAACCATAACTTAACTGTAGATGATTACAGTCAGCAGTGAGGCTCCTGGTGCAAGTTTACTTGTTAAGTGGAGAGGAACATACTGATGGTGAGCAGCCTGGCCAGCCCGTGGGCACAAAATCAGTAGCTGTCTATTAGAGGACCGTTCCTGGGTCAGACACATTTTAGTTTCAGAATGAAGTCAGAATGTTGCGTGATGCTGCGGTGTTTTTTTTTTTTTTTTTAAACATTTCTGCCAGGTTGTTTTCTTGGGACCATTTTGTGCCTTGTTAGTGACTCAGCATTGTACCAAAGGCACTGGTTACTTCAGCAAGTGCATTTCTTTAAGGCGTTTACCCTAATTCAGTTGGGCAACTAGCAAGCATCTCATAACTCAACAACAACAACAACAACAACAGCAACCTGAATTCACTCCATCAGTTTAAGATTTCAATAAATGAATGAATCAGTGTCCACTTCTTAATGATCTGTCTGGTTTCTTCAGGCCAGTAACGAGAGCACCTATCAGGAAGTTGTTCGAGCCACTTGTGGGAAAGTCACAGGAGTCATATGTGAAGTAGCCATCGCTGTCTACACCTTCGGGACGTGTATTGCTTTCTTTATTGTCATTGGAGACCAGCTGGATCGCTGTAAGTATATTCACCCTGATACAGTGAACTACCCACCAGTCACCCTATTTCTGTCTCTGTTTCATGAGATTGGTTAGACAACAGTTAAAAATGTTGTTTCGCAGAGGTAGATTTGTGTTATTGTCACCTACATTCACATGGACTTTATTATACATTTTAGCGCCTGTGTGTTTGAACAAAGGAGGATGTCTAGTAGTAGTAGTAATAGTAGTGCTGATAACCTTTTTAAAACGGCTGTGCCATCAATGATGAGGGCAAAGAGCATCAAGGATGACATGTGACCCATTCTTGAGACGCTGACAGTGTAGAAATCCTCCTCCGGAAAGTTCCTTGAAATATACTGTGGCCTTCCACCTCTTTTGGTCTTTTGAAATGAATGAATGGAAGGGTTGTGACTTTAATTATTCACTTTGCTAAATCTCTTCCATGTGTACACCAGTTTACAGATAATACCAGCGCAACTCTCTCTACTCTAATACATTCATACATTTAACTGTCTCTTTCAGTGTGTCTGTGCTTGTTAAAGAGTTTTTGTAATTCTTTTTTATTTTTTTTTTTTGTTCCAGTGATAGCTGCAGTGGCTCATGAAATTGACGGCACGGTCCATGGCTACTGGTACACTGACCGCAAATTTACCATCGTTGTCACTGCAGTCTTGATTATTCTTCCTCTCTCCATCCCCAAAGAGATTGGCTTCCAGAAGTATGCCAGGTACAAACACTCACCTCGCTCGGCTTATTTTCTCACTGAGTAAAACCTTTACCTTGCGTGATGATCATGTCTGTGTGGTTGTTGCTCTTCATTGCAGTGCACTGAGTGTGATGGGCACCTGGTATGTTACCATCGTGATCATTATAAAGTACATTTGGCCGGATAAGGAGGTTTCTCCGGGCTATATTCCCACCAGGTGAGCTCGGCTGCACTCCCTTGATGCCACCTACTTGTTTAAGCGGAGACTTCTGCATCTTTGTTGCCATGCTTTGCTTGATTTGTTAATCATTGTTTTTGTTACAGTTCTACTTCCTGGACTGCAGTTTTCAATGCAATGCCCACCATATGCTTTGGTTTCCAGGTATCTCTTCATTTGGTTTCATTTAAGATCATGAAGCTATATGAACTCTTTTTGAACGGTTTAATATCTCTCTCTCTGTCTCTCTCTGTCTCTCTCTGTCTCTCTGTCAACAGTGCCATGTCAGCTGTGTGCCAGTGTTCAACAGCATGAGGAGGAAAGAGATCAAACCTTGGGGACTTGTGGTCACTCTCAGCATGATTATCTGTCTTTTTGTTTACACAGGAACAGGTACTATCAACATGTGCACCCGTTACTCAGTGCATAATCAATAATGTACCTAATAATCAGTCATTGAGTCTCACATCTATTGACGTGTGGACACATTCAGGAAACTGTTTCTAAAGACGTGTCAGATAACATACAGTCATAGTGAGCCAGTGAAATATCTACGAAGGCTACAAACTGGTTGTCAACTTTTTGGTTGCCTTATCAGATGGATCACATATAAAGTTGTTAATCTAATCCACATCATCAGTGAGTTAATGTTTCAGTTCAAATTACGCCGAGACTTGCTGTTCCAAGTCGAATGGTCCATGACTGGCTGTCAATACTTAAATGCCTGTCGTGTTTTGTGTTTGTTCAGGTGTCTGTGGCTTCCTGACATTCGGCTCCAATGTCAGTCAGGATGTGTTGATGTCGTACCCTTCTAATGATATTGCTGTGGCCATCGCAAGAGCTTTTATTGTCATCTGTGTCATCACTTCCTACCCTATTTTACACTTCTGTGGCAGGTAAGATACAGTGATTTCCCCAGGTCTGGTCTCCGGTTCAGCGTACTGTTTGTTTGTTTGTGATATGTAAGTTTGTGTTACCTTACACATACAAGAAAGTTTGTTAGTTGCGTATCCGATGCAGTTAATTCAGCGTTTCTTGACTGCACTGTGGTGTAACCGTGTGTCCTTCCAGAGCGGTTATAGAAGGACTTTGGCTGCGTTTCCAAGGCGAGCAGGTGGAGGTGTGCGTCCGCCGTGAACAGAGGAGGAGGATCCTGCAGACTCTGGTGTGGTTCGTTGTCACCCTCGTCCTTGCCCTCTTCATCCCAGACATTGGTCGGGTAATCTCACTGATTGGAGGATTGGCAGCCTGTTTTATCTTTGTATTCCCAGGTAATCCTTCCCTCATCTTTAGCAAGGTGTCACATTTCTGTGCAATTTTAATGTCACACTGTAACACCTGTCCAATGTCGCTTTAACTCATCAGGTTTGTGTTTGATGCAAGCCAAGCTGTCAGAGACAGACAACCGATCTGCAAGGTGAGATGCTGCTTTTTCTTGGATGTCTTTTAGTTTCTTTGGAACTTTACTGTGCTGTGTTGTAGCTGCCGTTTGTTGCTGAATAGATATGACGGGTCAAACAGAGTACAACTTATATTATCACACTTTGGCTAGAAAAAAAACTTTAGAACAAACTACGACAATAAACAGCAGCTCATGGAGTTATGTGTAGTCAAACATTTGACTATTAGACATTTAGCAGGAAGTTTTTGAGGAAATTAATCAACTATTTTGATATTTAATAAAGCCTCAAATGACTAACAATCTATCCGTTTTGTATCAACGTACAGAATATTGTTGATAAAGGAATTGATTAACACTGATCTGCAGAGTTGGGTTTTATTTATCAGTGACTCTTTGACATTAGAAACATTTGATTCAGTGTCAATATAAAAAAACGTTTAATGCAAATTTGAGTGAATCTGTATCCTCGATGGGGATTTTCTGTAATGTGGATCTCTCTGTTACAGCTGGCATGGGATGGTGATCTTCGGTGTTGTCATGGTTACACTTGGAGCTTTCATTTTCGGCCTCACCACGACCAACTCCATCTATCAAGACGTCGTTAGCTAAAAGGAAGGAGGGGCGTGTGCTTAGTCCTGTGCTGCTATTCTGAAATACTGGATAAAGATGAAGAGGCATCTCATGACACACATTTAAAAAAAATCAACACCCACTACGGCATGTCACCCTACGGCATGTCACCCTTCTCGTCACCCGGCTCTTTACTCAGTCAGGTTGTCATCAGAGACCTCCCACGATGCCAAGTGGACTTCCGACACTTTGCCTTTTCTTTTGTGTAACGTTAAATTGCATGTTTTATGTTTTGATGATGATTTTAACTTGCAGTTGGAACGCGTTTTGACAGATGAGCCGGGCACAGAACGGCTTCCCCTGTCTCTGGGCCCTGTGTGGACGACACATTCCTGTCCTGTTTACAAGAGCTGACGGACTTTTGTACAATGAGCTCTTACAATCAAATTGATTTTAATGATGAAATTGTACCAATTTGTGTATTTTATCTTGTCAAAGTAAATGTTTCTTATTGAAAATGACATGCTGTGGTTTCCAAGTGTAATCCACACACTGCTCATAGTTTGTCCACAAATTACATTAAGGGATAGTTTTGCATCATTAATGAGTGATGTGTTGACTGCAGGACTGGGCAGTTCAAGTCTTTCTAATTTGTTAATTTCCAGTCAGTACCTCTGACTCTTTTTCCAGAGTTGGAAAAAGTCAGACAACCCTTAAAAAAAAAAAAAAAACATTAACTGGCAGATGGACTGAAAACCACAGCAGTGTGTCTCTTCAAACACTGTGCTCGAATCTGCAGGGTGTCCAAGATGAGCAGAATCTCATGAAAAGCCAAACTTGATTCCTCGTAGTTGTGAAAATGCGACTCTGTGTGAATGTATGGAAAAATGGATGTACTGCACACAGACTTCAGTTTGCACATAATTTACATAAAACACTTTTGTGTTGATGCACAGTCTACAGACAGCTTGTTTGTCAGGAGGGAGAAGCCAACTAATCAAACTCTTGAGTGTGAGGTTTGATTTACTTGAATCAGTACACACCACTGCAGGCTTCGTTTCTAGTGTCTTTTTTTTTTTTAACCTAGTGTGAGTTTTCTTTTGCTTTTTGGGCCAAATATCCACAACCTTAATTATCTTAACACTAATTAAAGATATTCATAACACAATTAATGAGATACTTAAAAGCTTTACAATTAAATGGCAGGATGAAGATGAGTGGATTTCTTTGATCAGACAGCTAATAATCTTGTGTACATTGTAAAAATGTTATAATCTTTAATTCAAGTGAGGTTCAAGACTTGACAGTATTTTTACTGTTATTCCAGGTTGATTAACACCAGAAATGTACAGTGTTTCATTTGTGGACACAAGGGACAGAGAATGTAAGAGATTTTGTTTTTTTCTTATGGAGAAGCCATTATGTCACAATGTTGGACTAAATACACTTCTGAGTAAGGGACAGAAGCTATAGTCAAAACAATAATGTTGCCTGTGACTTGTATAAAAATTTCAGTGTTATACTTTTTATTTTATGAAAAAAAAAAAAAAAAAATCTTGCAATCATTGTTGGAATATAAAGTTTTTATGGTTTCGTGTTAAACCATTTGTGTCAATTTATTTGAACCTTTTGGTGCTACAGACAAGTTTGTCTCGTCATGAGTCATGAATGTCAGATGCATTTATGATTTGTCAGTGTTGTACTGTATTTTCATGGTAAAGATGTAGTTTTATTTTTCCCTCTCTGACGCATTTGTTCAAGAATCATGTTTGTGTGTGAGACAACAGGAAACATGCGTGTTCATGGCAAGTTTTAATAGAAATACAAGTGTGAAATACAAGTAAATGAATCACAATCAAAGCATGTGAACAAATCTGACAATCCATGTTACTGGCAGTTCTTTTAATAAAGAGACAAATGGAAGTGAAGTGGCATGAAGTTTGACCATTGTCATTTAAACTCAGAACAGTCACATCTTATCTATTTACAGTGGCACAGGAAACAGTTTCATTTGATGAAAAGTAAAGTGCGGTGTAAGTCTGTGAAAAAGGACAAAGTCTGTCCAGGCTTTACACAGTCATCCTATCTACTAGGGCACCTGTAGACCTCAGTTTACTTTCATATCTTACAGGTGCTTTACTTTATCATTCCAATGTTATGCAACTTTGACTGTCAGTCAATTTGTTCACCCTGACTTCATATCATTGTTTTCTGTTTCGGCTTTAATTAATGGTCTGTAAAAATATAGATTTCAAGAGGCACCCAATTCTGCCTGTGCAATTTTAATAGAATTATTTTCCAGGTTCCTCTTAATTTAAACTAACACACACAATTATTATCAAATTAAATGTTTGTTCTATAATACAGATAAGAAATGTGAAGGTAAATATAAATTGCACACCATCTACCGCAACAATATACCATCCCATGTTTATTTTGATGCACACCAATGAGCCCGATGAACCAGCGCCTTAGGAACAATACAACTGATAAAAATGTACCACAACAGTCCAAAATGATCTTCCCTGAGAAAAATATACCAAGTAAGGATGCAATGATTATAGATTTTGATTTGACAATAATCTGATGAAAAAAAAATCCCACTTTCACAATGATAATCCTCATTTATTTCACAACAGAGTGCCATCTGCAGCTCTTAATTCACCACTGCATCACTAATTGGAAGTGATAAACACTCGGTGTAGCCGAGTTATTTTTAATAGTGAATTCTGTTAACCGCTGCATCCCTAGTAACAAGTGACAGGTATGAGATTGTGGCTCAGTAGGAGCCATTTGTTATGAAAGACTGGAACATGTGAAAAGCTGGACCTGGAGCCCACTGAGGAACCATGTGCCCTGCACCCTGAAACAGACAGGATAGCAGTATTTCACAATAATGCCAACATATAAGTAAAACAGACACTAAACAACACACTGATGGTTACCTTGACTGTCAGGAAAGTGATGTTTCCATACTGCTGGTAGAAGCCAGCAATCTGGTCGTCATGAATCCAGGACTGGTAGTCTGTGGTCGGCTGAGAACAACGTTTATTAGTGAGAAGTGTATCTGACAGTACTTTTGATTGTTTTTCCAAAAATCAAAGTTTGTACCTTCAGGCCGAGGTCTTCCACAAACCACTGGTCTCCCAGGAAGTTGCAGGCCATGTCAGTGTCTCCGTTGTAGACGAGTACCCGCAGGCTCAGAGAGAGTAGCTTCAAATACACGTCCTTCACTGTTGGGTACAGGTTGGTGTAATTCCCTCCAACAGCATCACTTCAAAGAGGACAAAAGGTTTTATTATGATCTGGCTTATGTCATGCATCCAAAACTACTTCAAGGTGTTCAAAACAGCAGTTAAAAGGCAAAATTAGTAAATAAATTTAAATGAAATAGCAAAATTTTAATCGAAGCATAAAACATATTTTGTTTCATAAAATCTCTTGTTTGGTTTGACGGTCTGTCTGTCGCTCCATCACTTTGCTCCAAACTGAAATCTTAAAAACATTCCCATCAACCTCAGCTGTACTTTGTTTATTGGCAAATGCCAGCTAACAATCTAAACAAATGAGAACATTATATTTTCTTGAAATTAGCAAGTTAGCATCTGCAATACGCCCCTATTTTATCATTTAATAAAACTGCTCCATTTATCAGGAAAGAAAAGATTTACTGTGAGTAAGCTGCTCATGTGTCAAACTGTGGCTCTAAACTTCATGTTGTTCTTGGTTAATATGGTCAGTTTATACTAGGTATAGCTCTATAAATAAAGATCTGGCTGTGGTTAAATAAAGATCTGACTGCAGTAGAGCGGGTTGTCCACTAATCAGATGATCTGTGGTTCGAACCCTGGCTCGAACCTCCACTGTATGTCGAAGTGTCCTGGATACTGAATCCCAAATTGCATGATATGTAATGTAAAAGTGCTTTGAGTAGTCAGAAGACTAGAAAGGTGTTATATAAGTATAGTCCAACAGTCTAACAAAAGCAATAAGATTGTTGCCATGTTGCAATACAAGCAGTATCCACGCACACACTGGAGTCAACAACCAGTGACCAACTAAAAGACATAGCAGTCATCTGATTACATCCATTATTTTGCTGTAACATACTTGCAGAGGTCCCATGGTGGCAGTATATCTGGAATGTGTAAAGCTTTCCTCACGTCGCCTCTGTTCAGCCAATTCATTTGAGCTGTGCTGTTGATGCAGGGAGGGGTTTTTCCCAGAGACACGGTGGGAGGCAACAGATCTGAAAACTACATTCAAGATTTTTTTTATTGTTAATGTTACAGGACAAGAAGAAGAATCTGAAGCACACGTCTGAGGACCGTGTTCAGCGAGGGAAAAGCTCACCTTGTGGGTGTGTGAGAGTTTCCGGTAGTTCTTGAAGAGGTGGCTCATGGTCATCTCATAGCCTTTGTGGAAACTTCTGCCACCCTCACAATCCAAATACAGGGCATACTCATTGACCCCGCTATTATATACAATACCGAAGGCTACGTTGACCTAAAGGGAGGCAGGGACAAAGTAAAATCTTAATCAGTCATCCAGTAGCACTTCAAAAGCCTGGTTGACTTCTGATGAAATGGTGAAAACATACAAACGTCCTGCAGGTTGATGAACTGGAGTTAAAGAAGTTACAGGTGCCCTTGTCACAGCAATTTATGTTCAGGTCACGCCACAAACTGCACATGAAACAGATTTAAAATGACAGCCACTGTGTCAACTACATACAAGTTATTTGCATTACAAATGATTGACTTGGCAGTATTTAAGTATCTGTATATTGTTGTCGAACAGTAGCAAAATCAAACCGGAGGTTGTGCATCATTGCTGAATGAACCAGGGGAACACAGTAGCTTCCACTGCATCAAAGTACCACTTACTCTTCTCCAAAGAGGCCATGGTAGTAACCAAAGTAGATCAAACTTTGGTCATTGAGAGCAAAGCTGCTGAGACCATTCCCCACTGCAAAGCCCTGAAAATAAAAATAAATTCAAAGATAAATGGTAATTTGAATTGGTAGTTAAAATAACAGCCTGCTTTACTGCAGGTTCACAAGAGTGTCTGAAGGGCCAAATAAAATATCTCATCATGAAACAGGTTGTGGTACTGATACTGAGCAGGTGATGGTGCTGATGAGCCAAACATCTGGGGCTTTGTTGCATGAAGCGTCTCACCTTGAAGTTGATTTTGGCTTCTCCAGTAGCCACACGCAGGCTGAGAGTTGGTGCATAAATTCCACCGTAACTTTCCCCAAAGATGAAGAACTCATTTTTAGTGAAGTTTGGAAACTTGGTAAAGAAACTTTGCAAGGCTCTGTAGTTATCATCAGCAACCTGAGAGAAGAGCATGTTAGTTGGAAAGACTGTTTCTTGTTGCTTTTTTTTTTTTTTTTTTTTTAATTCTTCAAGGGGAGTCAGCCTGAACTCACCCGGTTATCATCAGTGGCGTAGTCTTTGTCATCAGAGTAGGAATAGCCCACTCCTGCAGGAGATTCTACATACAGCACATTGGCAATCTTGTTCCAGCTGAATGGGTTCTTGTACAGTGTGGCCCCGTTATCATTTACCTGAAAAAGGAAAGTCAACAATGCCCATTCAGAGTCACTTTCATTCAGTGCACAGCTAGTTATTCACAAAATTATCACGCTCACATGAAATGGGCCGTTCTCTGACAGGAATCCATCCAGCGAGCTGCAACCTGGGCCTCCATTCAGCCAGAGCACCAGAGGGTCTTTGACTGGGTCCCTCTGGGAGGTCACAAACCTGCAGGAGAGGAGGACCAGGCTTACATACTTCATGACATACTGAGAGGTCACACAGCTTTAGCCTTACTCAAAATTACCTGTGGCACTCCTAATGTGTGCACAATTGACAGTACTAACAACACTTGTTTCAAAGGACTAATCTTTTTTGTTAGAAAAGAGAACTACTTATGTTTATATAAAAACCCAGCAGGGGGAACCAGCAACGTTTCACTTCATGCAGAGCTCATGCCAAGTTTAGGTGGAGGGAGGTGTGGCTAATTAAGAAGCCGTAAAAAGCCATTTAGACGATTCTTCTTACCAATAATGGAAAAACTTTCCCGGCCGTGCCTGGAGGTATCCCGACCACTGACGATAGTTCGGTTTGAACGTCATACCTGGCAGGTAAGTTACCTCATCAGGACGGTACTGAGCCCGAGAGCCGAGCTGAAACACAGCCAACAAACACGCCAACAGACCCCCGGCGAACATCACCGAAGCAAACTCACTTCTAACAACAGCGAAACACACTAACTCATCAGTTTCAGAGACAAACTTCCTCCGACACCTCTCATCGGCTGCTCGGCGTTAACAAATCAAGCCAGGGCGTCATATGACTGCTTCTCGATGTCACGTGACCAGCGCCTAACTCTAGGCGGAAGTCCTGAACTATAATTTATAAACTATTTAAAATTGACTAACTCTATCCAAACACACAAATAATTGATCAAGTATTATATATACATATATATATTAAAAACATATATAAAATTAATACATGCTTTTTAAAAATCGTAAAAAAAAACCCATTTAAAATAACACAATAGCAAATTGGTTTCTTATTGAGTAGAGTCAAATCTGAATGTGAATGAAATACACATTACTTAAAGAATTGACTTAATATTTATTCTAATTAGCCCTTTTAAAGTTTTGTATTATTTTAGCGAGAGGGGATTTTAGTTTGGGCTTTTATTGTGAAGGCGCGTAAATGCGGCTAGCGGAAAAAATACGCGCCTTACCCAGTTGGAGGGTGAAATAACGTTATTAGTAAAGTTGGGACATAGCCGTGAAGCTTGGTTTTAGACTAGTATTGGCGTGAAGATAAATTCACCTTTTCATTTGAACTCGTATCTCAAGTTAAAATAAGTTACCGTCGGTTGTTGTCCTTCGTACTGCTAGTGTTAGCTCAGCATCGACGGCGCCCACTTTTTGTGTACCGCCGGTCCGGACAGCGCTCCAGGTAAAAACACTTTATTCTCATAGTTTTCACGCTTGGCGCTCAGGCCGTGCAGACAAGTCTGTTTGTGTGCATGTACAAGCTCTCTTTCGAACAAGCCAAAGTTATATTATAAGTTAAATACTTAGTATAAACACGAGCTGCGTACGAGTGAAAAAGATAAACATAATGTTGTTGTTTCCGGTACGAACCTTTCACAATAAAGCGGCAGACACCTGTGTTTGAAAATTTGAAAGAGTTCAGCATTTTTTCACAATATATATTCAAGTATATAAAGTATTTTTCATACAGACAACATTTTATTCCTAAGTAAAATCTTTCCGGTTGTACAGACAGGACACAAACAGCACAGCAGGGGGAGGCTCCCGGGTTTATTTGTGTTCCTCTCTCGTCCTGCAGAATGGATCCTGAAGGTTCACCAACTAGTCCAGTCGGAGACTGCACCGTGGTAGAGCAGATCCCCAAATACCAGAGGAGTCTGAGGAGTCTTAACGTGCTCGCCACGAGGTTTGTCATGTTGTTGCAAGAAGCTGAAGGCGGTGTGCTGGACATCAAAGATGTGAGTGAGCTGACACCAGTTAATTACATGCAGCAACAAGTACTGATTGTATTATGATATTTGCACAATGAAAGTAACACTTTTTAGATTTATTTTTGTTGGCTCTGTTGTTGTAATGTACCTCTTCTGGAGACTACATACTACTACACAATGAATGCATGACAATTAAGTATCATAAGACAGAAAATATATATACATCTAGTTAGTTACAACTACGAGTATGTTGAGTTCCACAGTATGAAGGCAGATTTAGTAGAAAAATCAGAACAATGTATAAATATGTATCTGTGTCAGCAGAGACCCTGCCCCTGTCTGTATTTGTGTATTTTGCCTCCATCCAGTATCAGTGTGGGACTCTATAATGTAGACTAGTTAGGGATTCAAACCACAGCTGGTTTATTTGGTACTGCATTGTGTTTTTGTGTGTGTGTGTGTGTGTGTTTTAGATTGTATCTGCTCTGAAACATTCAGAAAATTACATTTAGTTCTTCTTTTCATTCATTTTCAATGTCACTTGACCATAGAAATTAAGTTATAATGAAGAAGCAAGTGGCACAGAGACAAACAAAGTTATGCCAAGTTGGCACATATAAGGAAAGGGCTATGGGTGTCAGACCAAGCACAATGACAGGAGGCTACAGCAGTTTTTGTTGAGGCCTGGAAAAAGGGCCATATTTGAGTGTTGTGGTCCCAAACCACAGCCAACAAATTCTACTTATTCTGCCTTAAGTGCTTGAGTTTTTTGGACTGGATTTACATCCTCTGTAAATGATCTCTGAATGTTTCAGTACAGTTGGCCAGCAGATCCTCTGAGACATCAAATCATAAACTGTGTGCAATTCGCACAGAATATATGATATATTACAAATGTTTTGTGTGTGTGTGTGTGTGTGTGTGTATGTGTTCAGGCTGTCCGGGCCCTGGCTGTCGGACAGAAAAGGCGAATCTACGACATCACAAATGTGCTTGAGGGTGTTGGTCTGATTGTGAAAATTTCCAAAAGCGTCGTAAAGTGGAAGTAAGTTTTTAACTCAGTCTACTTGTGTACATGCATGTAGACTGGCTTCTGTGTCAAGAGTGTTGCAAAATATATTTTACAATATAATACTTGTTCTTTTTCTCAATAAGGGGGTCATTGCCAGGAGAAAATTCATGCGAGTTAACCAAGAGACTGATAGAGTTAAAGTCTGAGCTGGAGGACTTGGAGCAGAAGGAATATATGTTGGATCAGCAGAAATTTTGGGTTGAACAGAGCATCAGGAACACAACAGAAGACTGCAGAAAATATCCTTTTTACAAGCAGAGAGTGCAGAAATGTATGCATCTGTTGGAATGCTTCACTTTTCCTGCTTTAACAGTGAATTTATATTTTCTCAGATTCCATGTTATTTATTTATTCACTTATGACACAAGTGCAAACCACCTGCTACTTTCTGATCCCTGAGGTCGCTCCTCAAACTAAAACAATATTTCAAATTGAACCTTAACTCAAATCAACTCTGAGCTATGTGAATCATAATGATATCTGCAACTGCTTCAGTGGTAATGTATCACTCTTTTATTTTGATACAGTTGAAAATCCAAGTAGGATTCTTAAGCTCAGAACAGGCGAGGTGTAGAGTTATCAAAATAGGTTGAAGCTCAGAATCAGCGGGTGTTTTGGTGATTCTGTGTATTTTTCTAGTTGGACTAATGTCAGCACAGCTGTATAAGTTCATGATGGCAATTAATCACCACAGCAGCTGACATTGTTGGAGTTTGTTCAGAGTAAAGACAAAAAGAGACACTTTTTTACTAAAAAATATAAAAAGAGCAGACTAAATTATTGACTTTTGACCAAAGATTTCTCCTCTTTCTTCAGGCCACACTCTCTTGGCAGTACAAGCTCCATCTGGCACACAGTTAGATGTTCCCATTCCCAAAGCTGTAAGTCCTGCATCAGTAGAACCGACTGTAATTTCTTCTTTTTGGCTTTCTTTAAGAAGGGATGATTTCAGTTTGTGCATACATCTACTTCTAGGTCCAGAACAGCCCAGCAAAGTACCAGATCCACATGAAAAGCATCAATGGGCCAATAGATGTTGTTCTTCTTAACAAACACTCCGACGGCTCTGTTCCTGTTGTGCTGCCAGTCCCACCACCAGAAGACATTTTACAGAGTGCCAAATCAGCCATGTTCACTTCAGACGAGACAGACTGCAGTATCACACCTTGTCAGGCTTCAGATAATGCAAAACATAGCACTAAATCTAGACAGATGGGCATGGAGGACATGCAACATCTTCAGTCACTGTCATTTATAAATGGCAAGCCTAACAGAACTGATGTGTCTGGATGTGAGTATTTTAGTTTGCACGTTTTCTGATGTGTGTGTTTGTTGATCTGCCACTGAAAGGGAAACCTAATACTCAACAGTACCTAGTATTTCAGCTTGAAATTGAGTCCTTGCCATATTGATCTAAAATTTAGATTGAAGAATAAATGTTGTTACTTTAAACTTCAGGGGCATGCAGAGCAAAGCACACTGGTTTCACTGGAGAGAGGCAAAGAACTGATGTTGCAATGATCACTTAGAACTGGGGCAAAAAATTACATAATTTTAGTAGTAGTAATAGTTTTAATACAACATTTATGGAAAACCCTGAACAGATTAGTATGTGACCAACATTTCTGAAGATAAAATAGCTTTTTAGAGTTCCTCGTTCCTCTTATCTGAACCAAGGAAGAGATAACGCAGACGTTGCTCAGCCTCTTCCTTTACAGAGTGATAAAAAGAGTTTATTAGTTCACATATATCTCAGTGGTTTCTGGTTCTGCGGTCTCTCTTTGCATATTTGATTTTTTTTTTCTTGCTTGTGTTCCTGCCTCATGCATGTTACTTTCATTGCTGAGAGTTTTGACATTCTTTTTTTAAAAACTCTTTTTTTCCAGTACGTGATCTTTCAAAAGAACTTGAGGATCTACTACAGCCCACCAAAGGTAGGACCCTTGTTGTATCTCTGTATTATTTATGTTCATTCAGTTTTTATATGAGTTTATTTGACTTTACGAATGTATGATCGAGTATGTCCTCCCTCACTATAGAAAAAATGAATTCACATCTAATCACAGAGCTTATGGCCTCTGAAGGTAAGTGCATTTTATTTTCTGACCTCATATATGTTTATATCCATAGATAGATAGATAGATAGATAGATAGATAGATATTTTTATCTAATCATGTTTTTATCTCTGCTCCTCAGTTTTTTCTCCACTCCTCCGTCTATCTCCACCCCCATCTGAACAGGAGTACGCCTACAATCTGGATGAGAGTGAAGGCCTCTGCGACCTCTTTGACATCCCTATGCTCAATGTTTGACCATGAACTTTTGTGTTAATACTCAATAAGTAAATATTTTTACAACAAAAATGGACATAGTTGTTTTTAAATTGTTATGTGATTATAACAAATAATAAATGAATGGATTTTAATAATTGTGTCCACCTTATTCACATACTGAGAAGCAAAAATATGAGAAACAACTAAAAATATAAAAAGCCCAATACACAAATAACAGCCTCACAGCCAAATTAAGACTTTTTTGACAGTGTCAGCAATGACATGTTGGTGTAATGTTTACCACGTTAACATCTTAGCTTTGGATGTTTGCTTGCAAACATATGCTGATGAGCACAAAACACAAAGTACAACTGAGGACAATGAGAATGTCAGTAGTTCATAAATAGCAGGACATAAATAACTGCACAATAAGCTGCTGATATGCTGTATTTCAGTTTGTACCAAAGCAGTTGGCTGGCAAACTGACATTGTGACCCAAAGAGCCATGCTGCTAGCATGGCCATAAAACCCCTAGTACAAATGTATTTCTAGATAGGGGCTCTAAATATATAACTGTCCACCCTGAAAAACAATCCTTGACTAAGTTCTTGCATTAAGGAGAGCTGCTCCGCTCTGCAGATCAGCCTCATGTTGGCTTAGCATTTCATCTCTGCATGAGCACATTGAAAACATCACGAGGCCATTAGGTACCTGAACAATGAATAATAATGTAAAATGATATTAAAATTTAGTACATTTTGCAGTGTTGGGTTTGCTTCAGGTGATGGGGCTCAGAATGACTTGACTTGACAGATGACTTCAGGAAAACTCCCACAGAGAAAGGTAACTGGATACGCAACCTTCCAACTTTCATCTGTGAGAACTTTAAATCTGATCTGTTTATACACCGGCTTTGATTGATGGGAGCCCACAGGAGGAGCTATAAGATAAGATAAGATAGACTTTAATGATCCCACAACGGGGAAATTCACTTGTCACAGCAGCTAGTACACATAAAGAGCCTCCTTCTTTCATGGTGGGAGTAGCAGCCTGTTGCTGAAGGAGCTGTTTAAGGCCCCCACAGTCTCATGCAGGAGGTCAGAGGAGTTGTACATGATGGATGTCAGCTTTGATAACATCATCCTCTCCCCCACTTCCTTTATGGGCTAGGAGACAGAGCTTCCTGACCAGTTTGTTGAGTCCTTTTCTGTCCCCATCCCCAGCACATGACTGCATAGAATAATGCAGATGCCACCACAGTGTCATGAGTCCTGCACACTCTAAAGAAAGCAAGCTTTTTTGTACAGGACATCTGTGTCCAGTCAGTCCTGTTTATTGTTGAGGTGAACACATGTTGTTGCCAAACATGACAAACATGAACTACACTACATCATGGTATGATATAAACCATGTATTGAACACTGTATCCTCTCTGTGGTGTCCCTATGGTGACGGTACAGCTCAGCGCGCCCCCTGCTGGTGGTATCCGATAACCGTATGCTCCCGCTGTTGCTATGGCAGCGCATGTTTGAGGCTACGTGCTAGCTTCTTACAGCTGTTCGACGAAACAAGTGTGTTATCTGCTCATTATATACAATGGTGAGTGTCTATAAATGAACACACGTTCACGCCTGGTACAGCCTTAGTCACAGTAACTATGTTAACGCAATAGACCTTTTTCACAGCAGCAATTTTGGCATGAATAATAGGTAACAACAATAGGTAAACACAGGTGTTAGCATTGATACTGTTCCATTTATTACAACAGTAAAAATCTGTTTTAAAATGTTTCTGTTACGTCTGTTACTTTTGTCAAGCCACCCAAAAACAAAGGCTCAAGTAAAAAGTCTGCAAAGGCAAAGACGCCCACCCTGATAGATGGTCTTACCATGGAGGAGATGTCCAAGGAGCAGGTCAGAGCTGAAGTGTGGATGCTTGGATGTTTTATGCCAGGGGGAAAGAAAAGATCATGCTCCTTCCTCAGAGCACAGACATATAATGTCTTCTATGGCTCTGGGGTAAAGTCTGAGAAAAATAATGGTGTCTTCAGTGGCAAGAGTTTAAATAAGAATGGTCAAGATCAATGCAGCAGAGGCTGGATTTCACTTCCGAGTTGGGTCAAGGTCTCAAAACACTGCTACCAGTAGCATCTTTTTATTTGAGCCTCTCTGGCTGCTGAAATGCCCATCAGGCTCAAACCCCACAATATTTAATGCAGACTCTGTTATAAATATGTTGTCTCTAAGCCCACACCGAGATAGCCTTGAGACATCATCATCAGGATTGTTTTCTCAGACTTTACTCCAGAGACACAGAAGACATGATGTCTGTTTTCACAGGCTGAGAACTGACCCCTGTGAACGGTAAATTGACTGTGACAAATGAGGCAATAGGCTACAGGATTTGGTTGTTATAATAACCAAAAGTTCCTGGACATTGTCTGGCTCAAATATACCCATAATACATTTTGATTTCAGCTGGAAGAGCATATCATGCGCTATCGAGAGGACGTGGATAGAGAGAGGGAGGAGAGAAACTACTTTCAGCTGGAGAGGGACCAGGTCCACACCTTTTGGGGGATCACAGACAGACAACTAGAGGAGAAAAAGTCTAGAGGAAAAAACTTAGATAAGGACACAGAGGACGATGAGCAACACCACCAAGTAGAGATCAAGGTAAGGTTATTACACACATATACTGTAGCTACACAGTCAAACTGCACCCAAACCCACAAGCTAGATTTTCTGTAAATAGTCTGTAAATAAGTCTATGTCAGAACAGGTAACAAGACTGACCCATTGAAAGGTTCCTCAAATGCAGCGTATAGATGCAAGCTTTTTTTGACTGAATTTGCATCAGTCATTTCTTTATTGCCGTATACAGACTGTCCTCAAATTCAAAGTCAGGAATAATCATGTCATGCAATAAATGTAATACATCAATGCATTATTGTAATATTTCTATGAATTTCAAATGAGTTAAAGGGTCACAGGCTTCTCTACAAATTGAGAAGAAGTCTCCAATCTCTGCTTAATTACTTGTCAAAGATCTACAGATAATATGACAAATATATTGTCATCCACATAAAAGAAGGCTGTTTTTAATTATTTTCATAATTAATTGGACATATATTGATCCTTTTTTCAGCCTTTTTCCAGGTTAAGTGTAAGATGCAAAGTAACCATCAGATCAAAGACGTAGAGCAAAAGGTATTAGTAAAAGTAAAAAGGTAGAAAAATCAATAAAAAACAGTTATTGAGAGGGTGCCCACCTGATGGCCCTTTAAACCTGCCTTTAGAGGGCCTGTTAGTGTCTAGTGGAACCGGTTATATAGTGATGGTGGTTGGACAGCTGAGCAGGCCACTGCATTTGGATGCAGCTACCCATTCAGGCCAGTTGGACAAGCCACTGTAGTATAGCCTAAGCAAATACAATGAGGCCAGCGAGTGCCTTCTCTTTGCATAGGTGAGGGTAAGATTTGAAGGCAGCTTTACGTTAGGACAAGGCTTTAGAATGTGAGACAGAAATTAAATACCTCAGAATAGGAATCGAAATGTTTTTGTTACCTTAGAATAAGCCTTTTATATTTACAGACACACATCCATCAAAGGATGAGGCGATGGTGTTGCAGTTAGCAACTACACTGTCAGATGCCAACATGAACACTGGGCTTCCATAGGAATGCTCACCCAAATGATGGCACTTTTTACTTTGTATTGATAATATGTAATGATTACCCATGAACAGATTGAATGGCTACATTCATTTTATGTTGAATTATTTTTTCCCACTAGGTGTATAAGCAGAAGATGAAGCACCTCCTGTGTGAACACCAGAACATGATTGCTGAGTTGAAAGCAGATCGTTTAGTCTCCACTGAGGCAGTGCAGAAAGAGCAAGAACAGTTAGAGGCTGAACTTCATAAAGAAATGAAGGCTGCCATGGTGGACAAGGAGAAGCTTGACAGCGAAAACATTGTCATGGAGCTTGAAATGGTTTGTAGTACACACCAAGTCTTAAAAATCTGTGGATTTAGTGTTTCTCTTTATCCTGATATATTTTAACAAGTCAATGCTTCAAACACCAGTTTGGTTGTTATCTCAACAGAAACACGATGAAGAAATGACTAAAACAAGAAACAACTGGGAGGAACAACTTAGGGGTAAATAACTCATTTCACTTTGAGTTGAATTCAGCACCTTGTGTTGTCAAAAACTAAGCGTGACTCATAATTCACTTTTTTGTCACTTTTTTGTGTAGAAATTAAAGCCAAGTATGAGAAAAAGACAGAGTTACAGAAACAAGAGCTGGACAACATGAATAAAAATGAGTTCACTGAGGCAGGGGATGGTTGGAGCAACCACATTACTACTCTTACCGAAGACAACTACAAAGCTTTAAGTGATGTTCATGACCTCACTAAAAGCATGAATGAGGACTTGGATTCTCATGATATGCAAAAGGTATAAGTGCACACATTTGCCATGTTTGCCATTTGCCAAATGTCTTTGATAATGGAATTGTTGCAGCCTCGTTTTGAACCGCTTTTTTCATATGGCATGCTTTATTGACTTTTCTCAGTTACAGTTTGAGTTCATAAGTCTGCTAGGTTACAAAGAAGAGGACTTGACACACCTTTTGCGGGCAAAAAGGCGTGCCACTGAGCTTGCCAAGAAAGCCAAGGAGGAAGCAGCTCAAGAGGAGAAAAACATGAAGAAATACCCAGAAAAGGTTATGTTGGTGTTGATGTTTGTGAACCTGAGTTTACTGTCGCAATTTGTACACTTATATGTGCTCCTAGCAGTGCTTTAATTGGTGCCTTGCGTCGCATGTGTGTCAGTGAGTCATTGACAGGTGGCATACTCTACATGGGCATAAGGTTAATTTGTGACACTGTTTTTGACAGGTTACAAATCAACACGACGTCCGACAGGGCCTAAATGACCTGGCATCGGATTATGAAGCAATGGAACAGAAGTTCAGCAAGGTACACGGATGTTAGTCTGATTCATGTGCACCTTGGATGTGAGCCAAATGCTTTGTATTCTTCTGGGTATCTATGTGAATGTTTTTGCATCTGTTTTTCTGCATGCACCTGTGCTCTTGTGTATATGTAACGCAGCTTCAGCTGGAAACGGACGAGGTGTACAAGATATTCACTCAGAATATTGAAAAGGTGCAGCATAAAGCTTCTGTGAAGAGCGCAGCGCTGGAAAGGAAGCTGCTAGCTCTGGCAGACAGCGTAGAGACGACACAGGCTCAGCTTAGCTCAGTGCTTTCTGTCTCCAACATAGATCAAACTGCTCAAAGTGGGATCAAACACAAAAGTCAGGTACTGCTGCATATCCCCCCTTTTGTTTTTAGTCATTCACACCCTCAGTGGTGTCATTTACATTCTTTAAATGTTTTTGTAAGTTAAGGTGTGTGTATTTTATGCACAAGAACATAAAGGCAATGTGTTTTTGCTTGTAGGAAAATGTTGACTCCAGTAATAATTACACCAAGAACTCGCAGTACAAAAGAGCTAAGGTTTCCCAGGTTAGTAGTTTATTTATTTCTTGAACCTGCTGTCACGCATTTGTTCATCTAATGATGATGTTCAAGCTAGTTTGTTTACTTGTGCAGTGATATTCATACTTACGTGAAACTTTTTGTCCGGTAGACCTGTAAGAATTTGCTGCTGACCTACGAAGCAAAGCAAAGGGCTCTTGGTGTCCCCACGGAGGAGATTTGTGTGAAGCCCTTTGAGAGCAGTCTCGCTGGGAGAAGTCTGGAACAGGACTTGGATTTTGTGTTTACTTCAAAATAAAAAAGCAATGAATCAAATTAAAAGAAAAACTGAATCTGATCTTTTTTTCTTTTTCCCCTATAATACACAACTACACTACTCATTGTCATAGACCAAATGTAAAAGTTTTCCGAGAAGAGTGTGTTATTTGGTTGGTGGTGTTTGATTTCAATGACCGGGCAACAGGTGTCGCTGTCCACTTACTTTATGAGAGTTTCTTTTTGTGACTCCCATATATTGTACAAGACATAAACCCAAACCATCAAAAGAACTGTATGATTGTGACAAAACTACTTACTATATTTCTTGTTAAATATGTATTGTGCAGTAGTTTATGTTGTAAGAAATCAACAAAAATGTCTGTGATCCCTACTCATCAACAAGAAATGTAACTTCATGAAGAGGCACTGGCTTATGAACCCCCCTGACCACAAAGACCCCTGGGCTCATGCCTGGTAGTGGGTCAGCAGTGATTAATCTATCTGTGAGAGCAATGAAAAAAATATGAGAATAAGATGGAGTTGCTGCAGTAAGAGTTGGACAACATGAGGAAAAATTAGATCAGTGGAGCAGTCACATCGCTGCTCTTATATAAGACCACATTCATTGTAATGACGCCTCTCCCCTCAGTATCAGCAGCAATATTTTAAATTCTTCTCACCCAAAGAAAATGAAAGGTGTTGGTGTTGTACTCATAATTCGTAAATGTTTTAATTCACGATGTCACCATGAAGAATGATGTCTGTGTGATTGCTGTTCCTTATTTGTAGAGCATAATGGGATAATCTGTATTTATTATTATATTTTGTAAATGTTCCTAAATTAAGGAGAAATTAATAAAAAGTCTTTGTGCTGTTTTATAAACCAATAACGCCAATCTTTGCAGTGTTTTCTGCAGCAAACTGAGCCACATGTTGTTCTTAAAATGAGGCTTTTGGCTCACAGCTGCATCTTTTACATTTTCTTCCTTCTCTCTGATGCCGGTCCAGCTTTGGTTTCTGCTGCTGGGGACAGCCATGCGTGACTTTATTAAATCTCTAACAGTTCATGTATTTCACTGATATTACCTAGTAGTTCAAAGGTATTTTCAACACAATAAACCTTTTACTGACGCAGACAGTCTTTCCTATTTAGGACAGATTGTCTGCACTTTAAACATGATTGGTTCGGGTGCCCTGGTAACTCACCTGGTAGAGCATGCATCCCATGTACAAAGGCTCAGGCCTTTGTACATGGGATGCATGCTCCATCCCATGCTCCATCCCCCCTCTTTATCTCTCTACCTTGCTGTCACTCTTTAGCTGTCACTGTCAACTAAAGGTTAAAAAAACTCCATAAAGTTAAAGTATAAAGTTATTGCTTTATAACCAGCCCTGAGGTGCTGTGACACCTTTGTCAACAGTTCTTAACAATCCAGTTATCATTTTTTTTTTCTTATCCTATAATACATACTGTAGGAGCCATTTGTGTGAGTTTTTGGTTTGTGTCACTCATAGCAGATGGGCACCAGGTGTGTGCATATATACATATATATAATTTTTAGGTTAGTTTCCATGTTTATCAACGTTAAGCCATCGTTTATCCACCACCTGCCATAAGACAATAAATATTAACACCTCAAAGGTCACATGTTGGATTGGAGCCAGCTGAGCACCCGGAGCAGTGACCTGGAAACATGCGACGCTGCTGCTTAACCCATGCCAAGAACAAATAAACTTGACTTAAAACTTGAAGTTGTAACTGTTTGGATGGAACTGTGGAAAACAAGATCCATTTAATTGTCATTTAAAAATGGGATGAAAATGACGGTGAAATGAATGTTAGTCCCACTGAAAACACTGCAAAAAGTGACGCTGGAAAAAAGGAAAGAAAATTGACTGCTAAAGGTTATATGCTCTTGATTGAAAATCTGCTTCAAAGAAGGTAGCCTACCACCATCAAGCTCATAACTGCTTTCAACAGTGTTTGGAACAAGGCCTAAAGAGAGGAAACAAACACAAATAACAGACCCTGTCACTCCAATGCAGCAACTTCAGTATTCTCATAGCTACTCACAGCAGGTAAACCATACAACTCAAGCTTCAAATGGACATGATTTTCAGAACTTAACTGACATAATTCAATGGCAAACAGCATTTACCACTCGGCTAATTCAACAGCATTCAGCATCTAATCCACCAAGATTAATACCAATATTTGATGGTGAACCCTTTCAGTATGGAGCTTTCATGATGACTCTTGAACAAGGAATTGAAAGGAAAACCAGTAATGTCCACGATTGCCCTGTATTACCTTGAACAATACAGCAGGGGGCAACCAGAACTGGTTAGTAGCTGCTATCATATGCCAGACAGCCAAAGTTATGAAACAGCAAAACAACTAATAAAGGAACACTATGGAAATGCAATAAAGATTACAGCAGCATACATGACCAAGGCCTTAACCTGGCCACCAATAAGGTCAGAGGATGCAAAGTCTCTTCAAGCATTTATGTTGTTTTTGAAAGGATGCTGTAACATGATGAGATGCTTACACTACATGGACGAAATGAACGTAGCATCAAATCTTAAAGGTCTTATAATGAAACTTCGGTTCAAGTTGAGTGAAACATGGAGGATAGGTTCTTGTGAGCTACAGGAGAGGCGTGGAAATAGAGCTACATTTCCTGACCTTGTAAACTTCATTGAACAAGAAGTCAAGATTCTGTACCCTATTTCTAAAGGGAAGACTTTCATTAAACCCAAAACCTATGCTACTGTGGCAGCTGTCAATACTACTGAAAAAGTTAATCCACTGAAATAAATACTCATCACATGACTCCATCCAACAGCAAAAACATGACATGCTGCATATGCAAAGCTGGACACTCCATAGAGGACTGCACTCAACTTAAAGGACTGACTCATTGTGACAAACTTGACCGTCTGAGGCAAACTGGCATTTGTTTTGACTGCCTATTACATGGTCATGTCAGCAAGAACTGCAAAGGTTGCCTCACATCCTACAATCCTTCACAGCTAAGCTCAAAGCAGCTAAACACAATTATGGGGCCGGTATGTAGGAGCCATTTGTGTGTGTATGTTTTGATTTGGCCACTAGGGGGTAGTTTGGGTTTGTGCCACTGATTGCAGATGGGCACCAGGTGTGTGTGTGTGTGTGTGTGTGTGTGTGTGTGTGTGTATATGTATATATATATATATATATATATATATATATATATATATATATATATATAATTGTTTTTAATGGAAACGCGTCAAGAATCTGCTGATCCGCTGCCTCTCACCTACCAAGTGACTGAATTGGTCATTACACATACATATAACAACAATGATTTTTGTCTTTATATTTTGGTATTTGGGATCTCATGATGGATGGACTTGCATGAAGGTACCTTTCATGTGGTCTTGATGACTTTTTGGAAAACAAGAAAACTACAGTAGGGGTCATTCTCAGAGTTAGGTGACACAGGCAAACACCACATTGATTTGTAATCTGACAAAGTTTAGGTCGATGATCATAGCAATCTTCTTATTGCCTACATAGATTAATTTGTGCAGAAAGTGGGGCTAAAATCGTAGTTTGAAATGTAACACTAAGTGCTGGAAATGACAACTTAACATGATTGATAGATGTAAGAACATTTTATTCATCTCATGTTTTGAATCCTAACTATTTGGAGATGAAACCTTAGCTACAAATTGAAGAGCATACACCCACATATCCATTTTTGTTCTATTTAGGCAATGCTAGGGGATGCTTAAAAACATACAACCCTTATTGATAATAAAACTTCTACAGTTATTTATTTTTAGAAAATTCAGTGTTAGATTTCATGGAAAAATCAGTCCAGTTATTGGTTTTTGTTTGCTTATTGTTGTTACTTAGCTCAGTGTGAATTGTTGTAAAGGGCAGTGATGATAAAAAGATTTAAAAAATAAAGGATAGAAAAATATCTCTGATCTACACAAATTTCCATTAGCCACAAGTTAAAGAAATTCCCTCTGGTTAAATCTTCAAGTGAAAATATATTCTTCAGCTTCTAATGTCAGTAAATTACAGCACCAACTCAGTTGAGGGTCATTTGAGATATTTGTGCTTCTGTATTTCCACTGCAGGATAAGGGCTAAAAGTTGGATTCGAACCAAGTATTCCAATCTCAACAGCTAGTTTCACCAGCTGATTTCTGCCATGGCTGAGTTTCCAGCAGAGAGAGGTGGAACGTATGGGGTGGATCTAGTTTCTCATTGAATATTCCTGTGGTGAATCGAGCCCTGCTGCACTGAGTGATCGCTGTTCCCCGCGGTATCAATAATACAGGAGGAAGTTATTGTCCCTGTGCAGGCCACAGTATCATACAGCTAAAGCAAGTGGAGGGAGGGGGTGGTCCTTTCACTCAGCCCTCTTGGGTTTCAGGGCCTGCAGACAGTGGTCTGACTCTGGGGAGCCTGCTGCTGTGCCCTTGCACAGGGCTCAATTGTAAGTCCGCACGACCGAGGGATAAATGTGTCTAAACAGTGACAGCCTGCACAGTCCTGTTGGCCTGGCTCCGTAGGTAAGACTACACCCCCAACAAACCCAGAGTCACGAGATGAGTCCCAGCTGAGAGATAACTCAATGGGGAATCAGTCAGTAGGAGACATCAGACAGTTAGAGAATGGGATAGTTATCCTGGGTGTGATTAACATGATCCAGATTTTCACCTTGTTTGGGCACCTAGCTCAGTGCTTTGACCTTCCTGTAGCCTTGTGATGCTTCAAAATAGTGAACACAATGTGGGAACACAATGTATTGTACAGCAAAGTACAAGCAGTGACCTAAAGGGCTGAAAGACAAGTCCTGTGTTAAGGGATCATGTACACCAAAGGTTAACCACACTACCGTCTCTCTTTTTCTGTCTTAGGAGTCAGTTAACCAAAATACTGGATTATCCCAAGATAACTCATGAAATATGAAACCAAGCATCAACTCTTGAAAACCCAGAGACAAGAAAAGCAAGTGGCTAAAGAGACAGCTAAAGGCACACAGAGGCATAACAGGACACAGGTGGGAGGGGTGCAGGAGGAGAGAGTGAAAGGTAGAGAAAGTGATGGTGAAACAGAGAGTGGCACTCAGAAAGAGGTCAGCTCCGACTGTGCTGACATCGCCGAGTTAGAGATGCTGGCTTAAAGAAATGAATGGATTGTAACTGTTGGTGAGTGCTGGTGAATTTTGTTTTTGTTCTCAAATTTTGTGAGCAATTGCTAATATTTACAATTTACAAAAATACTTTAAACAGGATGTATGATTGGCTATATTTGGTATAACAGTGATCTCTTAAAGTATCAGCACTGTGTATATAACTGTATCTAAATAGCATATTAATGTCTTTTCTTTGCTCACTCTTTTCAGCATCATGTGGGCCTAATTGATAGTCTTATAGTTTTTATAAGATAAAAACATTACTGATACTTGTTTTAGTAACCATGCAGCGAAAGTGGTAAGGTGATGTGGTAGTCATTAAGGTTTAATATGCCTTCTCCGCTGAGATACTTTACTCCTTGAGTCCAACCCATCATTGAAGGAAAAAAAAAGCAGCATCCATTTAAAAACAGGTTGTTGTGAAATCAATAGGAATAACGGGCTGAAGAGAAAGATGTGACACTGCTGTGTCACTGTGCATGCTGGCATGAGATGAAGATGGCAAAGAAAGGGCCAGGGATGGCCACTCTTAAATTCACGAGCTTCATAGTTTGTGCTGTTTTACTGGGACAAGGATCCCCTGAGAAGACAGGTGAGTGCACCACCAAAAAAAAACAAAAAAAAAACATGCTGCTAAATATAATATCTTTGTGTTTGTTACTACACGTGTTAGTTATATGATGCTGGCTGAAGCTAGCTCTAATTGGACTTTTTCAGGAGGCAGTAAAGAGAGCCAGAGAGACGCTGTTCTTAAGGAGATCATTTCAAAATGGAGTACAGGAAGTGGTTGGAATTCTCAGAAAGCTCCTCCAGAAACAAACAACGACCAGTCTGTACACCCTTGGGTGAGAAATATCATGGGGGGCCTAAAAACACTCGGTCTACTACCCAACAAGAACCTGCCTTCATTAAGCAAGCCAATTGACAGACACCGTCTCTCTGGCTTCCTCTACAACATCTCTATGTACCTCCAAGAGATGGGTGCTGAGCTGGAGGAGGCACCGACAGAGCCAGATGAGGATCAGCTGTGGGAGAAGGTGCTACATTTCTTTCTGCAGTCTGAAGGGAGTGCAACACTGAATCAGTTGAATGGACGGGTGCCACCGCGACCCAGCGTCAAAGTGCAGGACTGGTTTTTGTCCCTGAGGGGCAGCCCTCACTGGGACTGGTTCCTGGGGCTGCTGCAGAGTCTGATCAGTCTATCAGAGCGTCAGCCCCAAAGGCCCCTGTTGATTTACTTATCTCAGAACTGGAGGACAGTCAGCGCTGTGCTGGAAGCTGCCCTTCAGGCTCTGGTTAGTGGGACTTACGGCCAGGCCAGTGCAGGCCTGCAGGGCTTCATCTGTGCTCTAAAGGGTCGTAGTGACTGCACGTTCAGTGTAAACTGGCTACAGCAACTGTTGCGTTTTCTAGAAACACGCAACTGGAAGCCTGTAGTCAGTTTACACCCAGCAGAGGAAGGT
The DNA here is from genome assembly GCA_028641955.1 of Protonibea diacanthus. Lineage (NCBI taxonomy): Eukaryota > Metazoa > Chordata > Actinopteri > Sciaenidae > Protonibea > Protonibea diacanthus. The sequence goes on along the minus strand of CM053976.1, from coordinate 21,717,476 downwards.
GCTGAACACAGTAAAGGCTCAAGTGCATTTGGACGTTTAAAGCCCTTCAGCTTGCCTCCTGAGGCCATGAGGCAGGATGGGTTGTCCAGAAATGCATCTCTGGAAGACACCATGGCCATAGACGATGTTCCAGACTCCATGCAAAGTTTACTGCAGGCGTTATCACGTTCGGGTGGAGGAGATCGAGGTGGCCACTTGGCACAGAAAAATCTAGCTCTGGTGCAGAGTTTGGATGGGTTGAGGAGGGGCCTCCTGCACAGGGTGGGTAATTCTGTCTACGGTAACCTGAGGACAAAAGTGTCACGGGTTACCATGGCCCTGCTTGATGATGTCAGCAGCCTGGTGGATGTGCCACAGCCCAATGCGCAGGGCCGGTGCTCAGTTGGTGAGTATGTGGAGCAGTTGGCATCACAAGTTGTTTGCATAATCATAACAGATAAGAACTCATTATCTTTGGACAAAAACATGAATGTGTGTGGATGTACATTTGGATGCTTTGCTTATGAGGATGATTCTGAGATTCTGCATTAGTAATTCATTAATTACATGCATTAACATGGTAATTCAGACATATTATAGGACAGGTAAAAAAAAAGTAAATCATGGATTGTTTTGATTGTATTTAGTGTTATTCATCAAGAACAAACCTTTGTTTAGAGCCTTGTGAGTTTGGCCCTGGTTTCACCTGAAAGATACCGTGGAGACAGAGACAGTGACCGCCACTGCTTTAAAATCTTTGTAATCATCCCGGCTGATGAAAGCATCTGTTGTTGGCCCAGCTAATCTCTTTATCCTCTCGTTGATGTCGGTAACATTATATCTTGGGCATTGTTAGCTGAGCTGAACTGTTATATCAGGCATAGTCGTGTACTGCAGGAGCTTTCAGTTGCCTTTTCCATCATACATTCTTGTGCTCACTTTGATTTTCTGTTAATATTTGCTTTCTTGTCTTTTTAAAGGTGACCTGAGGCAACTAATATTATGGTAAGACATTCTAGGAGTGTAACTCACTATATCACCGCTGTCCACATATTTGAAAGTGAATTCAGATTCACATTTCCACCATTGTTCTGTCCATGCATGTCTAGGGGGATAAGACATAATGTGACATGGAACACTCAGGCTTTGGGTGTTAGGTCCCAGGGTCTCCCAAGCTCATTCCCATTCCTGTCCTGCCCCCCAGCTGAAGGAGATGAGCTAAGGTCACAAAACCCGTCTCCAAAAAAAGCACCCTCTTCACAGACAAACTCCAAACAAAAACGGCTTCATGAACTCTCTACCACACCTCGCCGCTCCCGGTTCAACCAGACGCTAACGGGAAGAATGAGAGCAAGCAACGACCAGCAGAAAGAGACAGAGTACTCAACCTCTATAGAAATCCTAGAGGCAGCGTGTAATGAGTCCATCCCAGGCTTAACAGGTGTCTCCAACTTCACTGTATTCCTCTACTGTAAATTGTTTGAAGGAGAGAATGGGTCAGTTGATCCTGCTGTGGCCCAGACGGGCCTCGACCTGCACGCCACTTGCTCAGACGCAGCTTGGTATCTGTCTGCTGCTGAGGAGGACTTCCTCTGGGTTCATGTCTGCAGCGAGTTCTTTGCCCATGAATTCAACAACACGGTGTGTGCCAACTCCTCTTTTTGGCTGCAGAAAGCTCATCAGGTAATGGATGAGTGAGTGCTCGAGTGTTTTCTGGGAACTATTTGCTAATTATCTGTACCATGGCAAAGTGTACTGAGGATATGTTTACATATGTTTGCTTTTTTTCCCCTCTCACCGTTCCTTCTACTTCTTTTTAACTTATTCTAACTTTAATATTTGCAGGCCGCATTGACAAAGGACTACCATTTTTTTAACCACACAAGTATAGGCGACCTGTGTGTGCAGCTGTCAGATGAGGCAATAGGAGGTCCAGGACTCGACGAGAACTGTCTGGCTCAGTTGGGCAGCAGATTGCTCAGTGCCCAGGCTTTCAGACACTGTTTCCTACCCAACAACTCTGTCCTGATCTCAGCTTTGTGCGGGAAAGAGTCATCTGACTCACTGCAATCGTTGCCAGAGGGCAGTTGGGCTGCGGCGTACTGCTCCAAAATACAAAACGTCTCCCATGTTAACACCACTGAAGAGACTTGTCAGTACAGGGAGTGGGCTGTGCATCATTTCACCAATACCACCCTCCTGCAGCTCTGTGGGCAGACACATGGATTGAGAGAGTACATTTGTCTGAATGCCACACTCTACTATCAGCTGTTGAGATCAATACCCCAGCTCGCTGATTCCTGCGCTGATCTGCAGGCAGAACTGGAGGGCAGGAAATGCCTCCTGCAGAGGTTTTTTGACATGCTTCCAGCACGGTATGAGTTTGACACATCACAGCTGTGTGTGGATCCAGCTCCACTGCTGATGGAAGTTGTACACAAGCTGAGTGTATGTGAGGTAGAGGGAGGGGATCGTGAAGGGTTTTTAGTGGTGCTGGGGTACGTGTTGCGAGTCCTGGACTTCATGGTGGGCCTCTCTTCAGGTCTGGACGAGGGGGAAAGAGAGGCGAGACAAGGCTTGGGTCAGGCCATCCTCCTCTCCAGTCTCCTTGACAGCACCTCCTGGGCTACACTGCAGCCAGAAGCCTCCATGAGCGTCCTTCACACTGTGGGAGTCTTCCTCCGCCGAGAGCAGAACGCCACTCTGAAAGAAGACCTGCTGAGCTGCTTCAGTGTAAGAAAGCTGATTGACACACTCACGCACAAACACACACACACACACACGGAACGAAGAGTGAATAACTTGTTTCTGCTGTTACATTAGCCCGTCTTGTGGGACCTCATTCAGCGGGATGACAACTCATCTGCTCTCAGGGTTCTGCTGCAGGTACTGGCCTGTGCAGCTACATTCACGTCTAACCTTTCACAACAGATCAGCTCACTGAACTGTATATTGAGGGGAATCACTTTATCTCACCAGGAGTACCTCCAGATGCCAAGAGACAGCATTCGCACTCTTGTGATGTCTGCTGAAAAAGATGCCGTCAAGAGATTTCTCTCTCATATGCATCAAAGCTGGGACCAGCTACAAGTGGAAACAGGCCAGGTTTGTTCAACAAAACACTCAATGGACTATTAGTGACACTTTTCATTAAGCTGTAAATGTAAATGGACTTCTGGTCCAACCACTTAAAGCGCCTTTAAAACACTTGTCACATTCAGCCATTCACACACTGATGGCAGAGGCTGCCATGCAAAGTGCCAGCTTTACACAGCACTTCCTTTCCAAAGCGTTCACAAACACACTCTGATGGCCAACCCTCTGATTACCAGACAACCCACTCTACCACCTGAGCCGCAGCTGCCCAGGTTTTGTTGACTACAGTTTTGTTCTATTGCACTCTCTTTTGCATCTCTGTCATAGCCCATGCATAGTTAAAGAGGGCCAAATTGGATACACATCAGTTTCTGTCCCGCTCTTTTGTTTTCTCTGTCAGGTCTCTCAAAAAGAGTTACAGGCAATGGAAACAATGACCTCTGCTTTCATCCATAAGTTTCCCCGAGTGACCCCAGAATTGTTTGTGGACCTGTCTCAGTTCATTCCCTTCATGTCTGTCTCTGACATCATGAGTTTCCCGGCCTCCCTGATAGTCAACGACAGCGTGTGAGTTGCTAACTCACAAAACGACTGCATTTTGTTTGCTGTATCTTACTGTGTGATGCTAATGGCTTCTGTGTTGCCCTTTAGGTTGACAGCCATTCGTGACCACAGCTCAGGGATGAAGTCACTGCAGAAAAAGGCCTTTGTAAAAAGACTTTTGCAGTCGAGTGTGGTGGGTGATGTCCCTACGTGGCCACCGTACTTTCTTAGTTCCATCCTCCCACTTCTGCCTTACCTCCCTGTCAGTCATTTTCAGCAACTGACATCACAGCAGGTTAGATATTATTTCATTGATTTCAAAATCTTTGCATAACTGCTGCTTTTTATTTCACAGATGATCATCTCAGACATGATCAGATGAAAGACTGGGAATCTTACACATTACACAAAACACTCTCATCATCATAATCAGACACCAAACCACCACTCAGACACTTTCCACTAATTTGTCACCCATCTTGAAAGTAAAGTTTTTCAACTTTTTTTTTTTTTTTTTTTTTTACTTTGTCTCCTTTTAGCTCATTCCTCTGGTAGAGTTGCTAGGCAATGGCAGTCTGGATGGAGTAAGGGGGCGCCATGTGCTCCGCACGCTCTTCACCAAGAAGAAGAATCTGACCAGTGATAACATACTAAGGTGGGACCTAGATATCTTCTGCTGTCTAACTTCACTTGGAAGTATGATGGTTCACAGAGCTTCATTCCTGCACTCGGTGTTGCTTTGCGTTTGGCCATGGTATTATAATTAAACAGGTCCTAAAAAGTTGGATCATCTTACTTGACATAGGTGTACTGACATGACCCCTTATGGAAATTATTTCTCAAAAAGATTATGACTGATTGGCATCAATGAGTTAGGTATTGATGCATGTACCAGGTATGGAAGAGTACAGCAGTTTGCTCTCTCTTCTCATTTCCTGTCTCCCTCTATTCTGTCTACTACACAATGAAGGCAAAAAAAAAAACAAAAACCCATATCTTATAAAGAAAAGTGACCGATAATGTCTTTGTGCAGGTTAGGAGTCCTTGCGTGTTACCTGGATCCCGTGGACCTTGGTTCATATCTTCAGGACTCAGCTGTGTCTTGGACTCTGTGGCAGCAGCTGGCTCAGTGCATGTCCAAAGGTTTCATAAGTGACAGCGGCAGGGTATGCAACACCTCAGCAACAACCCTCAGTTATATTTTATTTGTGTTGTTGCACACAGAGTAACACTGTTGTACTGTGTTTCACGGACAGCTGTCCTCTTGGTTGATACCGGCTGTTCAGAACCTGAACGTCAGCAGCATGGCTCCACCAGAGCTGTCAGCACTCACTGGTCTGTTACCTCAGCTAGGAGCTTCCTTCCTGCTGTCACTCCCCTCACAACAACTCCTGGAAATCCTCTCGCAGCCAGGATTACACAGATATTCCCCAGCACAGGTCGGCAGGGAATTTGTTTCACATCTGACTTCTTGTCGTTCTTGTTAAATGTTCTCCACCATTTTGTACGTTTTAGTAAACTTCTCTGGTCTTCTCGCTGCCATTGGTTTTAAGTTGGATCATAAATGTTTTCTCAAAGATGGAACTATGATGAATCCTATCCTTGAGTCTTATAAAGGCTGCAGGCATTTTAGTCAAAACTGTAGCTTTACATTTAATTAGCTACCAATTTTCTCCAGAAACGAAGAGGATAAACATTTATTAAATATGTGACCTTTACTCAAAACACAGATCTGTCTTAAAATGCAAGCTCTTGTTCATTTTTAACATTTTCCTCAGGCTTTTCAAATGTTATCCAAGATATCAAAGGACACCACTGTAAGTAGACATGTTCAAAATATTTTTGCTGAATTTTAGCCAGATGCACTTTCACCACCGTGTTTCTCTCCCCCTGCCAGCTCACCATGGAAAAACTGTGCAGACTGAAGCCGTTACACTCTGGTCTCTCCCCTGCTGTGCTCAGAGACCTCCAGTGGTCTGAGATCAGTAAAGCTGCCCACTGCCAGTGCTGGAGAACGCTGCTAATTGAGCTTAAGCCTGGCCACAGAGCCATGTTATACAATGCAATGCAGGAGGTGACAGTGCTATTATCTGTTTTCAGTACATCACATATAACTTTTATCTTTTATTCCCTCTTTACAATTTGCTGTGAGTTGTTGTCACATGTTGAGTAGATTCACAGAGTTGGATGGAGGTGGATAGGTTTTGACAGTTGATACGACTCTGCATCACCTTTCTGTTTAATCTTACCCTAGTGCATGAAGCCTAAAACTTGCTGGAAAATATCCCATTAAAACAAAAAACCTTGTAGCCCGAGTTACGGTAATCGAGCTAATCTGGCACTAGGGCTTCCAGAAAGTGTTCATTTGATCCACATGTGTGAAGACTGCCTTGTGTTTTCTAAATGGCCTTTAATGGTTTACATTTACAGTTTTCTTTTTTGTTGTTGTTGCATGTCAACAGGCTCTACACAGAGAAAACATCACTCAGCAGGTAAACTGTCTGTTACCATTTGTTCCTCTGAGGAAGCTGACAGAACCATTAAATGGAACAGCAATCCTGAGAGATGTCAGCCTGTACAGAGACATACTGTGGTCGCCACAGCAGGTGCACATTTTACTTCCATTTCTCTTTGTGTGCTTTCTAAAGCTGCATTGATACGACAACAATAGGTTGAAAGTTCTCTGACTAAAATGTTACCAGCTTCAGTTTTGGGTCCCATTAATCTGCAACTCATCGGCTATGCTTCAGACGAGCCTTTCAGGATATTAATACTCCATACGCATCAGCCGCCATCAAGCTAATTAGTTTGGATGTAGTACAATGGTGTGGAGGAGTGTAGCATAAATTAATAATGGCTACCTTAAAGGGATTTTGTCACAGCCAAGAGTGTATTTCACCCCCTGTTCTCGGCCTAACAAGACCCGAGTCAAATCAATAAAGACTGCCCTTTTCAGCTAGTAGCTGCAGTGAATTATTTTATGACACTGAATATTATATTTAAATTATTATATTTAAATAACCCTAAAGTTAAATATTAAAGTTCCCTCTGTTATTTGTGTGATTAATAATTTATAATATTCCCTTTATTGCCAGTTTGAGGACTCTGATATAATTAATATAAAGCCATGTGTCTATAAAAAAAAAAAAAACAGAGCAGCAGATTCATTTTATTTTGAAAGAATTCCATTAGTGAGCTCTTTTTATAGGAAATGCAATATCAAAAACATCCAAAGACCTAAAAGCAATCATGCGGTGTAAACAACTTTTTGCATTATCCAAATGATAAAATAAAGAGTTGATACCAGTGTTTGGGAAGGCTTTAGTTCATGGAGCTGTGTACTTTTTGCTTCATGGCCAGGCAAAGGTTTCATCTGTTTTCAGGACAGTGTGAAAACCATGCAAAACAATATTTTATAGTAACTATAAGTTAATTTAGCCCTTTTGATTAAAATGTTATTTGTGTAACACCTTTTTTTTTGTCTGGACAGGCTCAGCTTTTGTTCAAACAGATCCACCAGTTAAAGAATATCACCATCAAGATGGTGAGGTAAGTTGGAAGTTATTATTTACTTCAGCTTTACTTAAGCTACTAAGCTCTCAATCGGGAATTCTTTCACATACACAAACACCAAGGGCTTATCGACATGCAAATATGGAGAGTTGGTGGAGTGATGGGCAACCATGTAGTGTCACTCTGGGTGAGTTAGGGGTTCGGGGCCTTGCTCAAGCGCACCTCAACAGAGCCCAGGAGGAGAACTGGCACCTCTTCAGCTACCAGTCCACGCTGTATGCTGTGTCCATACTGGATTTGAACAGGCGACCCTCCAGTTCCCAAGCTAAATCCCTCCACACTAAGCTACTGCCGCCCAAGTTAAAAGTATTACACCAGAACATTCGGGTCTATAATTTTAATCATTAACACATTTTACCTGCAAATTGCATTAAAGACTCAAAACAAGTAATTTTCAGGTCAGACAGGTCAGGTCAATAAACAATTTCAACAATGATCTCTCTTTTTCTTGTAGGGATTTGGGTCACATTGCCGGTGGAATAAGTTGTGACTTATTGAGGCTTTGGAGCAACGATACAGATTTTGCAGAGCTGCTTCAGTTTGTTAGTGAACTGCCTGGAGGCACAAGACCTGCTCTGGTGAGCAACAAATACTTCAGCACTCCTCAAACTCTTATTTACAGTGTCTGGTACCAGAGTCATTAGTTTGCTGTTGTTATCTTGGCATAACAAATAAAAAATCATGTTTAATTCTAACGAGTTCAGATGTGTTTTGGCTGTGTTACCAGCGGAAATGTATCGTGGACGAATTGAGGAACCACCCTGATTTTAACCTCAGTGCTTTGAGTTCTGGGTTTGCCGCAACATTACCGTAAGCACTGAACTGACTGAACATGTATTTTACTCTTTACATAAAAATATGTAACAGTTTATCCAAAGACGACTTAATTTACACCTCTTCTTCTTTTCCAGTGTGACGATGATAGAGAACCTCTCTAACGTGTCCTTCAGAGCCATTCTGGACCGCATTCAAGCACACTTTACTGATTTCCTCAGACTGCCACATTACAAGCAGACAAATTTAGCAGAGAAAGCTGTAACTGAGCTGGTAAAACACCAACATGAGCTATACAAATACTGCATTTACTGCATATCCTTACACGATGTGCAGGAGCTGACACTTTAATATTTTGTTAGGAAAGTGGGACCAGAAACCAGTTGCTGCCTGTCATTTATAAACATCATTAAGTTAAAATAGAAATCCTAAATGAATCCCCCGATAATTAAAATGATAAACCAGCACATGAGAGCAAACTGGAACTCAGACATGCTATTTCTGGTTAAATTAAATCAGGGCTTGTGTCAGTGATAGTGAGTCATGTATTTGATTTGTATTAACACATTTATGGGGCACAAAGAGGAAACTACATCTGTAGATTCAGGCTTCTCAAGCAACCACACACACACAGACACATATATATACAGAGAGAAACAGCTGGAGATAGAAATACAGTACATAGCCTACCTTATCTTCTCAACAGCTCAGTGTAAAATCCATGTAATCCAGTCTCACTGACTATATGTGGTGCTCTGCAGGGCTCTCAGGCTGAAGGGGACATTGATGGCACCACTATGGACGTCCTGGGGCCTTTGCTGCCTTTCTTGGACCGGGACAGTTTGGCTCTGGTGGACAGAGGAGCTCTGGCTCTGCGGCTCGAGGAGATGAGAAGTTTCTGTCTTCCTAAAGAGGCTCTCAAAGATATTAGTGCCCTGCTCACTCAGAAAGACCTGCTCGGGTAAAGAAACTCATCTGCTAAGGAAGAACACGCCTTCCGTGTCCTAATTATGATATTTAATCAACAATATGTTGAGAGATTCATTTATACATTCGTTTAAATTATTGCTTTATTGGCAAATAAAATGGCTGGAAATTTACAGAAGCATTTTACAGTTATTTTGACTCAATAAATCTGCATGTCATGGTTATGACAACCAAAGCATAACTTCAGAGTTAATTGAGATTTACTTGAAGTTATTATTTAATATCAAGAAATCCAATGCTGCTTTCTTTACTAGCTTTAAGCTGGGACTCAACAGCTGTGCTTTGAACTAAATGCAACATCAGCAAGCTAACATGCTCTCACTGACAATGCATGCATGCATGCAAACATGTTGAGGCATAATGTTAGCCATGTTCATTGTTTGGTGTGTTATCATGCTAATGTTTGCTAATTACCACTAAACGTGAAAAGTACAGCTGAGGCTGATGTGAATGCACGATGATGATCATCGTTGTTGTGTACATTTTTAACAAATAGGACGATTTGTCTAATAATCTGTTGGATTCATGTTAATGTAGTTAATAATAGTTGTTGAGATATTTCAGTCTCAACCGAAGTGGTGGACTGACTGACCAGCAGACAGACATTGCCATCTTTAGAGCCATCCAACTATAGTACGGTTAGAAATTCATATATCAATGAATATGTAGTATACAGACTTATGATGACCTGTTAGTGTAAAGTAGCAGAACAAAAGTAATAGAATATAATCATTTGTATGCAGCCTAAAATACACAATAATGTTTGGCTGGATTGTGATAGGACTGTGCTTGCAGACATGGATTAAAAAAAAAAACAGGAGTAATGAGAAAATATGTGTCCTTCTTTGCCAGGGAACCATCCAAATGGCAAGTTGGGGATGTCGAACATTTGGGCAGGCTAGTGTTTTCTCTCTCAAAAAAGCAGATTAACTCCATCCCACTGGTAAGCACCCAAAAGCATCAACCCATGCAAATAATTCATTTCATTGCACATAAATTGGCCAGACATATCCTGTCAAGCATAAATATATAAAATGTATTTCTCCTGTGCAGATGGTGTTGAATAAAGACACAGTGGAGCAGGTCCTGGTGGGTCAAAGTCGCTGGGAGGACAGTGCGGTGGGTGGAGTCTGTGTTACAAAGTGTATGGACCAGCATCGTCAGAGACAGCAGACTCTGAGTCTCCTTCGAGGGATTGTCAGAGCACGGAGCAGGAGGGCAAAAGGTTTAATAAATATTTCCTGAAACTTTTAGTGCTAATCTTGTACCGTGTCTAATACGGAGTGAATTTCACCTGCAGGAAAAATAGCTCTGTAATCTGTCAGTGAGTGCCAACAGGAGTTTAAAAAGTTTCTTTGTGTAAGTTTTTATTTGAATTCACCCGTGTTTCTTTGAGCAGTGCCGGTTCCGAGCTGTGCAGACATCAGAGGGACATTTCCTTCAGCGTGGACACCCACTCAGCTCAGCCGTATGTCACAGGATAATCTCAAACAGTGTATAGAAGTTTTTGCTCAGGATGCTTCATTGAGCTCTGAGCAGCGCCGAGTATTGTGGATGAAACTCAGGCAGGTCAGTAAAACACCACAGGAAGTTTAGTCTCAGATCTTTTTTTTTTTTTTTCAATTGTGTTATTCCTACAATCATCCACATTATTCGTCTCCTTACCAGTAAGAATACAACATGAATCATGCCCCCTCCCACTGCTATACGGACATTATGAGTCAGTATCAATGTGTCATCCCTTCAGACGTCTTCAAAGTCTGACTTGTGCTGCAGCAGTTCTGTCCCCCTCTCAGTTGAGATCGTATCAAACATCAAAACAAAATTCTTCTTCTAGTGGTGTCTGAAAATTCTTGTTTTTTTTTTTATAGCTGTGAGATGTAAGTTTGAAGATAAAAAGTAAGAACAATGAGCAGGAAGTCGCGTCTCCAACCCGGAGAGACAAAGACGTCTGAATAAAACATGAGAAGTCTTTTAATATCTGTTATAATCTGTGGTTGAAGCATGTTCTGGTTCTTCATTGAATCCAGTCCTTCAGTCCAGTGAGAGAGCTGAGAGGAGATCAAGTGCTGGCTCTGGGCTCAGTGGTGACTGAGATGGGAGAAAGGGAGCTTCAGGACACCAATCTCACTGATGTGGGTGTGTTGGCACATCTTGGGACACTGACGGACTGGAGCCCTAAAAAGGTGAACTTCAAATAAAACTTTAAATAAATGAAAGGATCTCATCCCGGAAGACATGTCCATGTATTTAATATTTCTATTTGTTTTGTTTTTCAGATGAGAGCTGTGATTTCAGGCGTGATGCGGAAACGCAAACTGAAAGTGGAACAGTTAGCAGCTGTAGATCTGGCAACATTTGGCCATCTGATCTGTGGTCTGTATCCCTCAGAGATTAAAAGACTAAGTCCCTACAACCTCAGGTCAGTCACATACCTCGAGTGTATTTATCCAACTTACTCAAACACTTACAGACAGTTGTGAAAGTTATAAAATAAGGCTCACATTCAGCACTTTAATAAGTTTCCAAAGTAACATGAGAGAACCAACAAAGTTGCAGACACTGCAAAATGACAGTCCAGCAGTCCAAAGGGGTTAAACAAATTAGCATACAAACTAGTAAGTACATTGTGCACCTATATAGCAGTAATTAGTGACAGTAAACATAGCAATAACACAATTAGTTTCTTCTAGGTTTAGAGAGTGATTAATTGATTTCAAATCCGCTTACTAACAGATGCAAACTAACAGGAGGCTGGTGCACATTTCTCAGCAGCACAAACCTCTTGAAAACATTTTGCATATCCTCAGAGGAGGGTTAAGTCCTGAATGTGTTCCCTCGAACTGCAGCATGGCTGTCCTGTTTCTGCGGGAGGCGTCCCTGCCTTGTACAGAACAACAGACTGAGGCGTTGACAAACCGTTTGTCCCGACCTGAAGCCTTTGGTCCAGTCAGCACTTGGGGACCAGAAGTTTTTACTGAAATTGGGACATTGGCAGGTACAGTAGAACATAATATCCCTGGGGGTGTACATTTTTTTTTGTGATCAAATGTTTTTGATTTTTTCCAAGAGGGAGGTGGAAATGACAGCTCTTGGATGGATAGGTACAATTAAAAATATCCCCAAGGGTATAAAAGTTTAGGAAAACTTTCCCGTGATTTGATACAAGAAACATTAATTATCTGACTACAGTTTTTGTGTCTTTGTCCAGTGGGCCTGGAGGACATGGTGCTGTCAGCTCTGGTACAAGAACAAATGGAAGGAATCACCCCTGAAGCCATCGCCCTTATGACACCAAGAAAGCTGGCAGTGAGTGTTGCCCATGAGTTCAGGGTCATTTATTCAGGCTAATCTACAGAACAATGTTTAGCTTTAGTCTTGCTGGCACTGAGGCTTATGCTCTCAAACAAATTGTGAGCTCATACATAACCAGTGATGAGAAACAGCATGGTGTATAATTTGATTTAGCAAGAAGGATATGGACATAATAATCTATATATCGTATGTGTTGAATGTTTAGATATATTTATAGGCTGTTTTGTGTTTCGTTTAACAGGAAACTCACACACACACAAACACACACACACACACACACATACATATATATATATATATATATATATATATATATATATATATATGTTCAGTTTTTCAGAAGAAAATAAATGTGTCCCGTAGGAGTGAGTTAGTATTTGTGTTGGGCTTGTGTCTGACAGGTGGTGTTCAGTGCCGTCCAGTTGTCGTGGCTGAGCGCGGAGCAGGCGTGGGCTGTCACTGACGAGCAGTGGGCAGAGCTGGACACCGAGCAGAGACACGCTGTTGGACTGGCTCGTTACGAGGGAGATGTCCTGCTGGAACTGAGAGGTGTGTGTGTGCGATAAAATCTCCTTTTAAAAACCTCCTACGTAATGAGTATGTTATAGTTATTTTATTTAACTGAATAAGTGTTTGTGAGCACATATACTTTTATGATGGTAATCCTTGTTTCCACTAACCAGTATGATTTTTATGTTTATGCTGTGATGATAAATGTTCTGTTTGTCTACTTTCACAGGGAGAAACTCGGCTCCAGAAGCCCTGAACACAGGCAGCTTCACTGTACGCTCGCTGGCTCTGTGCCTCTTGTTATGGCAACTATTTTAAAATGCTGGAACCAATTTAATTGTCCCTTGACCTCCCTTGGTAACATAATATTTGTACTTCAAATAAATATTTTTGTTCTGTTTCCTCTGTGTATTGGTCCTTTTAATTTACAGTGCTCGGCTGCACATGCGAGCTATAAGCTCGACAAAATGTAAATAGGTGTGTGTAGTTGTAGTATGTATAATAATATTCTTTTGGTAGAACAATTGGAGGAAGCAATGCAATAATTAATGTTTATTAGACAGAAGAAAGGACTTTCCAAACTTAACAGGATGTGTAATCAAGCAAAAAACCTGAAATGATATTTTTCTGAACTAAATACAATTTAAATATCTTGAATCCTCTCCCATAAACTGCAGACTCTGCGGTCTATAAAAGACCTTTGAAATCTTTCCCCCATTTATTTATAGCTTCTGTTGACTCAGTAACCCGCCTACCATTGGGCCCTGGGACCTCCATGGGAAACTTCTGCCTTCTACCAGGACCTAGTTTGTTAATTTTATTTTGGAAATGCTGCAGATTTGATGTATGAATGCTTTCAAAGTGCAACACCTGCCCTCTATGTACAACTTTCCATACACTATACCTTTTATATGAATATAAACTGACATTATTAAAGAAATACTATAATCTGACAATATTTAAGAGTATAATACTGGAATAACATTTATGATAAATATGTGTTTTCTATTTGCCTGGATAAGTCGTGTAATAGTGTGGGGCAAAATGCTACAGTGCTGTATATGTAAGTCTGAGGACTCATTGATCCATCCTGATGCTCCTGCATGCATTTTCATTTCTTGAGTTTGGCACTTTGCTCTACAGTACAGTCAGTTTGAGGCACCACACACCCAGAGCCCCAGGTTCATCACCGTGTCAATTGTTTTTTTTTGCTAATTTGTTTAATTGCACATTTGTTAAGGATCTTAATTAACTATAGTACAATGTCAATGAAGCTGGTTGTGTATTAACTCATTTTGTGGTTCTGCGTGAAAGTGTAAGAAAATGAACTACACGAAAATTCAGTTAGAATAATAGTTTTATCATTTTAGCAGCTATGACTTTTAAAACATGTTATGCTCTTATTAGATAGATCCAGTAGAGACAAGACAGGAAATGAGGTGAAAGAGAAATGGATCATGTTGCATGCAGATTGTGTGAATCAGGACTTCACATCTCTGTCATCTAACACTAACACCCTGAACAAACTGCCTCCCTGACACCGCTGTGAGCTGGAATGTATGAATATATACATTACAATTTTATTTATTGTGTACTGGCTGTGAAAATAAATCTCCTTTGGGATAATCAATCTGAGTACAATGCAGCGCACGTGGTGCATAATTCTAATTAAAGTTGGGTTTGACCATAAAATCACAAGCTGTCGGACATGCAGAAAACCCAGGAGCAGATTGTTTCAGCAGGACTAAGAGTAGACTAACTGGTTGGTCTGGGGGAAATAATGAAGCTTCCATGCGTAGATTCACATTGTTTTCAGTGAAAGCTTGGAGCTTGCGTACATGTTGCACAGTGGGCAGGAGGAATGTCTAGAGGTCAATAGGTCGCCAAAACCAAAGGCTCTGTGGCCTCATAAAGGTTAATCTCCGCCTAAGAAAGGTACTAATAACAACATCTTTTCTCAACCATGCTCTGTAGTTACATTCTCCATCTATGAAGTATTTTTAGTTTCTTTAAAAAAAACTATTATATGAAAAAACAAAAAACTATTAAATGTATATACCATCTGGGAATAAACATCGTGTTTGTCAGCTATCAGAAGACAGCCGCAGTATCAGGATGAAGGTGCAATACCACTCGTGACCAGCAGGTGGGGGTGTCGCCGCGCTGCTGGCTGGTAAGTAGGTGTTGCTCTAACGTCTCCACTTTGTCCACGGCCGTGACGTATTTCCTGGGGCTTGCACGGACCACTCAGCGGTACACCGGAGGGGTATCATGACTATTTATAACCAGCGATTCTCTGTTATCAATTTTTCAGTCGCTTCGCCGTGCCGTCGTCGGTTCTAACACCGCGGTGAGAGACAACAACAAGCCGGGTCGAGGATGTAAGAGGAAGCTGGTAAGTTGAGCCGAGTGTAAGTTTCCTGTCTGCTCGGGCTTGATGTGGACTTGTTTGGGGCTGCGTGCTCGGTGACTTCTCGCCTCTTGTACCACCACCGGGACCCCGGACACAGGACGGGACGGGACGGCATGTTGCCTTATTGATCCCGGTCGCTGTCAGCGTGTGCGTGTGTGTGTGTGTGCTCGAATAGACGGTTGTAACGAGGGGGTCTCGTCCACACATACACACGCCGAGGTGACGTCGACTGCGCCGCGTCCGGTTTCTGTGGTTGTTCCTGGGAAAAATTGTGGGGTTCGTGATTCACGCCGCTCGGTCGGATGAGGAGTGAAATGTGAGGTCGGAAATGTTCGTCAGAGGTGGATGAAAGCGAGAGAGAGAGAGAGAGAGAAGGAGAGAGAGAAGGAGAGAGAGAAAAGGGGGAGGCACCTGTGAGACGGAGCTACCGTGGTGTCAAGTTTACGTTAATCACGGCTCGGTACAGTTTCAGACATATTTGTCAAGCGGAGGGAGTCATCATCGGATCAGCTCCAGCCGCCGCTCAGACACAAATTATTATGACTACGTGTTGTTGTCACGGACTTAACGCGTGAGGTGAGTAGGACAGACCGCAAACTCCAGCTGATATACTTAAACCTCTTAACTTTAGCTCACAAACATTAAAGTGTTTCAGGCCTGAGCCAGAGAAGTTTTCCTCCTTCCTCAGCTGTAACGTTACGTGCAGTTAATCTCCGCTCCCTGCAGACACTGCGTGCTTTTGTTTACACACTTTGACTTCACTTTTGTTGCAGTAGTACTCTGATGGCTGTGTGGGAAGGCTGAACTCTGACATTAGACTAATCAATGCAGATCTGTAAAACACAGCTGATGTTGTTGAACCAGACCTCCCGTGGTCTACATGTGACTTTTATACCTGATGAAACTCTGTGTGGGAAAAAAGCATCTTTTGGGAGGCTTGATGTCAGTTAAAGTGTAACCGAGCTGTTGTGTCAGTGTTGCATAGAAATAAGCTGAAAGTGATTCATTATGGGAACTGACCTCCTTCTGTTGTTTGTGCTCTCAATACACTGTAATTTTATCTCTCCACTGAGGCAATATTGAGCTGCTGATCATTATGGATAAACAAGGTTGCGGAGCCCCTTGCATGCCATTACATGTAACTAATGAAAACAACCAAATACACAATGTACATTGTTCTGAAATGAAGTGTGACATTTTGCTTGTACCGTGTGATGAGATGTTTCATTAGTCTGACTACACAAGCCGCTTTAATGAGAGCTGCGTGTTTGTTCTTATCTAAGAAAAACAAATACAAAGTTACCTGTGTGGCAGAAAATATTGTGGTGGTGTTTGTGTGACGCGTTGCTGCAGGAAGTCTGAAGATGCAGATAGACGACGCTGCCTGAGATAAACAAATGTAACAGAAAAGCCGGAAGAGACAACAGAGCTCTTGTCATTGTTTGCAAGCGCTCTAATTGGGCTCGCTGAAAGTCAAGCAGTAATGATGAGATTTAGAGTTTCAGAGATGACACAAAACACGTTCAGTACTTTGAACAGCTACAGTTGTGCCTGTAACACTGCTGTGATGTCCTGTTTGGTCATGGTTGCCTACCTTTAAAGGTCCGGTATGTAGGATATTGTGGCATCTAGTGAAAGATTGCAACCAACTGAAAACCCCTCACGTCACTATCCACTTCCTAGCGTGATGGGCAAACTACGGTGGCCTCTGGGCTACTCTAGAAACATGACGGTTTAAAATGGTGGACTGTAGATATTAAGGGCTCATTCTAAGGTAACAAAAATATACCACTTCTCATTGTCAGCTGATTAAAGAAGGACACATATGGATTATTATTATGTTCAATTTCCACAATATTCTGCCAATAGATCTCCTCAAATCTTACACACTGGACCCTTTTAAAAGACTGAAACTGAAAAAAGCAAAATAGTGAAACCCATTGGAAAGAGGTAAAAAGCCACTCCTGATTCAGGCAGGCAAACAATGTGAAAGAGGAGGCGTTTTTCTAGTTTTCTCAGTATCCTAAAGAGAGGCTTTTATACTCACAGTTGTTTAAGGATCTGGATTTATAGAGCTCTAACTCTCAAGAGGCGTACATTTCCACCATTTTGTTTCCCTTTTGTACTTTGAGCAACTGTGAACTTGCAGCAAAGGTCCCCAAGCTCTCCCAGTGCCCCTTTTTTTCTTTTAAATATTTTAATTAATAATACATTGAATCTAATTCAAAAGAAATCTCTATCAAGGTCTAAATGTCATGACTCCTCCCATTATTCAGCTTGTAGTGAAAGCTTTGTGTCATCCAGACGCTTTTTTTGGACAAAGAGAATTCTGCAAATGAAAATTCAGCCTGTGTTTGTGCTCCTGTTTTCCTCAAAGCCATATCTTGTGATAACTGCCTCGTTTTGAAAACATCAGAATATAAGTCTTAAACAGTTCAATGTCGACAGTACTCATAGCAACGTAGAGGACAGAATCCACATCTGTCGTCACACACTCTTTCTCTGATATGATGCAGGCTCCTTTTGTAATTCCAGTTTTAAACATGTAGATTGTTTGAGAATAACCAGGCGACGTTTGCACTTGTAGAATAGGAAGTGCTCTTGCTGTGATGTGGATTTGCAGATGTTATTTATTTAAATGCAAATTCAGATAAACTGCAACCTTATGTGAGAGTGAACGGCAAATGTGTTCAACCCAAATGGAGCAAAAAAAAAAGAGCAAAGAATCAAAGTTTAGAGTAGTCTTTGTGATAGTAATGATCTGAACGTTAGATTAATGCTGCTGATTAAAGATCTTGTGAAATTGAATTGCTTGCGTGCATACACTAATGTGATCTGGATAAAAAGTCCTAGATTTAGCAACAGTGTGGTTTTAGTCATGAAGTGTCCGATTCTGTCAATATTTGTTGCCACCCATGGAGCTGCAACAATCAGTCAAATTGTTTCTAAATTTCAGAATTTTCTGATTTCAGCCTTTCAAACGTGAACGGTTCCTTTAGTCCTCTATGACCGTAAACTGAATATCTTTTTTCATTTTATGAGCCAAACATCTAATCGATTAATTGATCATGAAAATAATCCTTAGTTGCAGCCCTAGCCACACACACGGCTTGTTATGTGGACTGTGGACTCAGATATTGATCTTCATGTGTGTCACAATATGAGCAGCGGCAGTAAAAACAAGATATACGAGTGAGAGAAAAGGGTCGTGTGGGCTAAATATATTTGAGTTCATTTTCACCTCATTAAAATGTAAATAATAAACTGATGAGGTGTAAAGTGTTTCCTTTTTTAAAACGTCCTGATGAGTTTGGTAATGAGGCTGGTATTATCCTTTGGGTTTAATGATACTTGGCTAATTATAATTTGGTGTCGTTTTTTTCTGTTATCACAGTCTGACATATGGTATCATTTACCGTGCTAACCCAAAAGACCGCTCACAGTGCCACGGCCCACTTATCCTTTGTCTTGAGTCGCAACCAGTAAAGTAGTTGGGCAGTTGTTATGACATGGCGTGTGGGTTTCACACAGACGTTAAAGAAACTGAGTGGTTGAGCGGTCAGATGATGTCACAGGCGTCTGTACATAAGGGCAGAGCATGTCTGGAAATCAAACAGGCGTTTGGAGACATTCACTGTATTTACTTGTTGCATCACAGGACAGAGGACAAAGTTGAGTGAGTTGTGCCAACCGATTTATCTGCTGCTTCTCCTATCTTTTATCCTCATTTATTTTCATTGTACGCAGTGTTTTAGAAATTTGATTAATTTAAATTTGATGATTACTTTGGCGAATAAACCGAAGCAACCAGGGTTCACTGTTGAGCCTTTGTAAATGAATCCAGGAAGCGCTTTGTGTTTGTCTTCAATTTCAGTAGGAACCATGATAGCAAAAGTAAACATGTAATTAATATTGGGTGTGGATCTTTGCTGCTTAATTTAGGCTGTTTTTTATGTGTTTTATAAAATAGGCTTAACTGAGCAGGAAGGGCGAATTAAAAAGGCGGCAGAGGGATTTGGGTGTTACTGGAGGTTGGCACATTTAAAAAAAAAAAAAAAAAAAAAGTTCTACATCGACAGCCGCTTCTGGCGCCTGATCTGCTCTGCTTGGTTTGGTATACGTGGTACTTGTTTTATATTTGTCTGCGTTGTGAAGTCGGCTGTTATCTCAGTATTTATTTATAAAATATACCTACTACGCATGGATTAGTCTCTAATGATGCAGCCACCTTTAGCTTTTTACTGCACTGAACCAATTCTATCTTAACCCTTTAGGCTTTTACTTCTCACTTTGCTTGAAAACTTGAAAAACTTGTTGATGCTGAAAGTACACTGTTAATTGCGGGGTTAGGTTGCATTTTGTCACCTTACGCCCTGTAATATTTCTCTCGGTTCCAGATGGTGCAAGTCATTGAAATGTGGATTTGAAATGCTACTGAAACGGGGCTTTTTTAAAATCCTAAACATTTAATGGTTATCTACAATATGACTAAACATAAATTTGTGACTGAAATGTAGCATAACAGAAACAACATAATAAATGATACTTGGCATTACCAAAGGAATTTTTCCACAAGCAAAGGCAATTCTTCTGTTAAAGCCATTTATATAAAATTAGTGCCAGTTAAAGATGGATGAATAAAAGCTTTGTTTTTCAGAATACTTTTTATCACAACATCACATTTTATCAAAGCTCGGTGTAAAAAAACAGGGTTGTCATCTGAATGTAAATGTACTCAGAAGAGTAACTATAAGTAGAAGCAAGTAAGTAAATATCTACGTACATGAAACAGCACTCCTCCTGTGAACATTTAAGAATGTAACAGATCCACTACAGTGTGTGGCATTGTTCAATTTTGATGAGAGTAACAGAATTTGAAAACCATTTTAAATGTATTAGGTGAATAGATTTAGTCCAGTTATAAAACACCTGCAATTAACAGTCGATTTAATGCAGTCCAGAGCAACACCAAGATGAACTGTGACTTCAATAATAATTATATCATTTAATTTACACCTTTCCGACAATTTCACCCACAGCTGAATTTATGAGCTCAGTAAAGAGAGATGCTGTGGCCGGGCTGCTGTATTGGACTGCATTGCATTGCACAGTTGTACCTCACAATAAAGTGGGCACTGAATGTATTTTAAGTTTGGTACACTTGATAAGAAAATTGTCATGACAACACATTAACGATGGCGATGACGGTGAAATGCTGAGAGAATGGGGCAGTCGCTTATGTACCTAATTTAAATTAAATGAAAGCAAAAACTTACCACTTGATTATTGTACTGAAACACTTTATATGTGCTGCTTTATCCAGTGGCTTGAATTTGTTTTGAATTGAACTGGATTGGTGCCGTATTTTTTTAACATGAAACTCCTAGGTAAAGTTTTACTAAATGACACGTCATTCTTGCCTCATGACAAAATGTCCTGGGAAAGTTTGAGGAACCTGTTTGTTCATTTGGAATGTGCTTTAATGGAGCAGCGAGTTAAATCTGAGTATTTTGTTGATTAGATGGCTATCACAGGAGAGGAGGTGATCCTAGATAACACCTGCAAAAAGATGTCCCACAGTCGACTTGTATCAGGAGAACAAATGTGACTGCACAGAGTAGGAAAGACACAATGGGAGGACTGTATTCAGTGCAGGGCAGTCAACTCCGGGTTACAATAGAGTTAGCACTTTGGATAATGGTCTCAAGAGACTAAAGGCGAAGCTGACACTTCTGGCTTTAAAACACCAGTTTAGAGGTGAAACTGTATCGGCAAACAATTACACCGTGATCTGTCTCTGCTCGCTGTGGTTACTGTAGCTGTACTATCTTATGATGTACTGCTTTGTCTTCTGCATAAGATTGTGTTTTAGATGTTTGTTTTCTTAGTTTGGCGATAAAACATCAGTCAGCTTACTCCAAGGAAATAACCACGCTCATCTCGGTATGCTGGAAATGTATGCCGCAGTCAAACATTTTTTCTGACAGTTAGGTGTATATGCTTTCTCCTTGGCTGCAGCCATTCAGCGGCTGCCACTGCTGCCTCAGGCATTTAAACTCCACCCTCAAGTGGCCACTTCACCTCGTAGCGAGGCTCTGCTGTGATTTCTGAGCATCCAGGGCGTAGTCTGGCTTGCCAACCACTGTTCCACACATCCACCTCTGCTGCCAACCCAGTATACCTAAGTGTTTTCCTTTTGCAATCTACCGTATCCTCCCATGGGTTGCCAAATTTTGCTGCCGTTTGTGTGACCACACCATCAGATCTGGCCTTGACAACTGTAAGAGTTTAAAAGTTTTTTCTCTATTCCTGTTTCTGTTCCTTATTCTACCAAACCCTTGGAACAACTGCAAAGGGAATAACAACAGTAAATTTGGACCAAATCTTCTTTGGCCTCGTGTGAATAGTTTCCCTGTGGATTTTGACATGTCTAGATCTGTCTGTTGTGTTATGGTCATGGTGGCTTCACTAGTAGAATCATCACAAGGCTTCTTAAACTGTGCAGATATATAAACTTGCTGTATTTTCTTCTTTTATTTCTTTCCTCACCAGGTGAGCTGTGACTGTCCCCTTCTTCGTCTCTCTCTCTGTGCACCTGCATGTACTGTGGGCAGCCCCGGCCTATTGGAGAGACTGTGCTGCACTAGGAAAAACCCATGGCTTCTGGCCCTCCATCTTCCTCTGTAGGCCGCAGGCTTAGGCTGCTGGAGTTGCTACTTTGTCCTCTGTTGGTCTTACTGGTGTCTGGGCTGGAACCCGTGCTGGGTCAGAAGGTCTACACTAACACATGGGCTGTCCACATACCTGGAGGTCAGGAGGAAGCCGATCGAATTGCCAGCAAACATGGGTTCATCAACCATGGACATGTAAGTTATATGCTTGTTTTTTTTCCCTCTGTATTTGCAGAGCTGTACTGCCTAGATACAATGAGGAAGTGAAGCACATTGGACTGAGGCGTGATACAAGGTTGATATTTGTAAATGAAACCAAACACATTTTGACTATGCAAATATAGGACTCTTCTGCATCTTGACAGGTGAGCTTGCTGCTGTTACACACAGGGTGTTCCTTTGCTGTGTTTCTAATATGTGTCTTGTTAATTTCTGTTTATAGTCTATAAATATCCAGATGTGCTCATTTATATCTTTCAGAGAGCATAGTGCAGTAGGAGTAAGTCTTCTCTGCTGCCAGTCATTTTCCACTTTTTCCATGCAAAGACACTGGACACTAGAATCTTTTAAAACTATTAGAATAATTACAAATCTTATTCATCTGATTAGTCAGTACCACCAGGTACTTAAATGCCTTGTCAGTGCTCGTTGTCAAAAGGATCTTTGAGCTCATGCAGTTGAGTATAGAGTGTTTTCGTGAGAGTCCTGTTGCAAAAAGCTGTATGCTTTTGTAACGATACACTGATCAAACATACGGTGCATGTCACAACAAAAGATTTCATTTCCATCCTGGTGGTTTGCGTGTTGGTGAACCCCTTTTAACAATAGTCTAAAGCTAAATTCTAAACCTGGGAACAGATCTGGAGATGAACTGAAGCCTACAAAGGCTAGACAAAATGGTTAATAACTTTTTCTTTCACCAACATAACACAGCTCTTTAAAGGTTGACAGTCGGTAAGAAGCACATCTTGAGCAAATAGTGGACAAAACACTGAACGGGAGCTACAATTCGTTTAGTTTATAATCTGAAAAGAAACAGATGAATGAAACAGATTTCTGTGAAACGGTGAATAGAGAGATGTGGCCAACATGGACTGTGAAAGGTTTGGAACTTTCTTTTTGCAAAGAGTGAGGTGAACTTTTATTTGAGCTGTGGGTGTGCACCAGTATGACTGAATCAAAACCCTTAAAATTTCCAAACACCACAAATGATGAATCGAATGTAACAATTAGTCACAAAGCTCAAGGCAAACTGTAAAAATTGAAATTGAAAGCAAAAATAATACTGTAAATCTATAGGAGTTGGATTGATCTTAAATAAGTTTAGAGTCATTATAAGAGTGGTTTTAATAATTAAAATCTTCTTAATCATGTATACTATAAAGAACCCAAATCTTCTAAGTGTTCCACATTCACTTACCCTGATATGAGAGGCGCAGGTAATTTCAATACTATAAGAAAAGTGCTTTTTTGGCTTTTGACCAGCACAATTTGGGGAGATGAATATCTGTTTTGGTGTTGGTATCAACCGCAAACTCTTTAAATGTGTATGCCAGGATATAAATCTGTGCCCAGTTGAGCTAATCTTTCATGACAGCTGGGGAAAACCTAGCAGATGTTGACGTTGTAGTCACTGATTATCAGTGATCAAGTACTTCAAATGTAATTGGTGACATTAAGCAACATTTTGGGATCATCTGTTCTTCCCAACGTGTTGTTAGGAAAAATGCACTGAAATTGTAAAGCTGTAATTTACAGATTGCACAGTATAGCTTTTTAGACCTTTTAATTATAGTAGGTGTGACACGGCTCTGATTGAGGTTTATATACAAACTATACTGTAGGAATGTGAGGATAGTTTTCATGCTAAATGTGCATTTGAAAAAGAAAAGGAAAAAGGAAAAACTAATAGACAGACAACCAGAGGCTCTGCATGCAGATGTTTCATTCCATTGTATCACCACTTTTCCAGGGAACCATGTACTGTTTTGCACCATATGGTCTCACTGGTCATGACCAGGAATGTTATTTGTGCTCTGAATCACAGCATGCAGACTAATGAGTAATCCTACACACTTAAATCCCCAAACTATGTATTGCTCATGTACAGCGAGGAATCCAGACAAGCAATTACACCCGTGTACTTACCAAACTGTGTCTCAGAGACGAGGAGCTGTGTGGTTTGGCTGATCTCAGCAACTTGCTTAAAGCCATTTTATGATATTCTGAAGGAGGGGAAATGGACTATTGTGTCTGCAGAACTATCTTGACGAGTTAATCTTGACGCAGTATTTAAGATGGAAAAAACAGGGGCCTGTCTAATGAAGCTGGCTTAAAGTTAGCCGGATAAATGCTAAGTAATGCCTTGAGCTCTCTCAAATCTGCAACACGGACTCAAGTAAAAACAGATGTGCCTGGTTTTTACACAGGGTATTCTTCTTATTAAACCTGTTTCATAAGTTAGATCCCCGATCGAGCAGACATTTTGTGCTGGTGGTTTGGGGGGGGGGGGTTAAAATAACCCAGTTAAGACCCACCACATCACCAAGGAGATGAAGCCAAAAAAAAGCCTGACCTGACCTGTTATGTGCCCTGTAGAAATAATCATAGAAACCATTTTGTGCTGCTAAGCCATCGAGTCATTACCTGTGGCCTAATGTGCACGTGTTGGGCTGCTGGCACCAAATGAAAAAGTCAGTTTGAAGTATCAAACAGAAATTCATGGGACAGATGCCTATTCATTGCCAAAGAGAAGAGCGGCTTTGTCCATGTGGAGGTTATTTTTCTGCTCGAGGAGGCTCCTGTGGTGTTACAATGAGACGCAGAATAATGAAAAGTCCATCAGTTTAGATAAATATCAAGATTAACTGTGAACCTTCTGCTGCCCGGGCCTTTTTGCCACAGGAGAGGTTAGAGCTGATTAGTTGACCGAGATGATGGATTGGGAATAATTTTTCATAACTGATGCATCATTTTTAAAGAAAGAAATTCCACCTTCTCAGATTTGAATGTTTTGTGGTCTCCTTTGGATTGTTGGCTGCACAAAAATAAAAGAAGATTGTTTTGAGAAACTGGAGAGCATTTTTTCACTATTTTCTTACATTCTGGAGACCAAATGCTTCATTGAATATTTGAGAAAATAAACAACAGATTAACTGATAATGAAAATAATCATTAGTGGCAGCCACAGTTATGTTGACTGCTTTGGACACTGACTTCAGGAGGTTTTCTGTTGGACACATACAGTCTGAGAACTGACAACATGACATCGCCATGATAAACCTCAGAGTAAATGACACAGAGCAGTCACATCTGTTAAGCTCTCGGCGTGTTCTCAACACGTTCTTTCAGTTCATTGTGAGCTATAACCAAGGTGAGCTATAACCACAAGTGATCACCAGCTTGACTGCAGTCCTGTTACGTCACTTCTTATTGATTATAATAAAGGTATTACTTCAAAGCTGGGAACAAACAAATCTGTTAAGTCTGTTTTTTTTTTTTTTTGGTCAGCCTACAGCTGATGGGGGAGAAATGAGAGTTGCTTTGTGAGCTCTGTGTGGTCAGGCATGGCGAGTCAGAGCTGTGGGGCTGTGCATGAAGCTGTGCGTCTCACTCTGCTGGTGTGTGCAGATGTTAGAATTAGGCAGGAGAGCTTGAGGGGAGGATCAAAGACTGCAGCTGGGCAGGTTTTACAGCGCTGATGATGGTTGTTTTCCTTCTCCTCACACTATGGCATCCATACACACAAAAACCTAAACACAGATTTTGAACTCCTCCATCATTACACATGGAACATATTGTCATGAAGGTCACATATTTTGGTGAACACTGCAGTTAAAACCTTAAAACCTACTTAGGTTGTACTATACACTGCACCTCGCGGTTCCTTCACATTTTCTTGATGATGAGAACTCCTTGTTGTTGCTTCAAACTGCAGCATTAATTTTACTGCTGTTTAATCATGTGATTGTTAAAGTAAGGGCTGTAATGAATAAGTAGTGATATTTTAATCTATTTATATTGAGAATTGTTTTGTAAAATGGTGAAAAATGCTCAGTTCATTGTTCTCCGGAACAACAAGTGATGTATTTCATGCAAATAGGCGTCCTCCGGGTGTTGTTGGGGTGTTATCTGTTGTCTTTAGTATTGACAGTGTGGCTCTTTTCGCCACCAGGATGCTTTTGTTTAATTCAGCAGGTTAAATTACTTTCCAAGTGGTTGTTCATCTTGTCGAATTTAACCATTTAGCGTGGTTTCTTATACGTTTTAGTGCAGCAGAAGTAGTTCCTGTTAAACGCTTTGACATGTGACAGGAAAATGGTTTGCTACCTTATTTTCTTTGATGTTATGTTTTTAAGATTGGAAGCAGAGACTGATGTGATGCATCTGTCCGTCTTTGTTGATGCTACTTCTTTAAGGTTGGTTTGGCGTGTCTGCGGCCAAAAGTCACTCGAAGCCTATTCCTTTTTCTGTCACTACTAATCAATCAAAGCGTGCTAGCCGGTGTGACAGCGAGATTGGTCTTGGACGTTTTTCAGTGAGGAAACTTTAAGGCAACAGTGTCTGACGGCTGCAAATCATGTAAAACCCTGATGCACTCTAAGTGCAGCAACTGTCTCCGTTGAGTTACACCACCTCTTTGCACTATCCTTTTTGTCATATGGCTTTGAAAGTCCTTCTGTTTTTTTTATCGTCTCCTCCTCTTAAAGGAGATGCAGTATTTGATGCCAGTAAGGGATATTAATACTAATATACCTGATCTGAAGCGCTCTGTTCCAAAAGTAAAAGGTTGCTGTGATGTGGTGTGCAAATGGATTACACTTATCACTTTGACTCTGCTTCTAGATTATAAGGCCATTTTAGAACAAGGGGAATAATTAAAACTAAGTTCAAGTAATAAAATTAAGAAACGGCTGACTCGCACACTGGTAAATGGGTATTAACTGCCAACTTGCATCTCCGGATGGTTATTTTACATTTTAAAGACCTTGTCTTGCTCACATCATCAGACTTTCACTGCAGATTTTCAAGGGGAACTTAAATTTTTTGTGCTAGGTCTGCTTCAATTGCACCTTCATTACGCTGGTATGTAAATAAATAATGAAATGGGATTAGAGTGATTGCCATTAGCAGTAAGAAGTGATTTGAGGAGGACTGACACAAGTTAAATAAACTTTAAGAATTGTTATAGTGTAGTCTGTGAATGGGATCAAACGGCCATAAGATCAAAGTCTTCATTTAAAAATTGATCAGTTGTGGTCAACAAAAGCAACCTTAACCCCCTTTTTTTTAATTTGATCTGTTACAGCTGGTGAGACCGTGTTTTTTAATTTTTTTTTTTTTCAACATTACGTCTTTCGGTCTGTGTCCTCGGGCTTTCACCATCTCTTCCATCTTATGTAATAGTAAAGCGGCAATATCATAGTTTCAACAGTATTTTAACTTGAGTTTCCAGCACGATGAAGGTAAGTCGTCCTGCACAAAGCTTGTGCCATTTGCAAGTATGGCATGCGGAGTGTCACTAGTACCATTTCCAGTAAAACCTTTTTGTTTCCTGCTTCCTCTTCCTGAATATAAAATAGGTTTCTGGCGTTTTCATTATCTCTTTGCAAAGAAGGGTTGGTTCTCTGGTTGAACTCATGAAACAAAATCTGTAAAATGTAGGGGACATTATGTTTGGAAATAAATCTCTTGTTTTTCTCAGAAGACATCTATGATTTCTCACAACCAGAGGTGGAAGAAAAAAAAAGGTGATAGATAAATAAGTCATCTATTCCTGTCCTTACTTCAAAGTAAAATGTTTCTCAGAAGCGTGTCATTTCCCCTCTTGTGAACAGTGGTTTCTGTTGCTGGTGGAGGATAAAAACCGCTGTGTTCATACGGCTGCTCTATTTGGAGGCCAACTGCCTTCATTGCATGTGAGGGAGGGTTGTATTTGGCATACTATGCCCTCACTGTACTCCATGGCACCATCTTGGCCTATTTCTGTTATCTAATGTGCTGATTTCTTCCCCTCTGTCTGAAGTGGTTAGACCCTTTTATGAAGATTATTAAAATTCTGTTCAGCACAAGATTAAAGAAGGAGCAAAAGAGATGGATATTATCTCCAAGTCTGAAGTACACAAGATGACACCCTCCTATCTGTAACTCATGACACAGCAGCGCACTTAAATGCACCCTCTGTAAGAACTTTAATTTAAAGTAACAGCTTTAATTTAGCCTACAGATTTCTTAGTAGTTCAAAAGATATGGTGGTGAAAATGAACTCCTAATCTATTCCTTCCACATTTGGTTGGTTTTTTTACAAGCTGCTTTAAACAAAATCTCCCCATAGGGCCTTGCAATATCAGGTATTACAATATCTTTACAAATGCCTTGATATTGATATAAAGTGGTGTAACAAGTATCCAGCTTTTCCTGCTTCCAGACCAGTATTTTTGGTAACATCATTTCAGAGTTTGCACCCCATTCGCATCGCATTCATTAATCATTAAGTAGTTTCTCTTAGTTTTATTATTAATTAACCAATGTTGTCAGCATAGAACAGTTCAGTTTGTTGTGTTTGTCCAGTTAAATAATTTATTTAATTTGTTTGTAATTTGGGTGGAGGTATGTCTTGTTAACTTAGAAATTTTACAGTTTTTTGCATAAAGATTATCTTTGGCCTCTTTTTTTTTTTGAGAGAGAGCGCAAATGTCGCCAGCTGGCATCAAACCTGGTGCTGTTGCAAAGGCCATGCAACTATGTTACATGCGCAGTAACCAGAAATGTAATTATATAAACTGCAACACCTCAGTTTAGCGGATGTGCTAAACTGCTGGTTCTGCACTGTCTGATAAGAGCTAAATTATTTCTGACCCATCTCTCAGTTGAAGCTTCATTGCAAGTTGCAAGTGGTGTGAATTGGAAAAACATTAGCCATGAGAGGCTGAAGGTATGGAGTCCATAATTGGACTCCGGAGAAGTGAAGCAATTAACTGCGGGGAAATAGGAGGGTTGAACAAATTTGCTGGAAAATCTTCTGAGAAAATATGATGGGAAAAGAAGTTGAAAGGAGCTCCACTGCATGATTTATACAATCCCACACAGGTGCTTCCACTTTTTTGCTCCATTGCCACCGAACACAACTTTATCTGCCAGAACCAAGACAAGCATCAACACTTTCATAAAGCCCTATCAGGGGTAAATCCACTCGTTGTTAGTCTTTTGTGAAATGAACTTTTTGAAATGTCACAGAAATTGTGACTTAATAGTGTTTTTTTTCCCCCAGTAGCTGCTTTGAGATGACTAATAAGGTTTCTGTGGCGAAAATGCAGCCGTGTCAGTTAACACTCCCATGAACACCCACATGAAAAATGGAACTAGCCTTTCATGAATTAATTAATATTGAGAAGGTTATTGCTTATTTATGTCAGCTAATATTTGCAATATTTTATGCCCCGATGGTGGGGAAAAAAAGGTGCTTTATGATATTCTAATGTAAACACAAAGGGAGCCATAAACTAGGGGAGCACAGCCCATTTAATATATCTGGGAGATGTGGTGAACGGATAATTTAAAGTTAGCCTTCGGAGCAAACAGCACTTAATCATTATGAATATGATGAATGCCTTTTCATCTCTATAAGTTAAACACTTCCTTTATTGACAAAAGAAAACACCCAGAGCTAGCCTAAGAACATTTTTGCAATATTTCTACATTTTGCGCTGATTTTGCTCTCTCCATTTGCCATTTTTCATCATACATGATGTATAGGGTACATCACACACAAACTATTGAATTGGAAACCGGTTATTGAACCAGCATCACCGTTTCTGTTCATCCATGATATGTTACTTTACCCTGGGGGCCTTTCCAGGGTCCTTGAGTCAAACATGTGGCTCAAACACACCAGCTGTGTACTGTAAATTGCCACCTCTAAATATTTGATCATGCTTTAGCATGTTTTGTCAGCTGGTTTACTTGTGCAATATCTTCATTAATCTTTAATGCACCAGTCTATGACTCTGGCCTACTTTAGCCAATGAGAGCTGATAGCTCTACTGGAGTGTGTAGGCCTATGGAGGCAGTGTAGCATGTCCCCTTAGATATGCTGCTTCTTTGAAGTGCAGTAATGATAACGCTGCAAACACAGTCCACAGTCAGAACTGTCGGATGCAGGCCCTTATTCAGTACGGACTCATAAAGAGGCCAGGCTTTTCATCCAGAGAGGAATGTATCGTTTCTCATCTCCGTACGGTTGATCATTAGCAGAGTGGTGCCTCTCCGCAGAGCCATAGGTCTCTCTGTTGCTGTCAAGAGAGAGCTACCCTTCATTCCACAAACCTCGACCTCTCTCTCACGAAGCAGACCCAGATCTCACTTCACCTCAGCTGCTCTTCTTCAGAAGTTAATGACCTGCAGAGATTGACTTATACCCCTGTGTGCTCTGCTGAAGACTTCTGTGTTGAGACGAAGGAGCCAATGTACCTGAAATTAAATCCAAAACCATGACCGACACAGTACAGTGTCACAGACACAATTTATTAGGATCTAAGATATCTAAGATTATTAGGAATTTTTTTGATCATTCATCATATCTGAATTTTCAAACTACACAAGACATTCCTCTTTTATCTTTTAGTTATTTTTATAACATGAAAATGGCAACAAAAACAGTGGTTGAAGGAAAGTGATTAATCGGAAATCTGCCTACAAAAATCTTTTACAGAGGAAATCTTTTGTTTTTTTTTTGTTTTTTTTTTTAAATCTTACATATACAGTTTTAACCCACTAGATCTGGTCATGACTGTAACATCTCATTCATATTCTGTTCATAGGCTGAGCTTTTTTGTGTGTTTTTGCAGTGCAAGCTAAAGACAGTGCCACTGGTGTATGCCACATTTTATAAAGCTGAATGTATAAATATTTTACTCGGTATCGGCATACTTTGTAAAAACTTAAAAGAAAATAAGCTTAAAAAAAGGAGAAATGAGTACTGAGCAGTGCTTCAGTCTGTGTCATCATCCATCAGTAGCAGTTTCGTGGAGTCACGGAACAAAATAGATTCACGCCCACACACTTCTTACAGCTGCAAAACAAGTTGGGCAACCAGAGAATTGTCTTAAGCTCATATGATCCAGTTTTTTCACCGTGTTATTCTTATGCATAGAAAGTGTTATATCAGAATGTGGGGAGAAAATCTGCCATTCTGATCTTAACTATGTCCATTTATGATGCTTTTTTTAAACTTACTTATTGTCCTTGAACTTTCCAGATGTTATGATATGAGGGATTTTCTGGCCACTCCTTTAGGCGCAACTTTTTCAGGCAGCATGCGTTTGTAGCTTTCATCATATGAATACTAATGCAACATCATGTTTGTGCAAAACATCATAATTACATCCTAGATGTGCGCATGTTACATTTCTCTTAAGTTATGATAACGATATCTGGTGCTGATAACCACCTTTCATTAAAAACAGATTTGTTCCCTCTGCTCGGTTTGTTAGTATTTTCAATATGGCTGGTAACATTTTGTGACCCTGCATGTGTTTATCTTTTTAGATTAGGTTTTCACGTTATTAATCAAAAGGACACCACGTCCAGTCAAACCAATAATTGCTATCTTGTAGAGCCAGTGTTGTGACCCGCAGTGATAGTACCAAAGGCCAACATCCTCAGAAGACAAAAGCCGTGCATGAATCAGTGTTTCTGCAGACGTATCCTGAGGATGACATACATGTCTGGCTGAGGCCGCCACTGGTTTCACTCGTTCTCTTTTTAAGAAAAAAAACATTATTCTGAAGACAAAGACGGGAAAAAAATAACAAACTGGTCAGCAGGAGGCCGTATCCAGCCTAGAGCAAAGGAGTGAACAGCCATATCGCCAGGGGTCCTGGGAACTGCAGCAGCACTCAGTCATTACTCTGCTCTCCCACAGAGGAGCGATGGGGGCTGGGATGGAGCAGAACCACACACAGGTCACAGGGGCTGTAACAAGAGCCAGATGTGCTGAGGGGACGTGAAAATACATGGACAGGCACCTCTCAGAGCTTTTAAATATGAGCATGCCCACATGTACATACACGCACACACACACACACACTCAGAAGTTTGAGTTATTTGAAGAATGTCAGTACTGAAATTGTTGTTTTGTTCAGATGTTTAAAAATAATAGTTGGCACTAGGCTGCAACTTTTGATTGTCTCAGTTTTGCTCAGTTTTTCTAACAAAACAAAAACAGGAGATTAAAAGTCTTCACACATTCAGATGATGAGAAACCTTTGAGACAAAATAATTTAAATAGAACAGCAACAGTTGAACAATTATTAATTCTTTCAGTCATTTCAGCAAAAAAAAAAAAAAAACCCTGAAAGAAAATGCTTGCATGAAAAACACTCTGATTTCCAAGCCTCTTAAATTTGATAATTTGCTACAAAAGAAGATATTTGAAGCTTTAACTGTGGGTTTAGGGAAGTTGTAATGTGTCTTTTTTGAACATTTTGACATTTCATAGACTGGTAGATTAATCGATAAAGAAAGTACTCTTTAGTTGCAACCCCAAAGTAGTAGTAACATGGACAGACAGCAAGTTAGATGGTTAAATTTAGATGGGCAGTGTAGACTCTTACTTTCTTTGCAAGGTACTATACTTGCTAGCATATTATGTTACAATCCTGATGCTGCAACATCCCTGGTTCAGTTCTGGCCAGGGACCTTTTGTTTTTTTCACCCAAACTTCTCTCCCCTGTTTCCTGTTATTTTCCTATTAATCAATTATCAAACAAAGCCAAAATGCCAAATTGAAAGCTCGGAATAGCACGTTTAAAAAAAAAAAAATTATCGAATTCCAATATCAAGTGTTTACGGTTGGACCCAAATAAAAGACTGTTGGTGAATTTTTAATGTCCTCCGTTAGGATGCCGGAGTGTACGCTAAAGAAAGCGTAAGCTTAGAGAAGCAGGTCATGAATTTGATCCCTGCACTAACATTATAAATCTGCGGGGGAAACACATCACTCTACGGAAGGAAGCCAATTCATGGCGCCGTTAAACAATGCACTCACCCATCTGTTCAGTGGCCATGAGATAAGACTGTGCTCGTAACTAGGCGGCTTCCAGGTGTGGATGTGTTTATTATGGAAAAAGCAGCATCCTTGCTGAATGAATTCACACAGGATTCATATCTATTAATGCATTCGTCCTTCATGATTTCTCATTAAATGATTAATTTCACATGAGGCACTCCAGGTCTAACAGAGTGTTAAGTTGCTGGCAGCTGTGGCGAGCCACATTGTTCAACGCTATGTTAGAGGTAACTGATCTGTCTGTGGCAGTGGCTCTGTTTTGGCTTGTATCTCATGTCATGCAGCACGTAACAAGGACGGGATGCTTCAGTCTAACAAGGTCTCCCTTGCTCACGTTGTCCACACACACACACACACACACACACACACACACACACACACACACACACACACACACACACACACACAGGCTGACCTGGGAGGCGGAGCGGCCGCTTCTGGTGCAATTTAAAAAGGGTAAGGGCTTAGATCTGATAAGCCTTTTTACAATGAAAACAATGAGGTGAATGTTTAGAAGCCTATAACTATCCTAATGGAGGCAGGCCGTGGGGAGGAATGCAGCTTATGGGTGGAGCTTCTTTCCTTTTTATGATGGCTGCAAGTGATTTCTCTTTTTTTTTTTTTTTTTCCCTTTCCTTCTTTGTAACAAGAGTCCTGCTAAGTTGTAACAGAGCTCAGTTTTGAGCTGTTTGGTTGTGCTGCAGTGTAGCAGAGATGCTGGATTTAGATTTCAGATCAGGTGTCGTTATCACTTATAGAGTTGGTTTAGCAACACAAGACTGCCTGGGGTGGAAAAACAGGTTTCTATTTGAGAGGCTGTGTGCTGCTGCTCAGCATGAGGATCACATAAGAAATAATTTGTGAGAATTATACTGTTTCTTTGTTGTGATGTACATGGTGTACAGTTTAAACACACAAATGCCTAGTACATTTTGTGTCCCTGCCAGCGTATTTCAGTCTTTGGATCTAAGGAACATCTTGTTTCTCTTGCCAGTTTGTAGCCTTTTCGTCTTCAGCCAGATGATCTCAACATGATACAGTTGCTTTTATTCACATGATTAGTCCACCTCCAAAGAAAAATCGTATCAAAATACTGTCCGGCACAAAGTGGTTTGTTGAAAATGTAAAGCAAACAAACACCTCGCTCTCTCTCACACCTTAAATTCATTTTCTCAGTGCTTCTCAGCACTTCCAATCATGAAGCAGGCTGTTTCCTCCTTCGCAGCACTGCACTCTGAGTAGGTGCTTATTTGTTTTTGAATGTTTCCAGTAATGTTTTGGTAACCTGCCAACTCTGCAGAAACGGCTCCTAAATGCACTCGTGGAAGAGTTTATTTTCATTTTTTTTAACCGATGTCCTTTTTTTTTTCTTTCTTCCAAGATGTTCTATCATCTGTTTTATCAGGTGTCTCTCTGTTCCTCAGTTTTTCCGTGGAAGTCCTTAAAGTTTAAGGTTAAGAAAGGCAAGTTTGAGCTTGACATTCGAGTGACACCAGCTCTGAAACACTGGATTTCTTTCTGGGCCATCATCCATGTTGCAGAGGAAGCAGGATTTATCATGTCTGTGTACAGTATCGGTTGTTGGTGTGTCTGAGTGAGTGTTCGTTAATATTTTATTGCTGATGTAAGCTATGCATCAATGAGTTGCAGTCTCATCCCCCTACCCCCACCTCATCAGATGTTTGTGAAATTGAATCCCTGGATGCCTGCTGTTGAAGACGGAGCTCATCTCCTTTATTGTGTGTGTGATGATTTTGCTGACGGAAGCCACGCTGACTGAATTGGATGCCTTATACAGACATTTTTATACCTGTGGGGGTTTGTTGGATTGATACTAATACAGTATATTGTATTAGTATCAATCCAACATAATTGTTGGCTGATGGAAGGAACACTGCAGTTACTGTGTGATGTTTATGCCGAGAAAAAATGAGATTATCTTTTGACTTGACTTACATTAAGTCAGTATTGCAGTAATATTGTTTATTTTATATTTCTATTTCAAGTATATCTTAGATTTTTTTCTGTATATTTCTTATTTATGAGTATTGTATATGTGAGCTGCTGTAACAAGTGACTTACCCGGTGTGGGAATCCTATCCTATTGATTAAACTTTTTTTTTTATTCAATCTATAAAATGATATTTAATGATATAAAGCAGTAAATCTCACCGTTTTCCAGAGATAAAGGAGACATATTGAAATTGCTTGCTTTATTTGACTGACAACCCAAAAAGATTAAATTTACAAGGAGAATAAAAAATGAATAAAAGCACCATATTGTCATATTTTGGAAAGAGGAAGCAGCTAATGTTTTCAGCTCTTTAACGGACTCGTTGCACTGACTCGGATATGCGACATTTGACATGTGACATTTGTATTGTGGAAAAATCTCTGAAATATTTTTTTGAATTAATTGAACTAATTTAAAAACACATTATTCTATAAAAATACTACATTTGAAAGAAAATAAACCATGAGATCACAGGTCGATATGTAGTCACATTCATGTACATAGCTCATAGCACAGGAAGTATTTGAAAGAGAAGTGTGGACCAGGATTTTTGTTAGAAATATACCTGCCTGAGAAACACTGGCACAAACACTGACCTAAGGTATTAATCAATTATCAGCTTCTCTTTGAACAACTTACTGACTAATGACTAAACTAATGTAAAGTGAGACTTAATGAACTTGATTCCGCTGCTTTGCACACATTATTTAAAATCATTTATACAGGATAAAAAGTTAAATAACTTACACTAATTTAGTCTACAAAAAATACATTTTACATAATGTGATGATGATATCACCAACATCACTAACACAGGACCGATTACTGGAATCAACAGAGCTGATTACAGGAAACCATAAATTAAAGATTACAATATTAAAACCTCTGATAGGAGGACTCTGTGTAATCTAGGAGATGAATGTTAGAGGTTATCATTATCTACAAGAGTTACTTTATTGAAATTTGATAAATCTTGCACTTATTTCACAGTTTAAGTGCCTTTTTAATGCCTGTGCAGCTCCTCCAACTGCGTGTGATTTCACTGATTTATGGAAGGTGTTCATACTGAACTGATACTCAAGCTGATGTGTGTTTTAAAACTGAGATCATGACCACACATTTCATGTCCATTATAGTAATTTACACACATTTGAAAATAATTAGGAAATGCTGCCTTTTATTGCTTTATTCAAACTTCAGCAGAGCATTTTGCCGTAAACATTAATGTTATACACATACGAGAGCTCTCACAACCCTGAAATGTCCATATTCCTGCCATATTCACCACTATGTGCAGGAAACCAACTGCATCGGAAAGACTGAAGAGGTTGTTTTGTGAGAAGTGTCCATCTGCTTGGATCTGTTTCTCTGGAAGCTGCCTCAGCTCAGTTCAGGGAATGTTACCAATGTTTTGGACAGGATACTGTGGTGGCTATAGTTGGTGAGCCTCAGTGACTTGCTCTCATTCCCAGGGCATCGGTCCAGATGACTTCGGCTCTCGTTCCCCTCAGTGGAGATACTCGCAGGTTTCCCTGGGAGTCTAGTGCTGCCATTCCTTGACTTTCCAATACACAAAGTAAACCAGGAGAGCTGCAATTATGGTGCGTCGGAAAGAGCTGAGTCCTGTGCTGAGTTAAGCTCTTCCCAACAAGTGGGTTCAGTGTTTAGTCCACAGAAAACAGTCAGCCTCCCACTGCTTTCCAGACCTATAATACTAGCTGTTTATGAAAGAATCTCTCTCTCCCCCTCTGTCTCTCTCTCCTCGCCCACCCTCACGCACACATAACAGTCTGGAACCTTTTATTATCCTTATTTTGGCACCAGGTCGGCTTGTTCGTCTATTTTGGGACTGTTCTTCATTTTTTTTTGGTTATTCCAGCGTACTATTACATCAGAAATTGATGTGACTTGTTCCCTTTAGTTTACAGGAAACATGTATTGTTGCATGGATAGTCACAATTACACACTAAGATAGAAAGTTCTAGGATCCTTGGTCATTCTACCACAGTAATCATATTTCTCCCAAAATGGATAATTATTATACACTTTTAGTAATCCTATCAAAATCTGTATGTCGTTCCATAAATAACACGTTGAACACAGAGTTTAAGAATCTTCAAAGGACCCAGCATCAGGTCGATGACTCAAGGAAATGTTTGCGGTCGGCTTTCCTGCCATTGTCCCAGATGCCATGCAGCAGCGTGGTTTGGACAGAGCGAGAGAGTGCTGAATCCAGCATTGTGGCAGTCAGATGGATACGGTCCGTGTGTTCAGAGCTTCGGAACGCACCAGACTCTTTAAGAGAAAGGAATGTTCCCCTCTGTGGAGCAGTGTGACCTGAAATGCCACCACAGGACACACACACACTTATTGAGAAACGGGGCACACAGTGAGGACAAAGAACAGGACACTATTTTATGTCAACATCAAACAGGGTCAAGTGTGTGATTTGCCAGTATATTGGGTAATCATTCGGGCGACTGAACTTGTTTTTTATGCATTTAAAATCAGCTCTGCTGATCATGATATTTTTGTTTTGAGCTAACAAGGAAAGGCTTAATTTTTCCTTTCCCCTTTTAAGTTTTATCGTCCATGATTCCTGTAAGTGTCCATGTAGGCAGTGCTAGAACATAACTAAAGTACTGTATTCAGGTACCTGTATTTAACTTGAGTATTTCCATTTTACACTACATTTCTATCATGGTTGCAAAAATGTAACCATATAAATTTTAAGATTAAAGAAACATTATGGAAGAACTGGTGTTCTTATGATCTAAAACTAGTGAGTGAACAACTTTTCCAACAGCCAAACATCAAGCAAGTGCAACAGCACAAGACAATAGCAGCCAGCTAATATTACTGACTAGTCCAGCAGCAAGAAGCTCAGCAAATCAGTGTAGCATCAAAATGATTTTAAATCTGTTATTTTATGGTAGTTACACAATGTTGCTTTAAATAAATAGCCATTTCATCACTTAGTTGATTAGTCAATCCTCTAGACAAAAATGAGTGAAACAGTTTGGAAAAATACTGAACATTTCATGCTGTGTCTGTGTTAAATTATAGTAATCTTATATTGAATTATGGGTAACTGTGACAGCATTTTTCACTGTTTGTTTCCATTTTACAAACAAAACAATGAAAATATTTTTTTTCCAGCCCCGCATAAAGTTGTAAGAAATTAAGGCATGCAATACAATTATCATTATACTATATACGCTCACAAAGTTTAATTTCTCTTCATTGAATACTTTTACTCGTACTACATTTTTTTTTATGATAATACTTCACAAAAATCACTGAGATGTTTTGCCTGTTGAGGATGTAGTGCCATATGTCTGTTATGTTAAGTTCAGTTACATTTTATTTGTCAAAGTATGACTAATTACCTTAGTTAGCTGAAAATATGGTTGCAATAATTTGATGTCACCAAACTCTGCAAACCGATAACTCGCGAGATAAATCATCTCGCTCGAACAAAAGCAACAAAGCTAACAGGAGAGTGAGGGAGCTGTCAACCGCGTGCCGTACACGCTCACACAGTCTTGAGAAAAGGTCTGAACGTAAGTGAGAAAACAACTGTGTGGGTGGACAGCGAGTGTGGAGGGACTTTAACAGCAACCCGACAGGTAGGTTTGGATTTATAGGTCAGTGTTCACATTGAATCACTGTCATAAAAGTGTTAATTGTGGCGAGCAGAAGGTTTGCAGTGACGTGGCTGAGAGATGTGTGTTATATCTTGCTCTGTTGTCTTGAGCAGTCACAGTTCTTCCAGTGTGTGTTAACCATGGCATAGCCTACCTTGTAGCTATGTGTGTGGGTTGTTTTCAGTTTTAGCTGTGTGCAGTATTAGGATGTGGTGTGACTGCGTACTTTGCACAGTGGGGGCGAATGAGTTTCAGATTTTGATTTGAGTTCTATTTGTGTGTCTCTGTGTTGAGGCTGTGACGATCAAAGTTGCCTCTGGGGAAAAATAAAATATCCACAGGATGAATTGATGGTGTTGTAAGGTCACTGCCGGTACCCAGCGATTGTGTTATGTGTGGCTCCTCTGTTTTCACGCTCACCTGCTGAGAGTGAGATTGAGAAGGAGGTGGGGATGGAGCAAAGCACTCGGACGATGTGGAGCACATTCTGTTTCCGTGAGGACCAATCCAACAGCGCAGTTGTCTCTGCTGTGCCATGCTGTTTAATGGCCATCTTTTCAGAGTATCCCATTTAGACCTGTGCCAAACACACTTGTGACTTTTCTCATGGCGTTATTGCAAGTTGATTTGTCCTTCCAAGGTATCTTTGAAAGAATACCACAAACAGCCACAAATGGTTACTGTCGAAAACAACATGAGCACAGAGAATGGATGAAGTTTACTGTACTTACGAGTGGAGAGTGTGTGTAGGAAGCTTCAAGACGCCTTGTGACAGCAACATCCAAAGAGTGCTGTAATGACAAAACACCTGCGAAAATGAACATCTGTGAGTTATAATTGATCAAATCAGGTCAAGCGTACAGTTGCCTCTTCCAAACTGTAAGAATTCATTATATGTATCGCTTTTATGGGAACTTCAAGCTCTACAAAACAGCTGGCTCCAAAGATTGTTGGACTGAAACGTACACCAACAAGACATAGCTCAGCTGAGAGATACACACTTGGCACGCATCTTAAAGAGGGCCCGTGGTTGTTGACGTTGAAGTTAGTCAATTGAGCGAAATGGATACTGTGCTCATAATTGCTTTTTGTAATTCATCTTGCACGCAGAGCTCCCTCAACACTCATGTTATGTTACATAAAGTGTATTGATGTAGGACTTGATCGTGATGTTTTCTGTGCCAGCATCACATATAATATGCAAGGCAACACACTGTCTGTACACTTTCCACTGTCTGGAACGAGCGTGTGATTGATATCATTTTTGTGCTGGACCCAACGCAGCTTAATTTGACATGGGAGCTGAAATAAAGGCAGCCGTATCACATGAGTCTAATGTTCCTTGACAAGGCAGTGACTGCTTTTCATTCTCATAATGTAGATGAGCCTTGAGTTGTTTTGCTCCATGCTGCTGTCTACTATGAATAATTCTGTGTTGTAACTGCATTCAGAATCTTCTCCCGATTGCTGAATTATTTGGTTGGAAGAGCTCATTTGTTCATGCTGCCCAGGGAATGGAAATTATGAATAATTTTGTTGATCGACATTCAACCGCATAAATGAGCACATCAATATCAGATCGGGGGATGCAAAGCATTACGGCGTGTGCGGCAGCAGCAGTGTCTGCAGCTGGACCCAGTTTGCCTGTGACGCCTATGTTGATTTGCTTTTATAACATTAGAGAATGAAGGTAAAATAAGCCTTGATGGCCCATTGAAAACCCAATCCAGTTTCGCTCAAATAGACTCACTGCTCTTAGCTAATTTCAGTTTTACTTAATTGCTGTTGACAGTATTTTCACTCAGCTTCATTGTAAATAAAAGAGCACCATACTGATTAATGTTTGCTCATTATTCTCAGGGCATTACTTGCGTAATACACCAAACAGCCATGATTCAAGAAGCAAGGACAAACTGCACCTTATGTTTCATTAACTTGTCTGTTTCACTGCGACCATTTCCCAGATAGCAGCTTAAAAGTGCCCTGTGGAGGGTTTTTTTTGTTTGTCTTACATTGATTGTTGTCTCTCAAAAATTCACCGTGTGCATCCTCGAGGTCTTCCAAAGGTCCTGAGTGAATTTCATTCCTAATAAAACAAAGCTACTATTTCTTTAAGGTTCAAGTCCTGCATTGTTTACATCCATGTTTCCTTTCAGGCAGGCTTATTCTTCCCTGACTTTACTGGTTGTTGGTGCATTACAGCAGAGTAGTGTGAAACAATTGACTGTGTATCACTTAATGCAGCATGCATGCATGTCCTTGTGGGCAAAACGGAAACCCACATGTCGAAACATTAAACTTTTGAAAGGGTTTTTCTGTCACTTCTGAACTGACACTTTTGGCATTTTGTCATGCAGTCGATGTGGGCAAACAAACGAGTCCACAAAAGTTTATTTTCCACCTGAGAAGTTATTCAGCAGTGATTACTATCCTTTAAATGTCCAAAAAAAGATCCTACAAAGTCCTTATCAGATCCAGTCAGCCATTAAGTGTTACATAAGACGCCGGTGTAAAAGCTGTAACGCCTTCTTTTAAGATTGCAGAGATATTCAGGGAAATGATCCTTTACTTACAGGATGTCCTTTGGTTTCTTTCATGAGATAAATATCGTGCTTTCAGAAACGGTCTGTGGCTGTTTCCTGGTACTGTTCACAGTTGTCATGCCGTTAATTTATTGGAAACTTTGATGTTGGTGCAGAGCTTAAAAACTCTAATCTCTACCTGGAAAATGGGTGTGCTCATAATGTGCATTTACGCACTGCTGATCATCTCATTGTGCCTACTGCACTGCCCCTATAAGGGTAAGCACTTATTAGGAAGTGTCGTAGAAAAATATATTCATTTCACAGCCTTTTTTTCCCCCCTGTTTGCTTATTTCAGGACTTTTACGTGTGAGCAGTCACAGGATCAATTTTTGGCAACATCCATTTCTCGCCTATTGCTGGACGTTTATCTGTGAAATTGATGTTGGGACAGATTTAAACAGCAGAAGGAGGAAAAGTGCGTGCGCTTGTGTGCAAGAATGTGTGTAAAAAGTGGCCTATAAGGCACCAGTTATTCATTATTAAATCAAATTGACCATTAAGTCTGGAGGGGAAGATTTTGTCCAAATTAAGAGTTTGGTGACAATACAGAAGCAGAAAACTCCAGCTTGGAAAGTACAGGTAAATAATGACTGATGAGAGGGTTGTCATTTCAGCCAGAATGACGTGCATGTCGAGGTGAGCTTATGCCATATCAAATCTACATCAGTTATGTCTGGTTGGTGTCATGTTTTGAAAAAATAATGCAGGGCGTAGAAAAAAAAAAGTTTTGCCTTCCTGAGGATAATCTCTCTTTTTTTCTGACTAAACCAAATACTTTATCAAAATCTCTTGTCCTCGACCAACAGGCTGAACTGAACTTTAACTGATCTCCATGGAAACAGCGCTAACAAACAGTCATGGAGAGCTTCCCCTTTTCTATCTGTGCGGTGGATCTTGTTTTGTCATCCCTCTTTCTTTCACCCCACTTCACCTACAGCGCTGAGAGGAGGAGTACAAAGAGTCTGAGGATTTTTGTAGAGCGAGGGGGATCACGGGCTGTAATGTACCGTAGCCTCGGGCGTTAGCAGAAGCAGGACAGCGTTGTGGCTCGGTTTCATGTGAGCGGTGTGCAGCAGGACACACTGAAATAACCAAAGCAGCACTAATAAGTAAGAGTTGTTTGAAATACGGTCTTTTCAGTCTTGATAGATGAATATTATCCCGGTCAGTCAGTTTCTTTTCTCTTGTTTCTACTCAACAAACCTGCCGAATGAAATCACAACTACAACAGAAATGGAAGTACTTTTTTTTTATTTTTTTTATTGAGTGCACTTTACATTAAAATGGAAAGTCCTTCACCTACAAATGTGGAAGCATTATGTCCTCTTCTGGTACTGTTCACCTTAGGGAGACCCTCATGACAGTCCATTAAATCGAAGCGCAGCTACCTGTGGTGGGTGCAGAGACAAAAGTGCCCAGTCCTCTATGGAGGGAGAAGACAATGATGGAAATGTTTTAGATAGAGGGTTGTTAGGAAATTAAGAGAGTGCGGCTTCCTCAAATGGCCCCTGCGGTCCTTCATTTGGGGTCGGAAGAACCTGTTTGGTATTTCTGTCCAGCAGCAGTGCTCTATCAGTGCTCAGAGAGTAAAGGGAGGAGATAAAATTAGACACCAGAGTTAAATCTTATTAGCCCCTGTCCCACTGGCTATCACCTTTTGATCCGTCTTCATTGTGTGCGTGCGTGTGTGCGTGAGAGGGATGGTGGGGAAAAACGCAACAGGTTATTAATGAGATGTTATATTTGAAATGACTCTCACAGGTACGTGTGTCCTTGCACTCTTTGCATTTATAGCTCAGGCACTCCTTCGCCAATTTTAACGCACTGCTAGCTTTATAGAAAAGGCTTCAGGATTCAGCTGTCAAACTCATCGCCAGGGATATTTCCACCGTGGATACTTCCTAAACTGACTTTAAAAAATCTCTGTCACGGTGCTTGAAACCTCTCATATGATCTGTTTCTAAAAAAAAAAAAAAAAGTAAAAACAGAAATCAAGTGATGACGCTAAACAATTTCTGCATCATCGTTTAATGCAGTGCTGTAATCTCAGGCTCTGCTCGTATTTTGAGGCGCACCGCTGTATTAATATCACCGCTCATGCTTATTCATCAGCGCACATTAATTCTGTCCAGCCCAGGATTTTATGCAGCGTGCTTTCATGTCTACTTATATAATGGCATTTATTCCAGCACTCCTGGCAGGGGGCCCTTGGGGCTGTGAGGCAAACTACCTCCGTTGAAATGCCAATGAATTCATGGTGAATCTTCTCCGCCTTTCTCATCACTGTCACTCTTTACTTCATCCTACGTGAAGCAAAAATAACTTCAAGGCAAACTTAGTCATTGCATATACTATCTGCTTTTCAGGAATTATTATTTTTTTTTTTTACAGGTCCCTGAA
The DNA here is from genome assembly GCA_028641955.1 of Protonibea diacanthus. NCBI lineage: Eukaryota > Metazoa > Chordata > Actinopteri > Sciaenidae > Protonibea > Protonibea diacanthus. Next base: position 21,673,901 of record CM053976.1, on the reverse strand, counting down.
AATATGGACACACACACAAGAACAAAAGATCATTTTAAAATCTGAGAATTTAAATGGGAATTTGCGAATTGATGTTCATGTACTTTGTGTGTTATTGCTCCTTGCACTTTGGTCCTACAGTATTCTAGCACATAACTTAGCTTAAAACTATATAGTGTCATATGTACACTGACAGATTTAACAGTCAAGATATAGGATGTCAAACAGGGAGCTTTAGAGGTGCTTTAGACCATTAGACAGAGCCGGGATAGTGGTTTGCCCATTCCCAGTCTTTGTGCTGTGCTAAGCTAACTGTCACTGGCTGTAGCTTCATATTTCCCATGCAAGATAAGCTGAGTGTATCAGTCTTTATATAACTATTTGCAAGAAAGTAACTGTGTTTGCTGAAATGCTGAATGATTCTGAAAGCAGAATAAAGCTGAAAATGGGTAATGGTCAAATCAATATACTGTATGAGGAAAAAGATTTAGACAATTATTCACAGCAGTATGTTGGAAAGAAAAACAAACAAGGAAAGTTAAATTAACCTTAACCCAAAATGCCCCCTCAATATCTCAGCTTTAAAGAGTAGATTGTTTTTCCTTATGTTGGTGATTTTTGCTGCACTGTTTAAAACAGATTCAGAGCTCAGATTAGATTTAGTATTCCCTCATGGTGTCAAAAGCAATCATACACATTGCACACCCAGGGACAGAACTGAGTCCCTCGTGATAAAAACCTGCTTCCTCCCAGTCCCTCTCCAATTTCCTCCATCTCAGTTCAGCTTTCTGTCTCTTTCTTTCTATCTCACGTACACACACGCACACACACACACACACACGCACACACACACACACACTAACTGGGTAACTAGCGATGGATACAGTTGAATTCCTCCACTAATGAGGACGAGCTCATCAAGGCATCTGCATGAGCGTTGACGACGTGTTTGGAAAGATTATCTCTGAACTGTTAATGTGACTCTAATAAGGGTGAGCTTGATTTCCGTCATACTGATCACGAAAAGTTGTTAATTTCTGCCTCCACAGAATCTCTAATCAATCTCCGTGATCAGAGATTCATCATGTTGGATGTTCTGATCACTCAGCGGACTTGTTAATGATGCATTGTTTTTGAAAATCCTTTAGTTTGGAATTCAATTTCTCCCATTGAAAAACTGACATCTGAAAATCTCAACAGTGGAAAGGCACGGGAGTTAGGGCACAGCAAGTGAGTCATTGCAACAGTAGGATACATTCAGGCTCTTTGTAGTCTTTGAAGGGTGAGATGTGTCTAAGTGTTGATACTGCAGAGTAAACAGATTTGTAGCTACACTATAAATTGACATTCTTTATCTGCTCAATAAAAAAAAAAAAAAAAAGATTTCATGAAATTTTTAAAGTGGATATGTAAAGATATGAAGAGCAAACATCCTTCTGTTTTGTGTGGGCCCTTATTGTATTGTTTTGTCCCCACATGCATATGGTTAAATTGACCCGCGCATCTTTTTTTATTTTATAATCAGGCTGTTAGACACACGTGTTTTTCATTTGTATATTAATAAAAGAGTCATTTGTTGAGCTTGAGCAGCAGTTTTTCTCCATTATTTAAGGTTGAGAGGTTTAATGCATTAGCCCCCTTTTTGAAGACCACATGAATTAGATTTGCTGTCGCTCTCTGAACAGGTTACGCCCGAAGACTTGGCCTCTGAAGGACATTATGTTGGATTAGTGCCGTTTTTTAGATTGTTCAGAGGCACTGCAGTGGCCTGGGTTGTGATTACATAAAAAAGTTTTAAATATTAATGAAAACAAAATATTATTTGGGGAGTGATGACCGACGTTGCAGCACCTCCACTGCCATCTGAATTAAATTTAGTAATAAGGCAAGCTGTAGCATGAACAGATGTACTCTGTTTCTGCCTGGATGAGAGAAAACTTGACTTTTTCTGTTACGAGCGAAGATCGTCAGTGAAAAGCCTGCACCCCAAGTTCCTTCATTGCCAAATGACGAATTCCAAGATCTGCAGACTAATTCTTTGAAAGCCACATCAGTTACAGTTCAAACCCAACTTCCCTTTTACAAAGTCAGCCATCCTTTGGACGTCCACCAAATTGCATATGATAGCGGAGGAATTGATTCCTCCTTGCGGAATGGATATGGTGTCAATTATACAATGGAGCAAGTAATTGATGGCTTTCTTTCTTTCTAACAGCTCTCTCTGAAGACACATAGAAGTTATTTGATGATTTAAATCCTTGGCTCATAGAAACAAAGTCCAAGAAGTGAATAACACTACGATCACGACTATGAAGACCTTTTTAGATATGTGTTGTGTTTTGTTGAAACAAAGCAGAGTGACATGTGACTTGAGCTTTAACGTACCAAATTCTTATCTCGGAGAGGCAGCAAGAGATTGAACCAAGTAAACCGATTTTATATCGACATGTTGAAGAGTTCCCCGCTGATCTCAGTTGCCTCTTGTCTAAAGGGGCACGTCTCTGCTCGGAGAGGTTATTCTCAAAAACACTTCTCATACTGAGGTCAGAGCGACTCAGTCAGAAACTCTTTTCACTGAGATACCGTCTGACCCCACCCTGAGGCTAAAGTTCATCTCACACAGTAAGCCAGCTCTGCACTGGTGGGGTAGTGAGAGTGTTCAATCGTAGGCCAGTGGGTCATGGCTATTCTTTCCTTTTTTCCACCTCAATACATTTTTTTTAAAGAAAGATATAGAGAAAATGAAACATTTGATAGTATAGTTAAAGGGAAAATATCCATAACCCTGACTAAATATCCACATCTTGTCTGATCAAGTCGCCGGCCATGTTGTCAGTGGGGAAACAATATAGCGGATTGCGACTGCACTCCTCAGATGTATTGACTTTTCTGTAATTTATAATGATAAATAAATTTATAATGATAGCCTGCACAAAATTTGCAACACTAGGGCTGTGGTGTTTCAAGTCCTGCACTGCGTATGTGTGGAGTCTTGTTCTTATATGACTTTACCCTTGCAGCACCATGAAGACTTTGCTTTGTAGAGTTAGTCATCTGAGGACAGCTCTCATCGACCCGTGAGCTAACAGCCCTGCAGCAGTTCTGCCATGACACTGTAAACTTTAGACTTTTTTTTTTACACGATCATCCACTCCATAAAATCGAGGTATGCTGCAGTGGACGAGTCGTACTAATGCAGACCCAAGGAAGATGGAGCATACAATTAGCTGATATTTGTGGGTTTATTATTATTAGTAATTAGAAATATGCAAACAAATAATGGTTACCTCTCCTCTTTGTAGTTTTATTACTGTTATTTTTGTTCTCAGATGTTTGCCATAAAGATAAGCAGCAAGTAGTGTTTGTAGTAGTAGTGTGTGTTTGACTACATCAGTGTATTTGTCTTTGTCCTGTACTCTGTACCTACATGTTAATAAATAATCATGGGATTTGCCAGTGTTGCACCACACACACATTGTCATTTAATCATTTAATTTATTTTTATTTTAGAAACTTTATTTGATCACGTTGAACGGGGATACGGTGCCTTGCTCAGGGGCACTTTGTCTGTCAACATTAAAGGTCTGCCAACAACTAAACATCATGTATCCCTGAAATTATGCAGGAGCCTCACTTTCACAAACAATCAGCAACATTTCATCGAATATGACAGGTAGTGTAGGCGTGCTGTAATCCTCATCTCACCTCATAACACATACTCCATCATCTGGTCAAATCACCACACAACTCATCCACCAGGCTGGTGGAGAACAGTGGAAACACAAGCACAACCAGCGACAATAGCTATACCTTGACTTAGGTATTGTTAAGTTTGTGTAGTGGAAAGTCAACATAAAGAGAGCTTTGAGCTTTGAGCTACAGAGTCCTTGGTCATGAAAAGGTAAAGGCTTCATTTTCTTGATTTTTCTTTTTTCTTGATGTGAGACAAGACCAAGGTCAGGTGTAGAAAGAAGACTGACAAGTGGAACTGAAGGGTTCTGCCTGAAGAGAAAGGTCCTCGGGCTTTGCTCTCTATAGTGTTGACCTGAGGGGGAAGGTTATTTCACTTGGGAGCCACGCTGATGCAGAAATTTGTACCGGGTGACTGATAGCAAGGGCGCAGAAGTTGGAAAGCTAATCATCTGCAAACAGCAGAGCAAATAGGACAAGGTAATCTTCTGGTAAGCAGAAGAATGTATTTGCTGTGCACATGAACAAGAGTAGGATTTAAGACCGAAGGAGATAATATTGTCAGCCCAAGGCACAAATTGAAGGATTATTATAAAATGGACGTTCTAAATCTTTTGAATACACCCTATGTTTTTGCACAGCAGCTTATTATATTGTGCGGCAATAGAGGCATGATAATCACATGATGCTTAATGATCCCCAGAAAGGAAAATGATGGCTTTTGTGAACAGTCACCCTCACTCAGCTACAAAACCATTCACACTTTGTTTTGTGTTGTTTATGTCTGAGAGGCTTGAAGTGAGGCCCTCTGGCTGAACGATGGTCACTCTAATCACAATGTCAACTTTCTGCCTCCCCTCCGTTGTAGATGTTGAAGTCATAGGGTATTTCCAAACCGTCCCCCCAACTCAAATACTCCATATTTCACTGTCTCATTTAATCCACTTGTTTTTGTCAACACCATTAAATGGACTAATCTAACTTCTTCAGAACAATCGAGGTAAACGGTCGACTGTGCCAAGAATCATAATCTGTATTTACTGTATAAACACAGTAGAGGAATGCGGCCGGCAGCTTGTTGAGAATGGACAGTGTGTTGATAAATAAGGAAGCTTGAGTTTTCCTTGTAAGGCCCTATAAACATAATAGTTTATTCCTAGATTATTTAGGTGCACTTGGACACATTTTCTGCATTACAAATGACCATTTCATCTACATCTGTGTACAACTGTGCAGTGTAAAGGCTACTAAAACTGCTTATTTAGCTCATGGTGCCTATCAAGTACATGCATAACATCAATGCCAAATAAAACTAAAGGTTAAGGATAGGTAGGATGAATAATGAAAGGGGGGGAAACAATGAGGAGAGAACGTGTAACGACTAAATGTAGTTTGGCAGAAAAGCAGACCAGCTGTGCAAACCCATTTTCAGGTGTGTGTGGGGGCAGATCGGTCTGCACTGCCCTGCTTTTAAAGAAATTGTTGGTTATGTCCAGCTGCCACTGTGGTGCTCTGTGCCCCCCGCTCTACCCATTCACCGCGCTGAGTAATTAGACTCCGGCCTCATTATATAAACAAGTTGCTGAACTATTTTAGGAGTTTGCCTCAAGTCTCATTTTCCCAATTTATCTGAACCCCCTGGTGCACAAACAAAATATGGTAATGCTGTACATCCTGATACAGCTAAATCAAACACAGTTGAATGTAAAAGGAAAGGAAATGTGTCATGATTGATGCGTCTTTAGTTTAACTACAATAATGATCTCCCCTCAAGCCCAATCCAAAATCCACAGTCTTTGTTCTTGACATTCATTGCTCCATATGGAAAACGGTTTCGTATCATTTTATTGCAGCCCTCAAACCTCCTTCCCAATTTGTCTCCAGACATTGTTTGGCTCTTTGTAAAACATAATTGTGTCAACAGTCACAGGAGATGAGACACCAGACCTTTTTGATAAGTGCTTTCCCACAAGGTAAATTTGGCAGGCGGGGAGGGAGCAAAAACATGCAAACAAACCAGCAGACAGTAATTTTCCACTGTCTGTCACAGTGCATTTTAATGAGTTTGATGGATTAATGCCTCACTTCAGGAATAGGCCACTCGGAGAGCGCCACTTAAGCCTGTTGTGCTCTATCAGTGCCCAGCTTATCGCATCAGTAATGGTCACTCACAACTCCTGAGCCGTGCGTTTTCCACATCATTTTTCCCTCTAAATGTCTTTGTCGTAAATGGGCCCTTTTTTCCCCCCAGTGGAAAGCAGTTAAACTCCACAGAAACAATGTGGTCCTGAGATTAAATGGTTGAAAACATAGGATCTTAAGTGTTGTTGCTGATTGCAAGATGATGATTGAGCTGCAGGGTGGACATTTAGCAGGAGTGGAATAGACTGAGTGAAGTGAGAATGTGTGTGTATGCGCATATGTTGGAAACAGTTGAACTGTTTTTATGTGAGGTGACCTGGACCTCTGGATAGACGTATGTAGGAGGGTCAGTCTCGGAATAAATCTTCCTCTTGACTCGTTCTTGTGGGGCGGTTGTGGTAGTTGTTGCAAGTATCCATACAAAAGGTTTTATCTATTCTAAAATGTATTTTCTCAAAGAATTGTGTTTATCGTCAATACATGATGTACGGTTGTGTGTTATACACAAATTTACCCATCAGACAGTGATTTCCTACATTACCCAGCATTACTTTTGACAACCTCCAGATGTTTGTGAGTTTATCAGCTCTCCTTAAGAGTGAAGATTGGAATTATCTGAGATGGAAAATAGAAAGCAGTTTTCCTGTTGAAGGGAAACCCTGCAAGAGGCTGCATTACAATCTGTTCATTCTAATACCGGTGGACACATTGAGGTCTGTGTCATCTTCATTGAATTGGATAATGTACTGTAATTTGATGACTTTTGCAAAGTTGTTTCTACTTTATTCATATTTTCTGACGTCAAAACCTGATGTTTATCTCCTTTTATTAACTGACATTATGCTGTCTATCAGATATCATGTCTAATAGGGAATGCCAGAATACCTCGTATCAACAAAATACGAGAGGCATCACCGATTAGCTTCTTTTTGCTTTAAACTATGACAAGTTATCTTCAAAAACATTCACTGCACGGATGAACGAACTGCAAATACATTGTTTTCAAGTATATCTTTTCATCGGTTAGCTTTATTTAGAGTAGCTTAATGGATCCAGCTACTCTCCACCCATGTCTTTAATCAGTGTCCCACCTCCCGGGCTTTTTCCTGGGATAACACAATGGACCCACTACCTGCTCCTCCTCAGAGAACGGACTCAGCTAATGCCTTTTGGATGTTAGTGTTGTATCCCCTTTTATATCCTGATTTTTTTTCTTTGGTGTTATTCTTTAATGGTTACACACACACACACACACACACACACACACACACACACACACAGAGCTGTGGTGGTGGTTCCACCTCTGTGCTGAATATCACTGTAAAGTGTGTCTTCCCTCTTGGTTATTGCCTCCCTATTGTCCACCGGCTTTGTGTGCAGGGGCTCTTTGTGTCAGCCCGGCTGGAATCGGCCTGTTTACTATGATTAAATGGGAGCAAAGGAGGTTGGTGGACTGAACCGTGACTCCTTTTAGAGTGAAAGAAAGTTGCAGTACACGCTGCAGTGGCTTAGCTCTACATCGACCTTTGCTGGGACAAAAAGCATCCCATTCTGGTGACAAAAATGTTTGTATCGTCCTTTCCTTTTTTTTTTTTTTAATGTGCACCACATCTTCATATATGTTTATGCAGTCCATAATTATGTAACTCAGCACATCTAAAATCAGTACGCAGTGGTAATTTTGTTTACAACTCTCAGTCTAATTGCATTTCCCCATTGTCTCTTTAGTGAAATCATTAATTAAAATTTCAGAGCATATGGAGCTGTTAACGCCACCTGAGTACCTTCATAGACGTTTGATTGGTTTGCTGGTAAACACAGTATTTAACTCTGAATGTAAAAATGTTCCTGTGGACATATGTTTTCCTGGCTGACAGCTGCAGGTATACTGCGCTGTCTTAGTGTAGATTAGGAATGCAACTAACATTTCCAATTGAAGAAAGAATCTAAAATTACCCCAAAGAATTTAAATTACATTGATAGAAATTAGTAGAAAAGCAAGCTAATTAGACCACCATTACCATTAGAGACTATAACCATCAACTGTTACTGATGAAATTGTTCTTTTGTTCAGCGTCAATCAATTAATCGGGTAACTATTGAAGCGCTTGTATTTTCACACCATCAAGTTGTTTTGCTCTGCTTGTTTGTATATCACCACTCACGATTAATGACCTGTGTTAATAACTGGACTGAGCGCTGAGGATTATGGGTCACATTTGAGGTTTCTTACAGGGGAATATGTTGGCACCAGGAATTGGAGGGAGGTTATTGGGAATGAAAATGGAAATAGGCTTGTGTAATTAGGAGTAGACCTTTTTGTTAGCTAATGCAACACACTAGTCTAAATTAGCATAACAAAATGCAGAGCAAAAATGATTTGCAGTTGTAATGATGGCAGAGGATTTGTTAACGTCAAATCAAGTGAGGTCAATGAAATAAAGTTATAAATGGTTTACTTACAGAATGTATTTATTTATTACATGTTTGGATCGCGGCAGTGTGAAGGTCAGACGTTCACATTCATGTTTCTGTCAGACCATGTCAGGTAGCCTGGATCTGATGGGTCTCCATTTTTAACGCATTATGAGCTGAGTACTGAATGCAGCTAACAAAACAAGTAGCGTGTTCGTATCATGTACCACAGTTACATGATACCAGGATGATTTCATACTTCCTTGAAGCTTTTTTTTTTTTACATGCAGATAACAGAAATGGCCTTGTGATAACTGATCATATCTCTGTGTCTTTTCAGGTATTCGGTGACTATTATCACTTCAGGCATCGTGCAGTGGTGAAAAGATCTCTGTCAGTTCACAGGGGGACACAAGTCCGTCTACTAAAAGATCCGAAGGTAAGAAGTTTATTTCAGAGGCTGCAGTTTCCTGATGTTGATGCAGTTTATTGATGTTTTGGAGTGTGTGTGATGAGATGTGTCTCTATGCTTGTAGTGTCATCTGAGTGGTGGTTGTGGTGTTGTCATTATTGTAGCTATGGATAACATGGTCAGAGCTCTTTACTGAATCCGATATTTAGAGTCCTTGTGTTTATTCTGCAGTTGAGTCAATAAACGCTATTGTTTTGTTTTTTTTAAGAGTCAGTGTCAGTAGAGCCTGAATGATACTGGATTTTCATGCAGGGATAACATGGGTCATCAGGTTTTATGCAGACTTGTAGAGTCCATGTCAGAAAACCTTAAATGCACTACTGTGACTCCTTCTTTCACGGATGCAGCATACAGGCAGGAAATTTGCATACGCAAACAAATACGGAGGAGAGTGAATGTGACACAGGACAGGTTATTTCCAAACAGGAGGAGGACTCTGATAAGTTGAGACAAAACAAGCAGCTCGTACCTAAAAGAGGAGCTACTTTTGTCACATTAGACATAGTTTTGGTGTGAAAAAAAACACACACACACACAGAACAGAAAACTGTACTCAGACCCAAAAAATACCACCTACACAAGAATCGTGCCAAACAGTACGGACAGAGTCTGCGGATGAAATCCACAATGGTGCTACAAGTGCTCATAACAGACCCCACACTTAGATGTTGCAAGAGGCTTTTATCCGCACAACATCATAATGCAAAAAGATGGGAAGAGATAACTGCTGCGGTGGTATCTTACAAGTGCAAATAAATTGTAAGTTGTAATCAGAAATATGCCTTTCAGTTTGGTCATTTAATATAAACACTTTTTTAAGATAAGTTATACTTTATTACCCCAGAGGGAAAATTTGGCTTGGGAAATAGTGCTACACACAGCTGCAATCAACTTAAATACATCATGTAGTCCATAAAGCAGAACAACAAAGACACAGTGATAAATTACATACAAAATAAAAAAGGTATTTAAAATATTGTACATTATGAGATGAGACATAAATTCAGACAATCTAAAAAATGAGGAATGAACTTGGAATGACCAATGTGCTGCATCGGGAAGTATCATTATCTGGATATCAAACTACTTATATGGTCATAGTGGACAGCCTTAATTCCTCTTTTAAAATTTCTGATGACCATTGCGACTAAGATGAAACTATTTCTTTCTTTCACTCTCTAATTTGATTGATGATTTGATTAATTTATTTTTGGTTATTTATTCAGTCAGTCACAGAACAAATAACTAATCCCTCAGACCATATACTGTATGTCACCTTCCTTTCATGGCGTTTACTGCCTGTTTTTTGATACGGACTCTTCTGTGGATGAAAATAGTTCCTCCTACTTCACTCATAGAAATTAAAACTTCACATCTGTATTTTCCCGCAGTTGGAGAGTTTGAGGTTAGTTTGAAAATGACTCCGTGTCCTAGCCCATTGGGAAGGACAAAGGGAGAGAGTGTGAAATTAACATTTATAGCTGTGGGAATAAAATGAAGTATATGGCTGGGAAAGATGATGGATGAGTACTTTTTGAAGAACCTTCAATCAAAAAAACCTTCAACCTTTTAAAAAACACTCATGAAAATTGACTGACTGAAAGGAACAATATAACATCGCAGCAACAAATAGGATAGTTTGAAAACTCTGATGTCTTTGTTTCTGAGTCTTCTTAACCACTGAAATTGATAAATATCTTACAGCAAAGTAAATATACCTGACGCTAACACATCTACAGTGCTAGGCAAACTTATTTCAAAGTCGAGGTGAGGTGAAGTTTTTAAGTAGAACTACACCTGTCAGAGTTCAAAGCGAGGTAAATACAGTTGAAACCCTTCAAAAATATTTCTTTACTGTTACATAAGATGACATTATGAAAGCTTAAATCTTTGAAGATAACCTAAAATGACTTAAATGGTTAATTTTAAATATATATATATATATATTTTGATTTAAAATTTTTAAGTTTAGCTGCTTAGCCAGCATGGACTCGTCACGGAGCTGTGACATCATTTTGAGACTCTGCTTGTAAAGTTGAGTCAACATGTGAGAACTCGTCTGACACAGAGAGTCTGCTGTTGTGTGCTACATGTGTGAAACATCGACTCTACTCTGGACTTTAATAATCCAGACATTATCGTGTAAAAACGGCATTCAGCGTCGCTCCCTCTCCTCCGGCACCGTGAGTTACCATGGTTACGGGAATGCCCTGAAACTTTGTAATAAGAAGTTTGCGGGTAGATGTACAACATCACTGAATACTGTTCTGTACAAGGTTGATTGCTGGAGTAAAACTTGAAACGAGCTTGAAGCAAAAAGTTTGATTTCATTGACTGAAAATGACATTGAAAAGACAAAAAAGAAAAGTGTGAATAGAACAGCAGCTTCCAAGCATCCTCCTGTAAAACACTGTTGGTCAAGTATACTTGATGTCTTCATTAGAGAACATGGTTATGTGTGGAGTGGTGCTGAACTCTTAGGCATTGTGTCATCTCTTTTGCGGTTGTCAAGTAGCGATCTATCTTCAGTGTTCAGTTGACTGACAGCTTGATGGGAGAGCATCCATTAATATGAAATTTCTGTTCTGCTAGTATGCCCGGTAGACCGCTCCAACCCACTACCAGTCAAACTTCCACTGCAGCCATCACATCTTCTCTGAAAGTCGCTTTGGATAAAAGCGTCAGCTAAACGACTAAATGTAACTAAGGGGTTGATAGTAACGTGCCCTCCCATTTATCGATCCCGTTTTTGCTACAGGACTAGAAGCAAGTTGTGTTGCGGTTTTAAAAAATATTTCGAATTTCAAAGGTATTAAATTTAATCCCAGGATTCCTGCATAAACCTTGATATCACTATTTAACTTTTATGTTTTCCTATAATATTTTAGGTAATGTCCCTTATTATTATGTTATTGGGAGTGTTAGATGGTTGTTGTTATGACAGGAAGGTTTGGACTGAATTCAGACAGCCTCTCCTCATCCGCAGTAAAATAAAACATGTACCTTTGACAGCAGTGCTTCAGAGCAGCTGTGTACCTGTTAGATGTCACAGAAACAAAGACAAAACAGTCACTTTAAAAAAACAAAAAAAAAAAAGAAAAATTCCGGAGCAACCTTCCTTGCATCACTCGCTGACACTTGCTGTCAATGTGAAGATTATTAATTGGAAATTCTGGCTGCTTTTTATTTGCTTGTGCCCCTCTGAGGTTCACTGGCTGACAACTCAAGTGTTTTAACATAGTGTAGTTGGGTGCTTTTGACAGCTGGCATACCCAGAGCACCATGGGTTCCAATGAACAATGAATCTGAAATGGCTCAGGCTTATTTATAGCTAATGGTGATCAATTGACTCCCAATACTGATCCAGCACATTTCCCAGGCTCCTCTACTCTGAACTCAGATCTGGGTGGAAACAAAGGACCACAGGATGACTCAGCTACAGTCTTGTTTTATAATTTCTTCTTCTAATGATGCAGACTACCAGCACTTTGTAAGAAAAAGCTTCCTCTGCTTCCTCATAAAACTGATTCCTCTGCTTCCGCTGGAAATTACACAAACATATCCAGTTCTAAATTGTATCCAGTCATTTCAGTAAATAGAGAATTTCAAGGGAAACATATAGTGATTTAAAATGCAACTGCAGGAGCATTATATACTGTCCGTCCAAACTAATCTGCTGCCTTTATTTAAACCTGCCTTAAGGTATCACTGGCCTTGCTTTCATGCTGTGCAGCTCCACAGTACAGGTGCACATTGGGAATAGAGCAGCTTCTGCTGGGTTTGTTTGCGTACATGTTAGAAAAGGAGTACCTCCCTCTTTGGGATTTCCTTTAACACTGTGGCTCCATTTCCTGTTGTTGAATTCCTTTTTTCCCACAGCACCTCAGAGAAAGTGGAAACTGTTCAGGAGGGGTCAGGTCAGCTTGTCAGTACCTACAGGAACTTACAAGATTTTTGATTTCTTTGATTTAATCAAAGGTCAAGCTTTGCAAATGCTGCAATAGTTTGCAACCTTTAGCAGATTTCCTTGGTTTTTATGCATAGACTCTCGTATCTAAACAGCGATACAGTTCTCCAACTGTGCTGCAATTAATAGTCCGATCAAAGCTTTTATAAAGCAGCAGATCATTGCAAAATTGATTCACATTTGCGTCAGCTGCACAGTATTATGAAAGGGGGGAAATATTCCTAATAGGAGGAAGTTTGAGACTTTTTAACTGCTCGAGATGAAGCCTAAACAAAAGGCTCAGTAAACTCTCTTTGAAGAGTGTCTAATTACTGACAAAAGCAGTTGGACCTTTGCCAGATCTCATAGAGTGGCTAACAGAGCCCTGTTAATAGGGTCTATTCAAGATTTAAAGCATTGGGTCTATCTGCTACTTCCACGCCTTCTACTGTCTTCTGTTTTATCCTGTTGTTACTTTGTTGTTGTTGTTGCGAGCACTTGGCTTTTCTTCCCTGTGTGGTTAGTTGAAAAGTAGAGAAGGGATAGGACAGATAACAACGCAAAAAGAAACGTTGAATAAAAGCTTCGTTTGTTTGACTGTGGTTGTGGCTTTTAATGCCAGTTTCATTACTATGGCAAGAATAGGAGCAACATAAAGCTTTTGCATAAATATAAATGACCTTGCTGCTGATCCTCATTATAATTGGTATTTTGTTTCCTGTGTGTGATAATACTGTATTTGAGATTCCCATTTGGCCTCAAAGGGAGGATGCTGTAATGAAAAAGGACAAATCAGTGGGTGGGCAAAATGAGGCTGTTGGGGAATCTATTTGTTGGACAGATGACTCTCAACCTAAACATGAACCAAGCAGCCTACTTGTGAGCATTAGTTCCTCTCTGGATTGGTCCGGACACATTAGATAGACATTTTTCTATTAACATTTTCAAAAGACTCTTTGCATGAAAATTGCAAAATAGAAAATGGAAATGTTTGTTGCCTCACTCCTGCCAAAAGTAGACAATCTGTTCATTATGAATTATGAGTTTGGCGCTGAAATGTGTGACCTCTATTGTTTTTTGTTCCTGTTTACTTTGAATAGGGATAGTAAAGAGACTCAAGTTCAGTTTAATATTCAAATAAACATTATTCATTTTACAGAATAGTCATGGGTATACTATATTAAAACTGATTAATAAGTAATGTCAGGCTGCTGTCCTTTTAACTCAAACAATAAACAGCTTTTGGTTATGTGGATAGTCTACCTATAGATAGTTTGTAGTTTAGTATTCATAATATTTTAACTGTTGCAGTATTTGTGACAATGTGTTGCCGTAATCAAACCAAGACTTCCGCAAAGAAAACTGTTGTTGAATTTGAACTAATAAGTGACTTGGCTGTGTGTTCACATTTCAACAGTTTATCTCTGAGCCATTGTTTCCTTATAAGTGTAACTAAAACAAAATCATGTCTTTGCTTGTTTTGAACGTCTTCAAACTAATGTGCATGTTTGTCTGTGTGTGAGCTATTACTGAGCAGTCATGTTATCGTCAAGTAAAAATATGTACAGTGACACCTTTGTGACTGCGGACATTTGAATAAATGGACACAGATACATATTTTGTAAGAGTTGTTGTGCCTGTCTGTCTAGTTAGACCTGGTAGCATTTCTGCAACATTTCCCACACAGCTCTAGTGTGCATAGATACTGCCACGCTGTCAGGAAGAGAATACACAAGCATACAAAGTTCTTGCATATGATAGTTTGGTGTGTAGCGTGCAAAACAATACCCAGGGAATTAAAAGTTACACCATGCTCTCGAAGTGATAATGAGAGATTTGATGCAATGCGGTGCAGTAAACAGTCCATTCCCTTTTACATTATACATAACTTCCTGTGTTACCCCAGAGAACAAATGTTGCGCAAACATTTCATCCTTTTTCTTAAGAATCCCGTCGTGTTCGAACAGAGTCAGCAAGCAAATTTTCCACAGCAGTGTACATTTTCACGCATACTTACATACGTATGTTTCCAACATATGTATGTATGTGTGAAAACAAGGCAGGTTTCATACAGGATTTTGTTTGTGATTACAATGCAGATGAGGAAATGGAAGTGGAGGGGAAATCACATACACCGCTGTATGACGCAAGAGATATCTTGTTTCTATCTGACTGAAAATCACATGGATTCATGTAATGAAGTCGAACTTGGTTCCTGCATACAACTGAGTCTGTCACCAAGACTGTAGAGATCCTTTTGATTCGATAATACTGTCATTAAAATGCAACAGAAAGCCGATATTAAAGCCTGAGAGAAGAAAATCAACAGCAACCTTTCTGTCTCTAAACCTGTCTGAAACTAATTTGATGTTGTAGCAATAATATCACGTAGGAATATGTTTGGAATCTCTCCTTCTAAAATTGTGATATATAGTTAAGATGCACATGCATTATGTAAGTAAAGATGCGATATGATGGCATTCATTTTAGTTCTGATATGATATGATCATACTTTATTTAATAGGAATGACATATATACAGTACAGGTACAAAACGTCATAACAGTTCCTTATTAGTTTCATGTTTTTCTGCAACATGGTGTACTTCCTTGATTTAGCTTCTCATTGTTGTCTGCAAGAGAATGTGCCAGAGTAAAATTGCAGAGGCATTTATTTTTTTGAATGTGGAAGATAAGATTTAATTTCTTCCTCCAAAAGTCCACAGGCTGACTACGACAGCACAAAGAAAAGTTTACACTGCCAGTTTCCAACTTTTTTTTTAAAGACATATTCTTAATTTATATTCTGAGGATATGCGGTAAGGAGGCATCAGATTCCCAGTGGCAAGAAAATGGTTGGCTACTTTGCTTTGCTCCCACCTGAAAGCTCACTTGTTATTTCCCCTCACTTGAGCACAGAATGCATGTGCATATTCATGGTCAGTTGAATGTTAGATGTCTTTGCAATTTTTAATTGAAAACATTTGCCAACACATTCTCCTGCTCTTTGACTTTATGTTTCAAGGCCCATAATTCTGAAGTGCACATGTTTAGTGTGAAAAGCTGGTTTTGTGTGTAAACTGCCACATTGGGACCTCACAGGGCTGAGCTCATCTTCCCAGTAAGAATCGAATGAATCCAGTTAGACTGATTCTCACCAGAAAAGGAAGCGACATGATCAGGAAGCCCACATACAAACCTCTCTGCTCCTTGTAGAAAATGATTCTATTGTGGCGTTCTATCATAGTAATATTGAATTGGCATTGCTTCAGTCTAACAGCTAATGTGACCTTCATTCCTTCTTTCCTCTTTTACTCTTGTGTCTCTAGCGATCTGCAGAGGCGGAGAGTGAGAAAGAGAGAAAGGTGCTGTGTGATTTGGTTGTCCTTCACATCAGGAGCTCTGTCCTTGCGGCAGGCAGTTGTCTGTCTTCCTTCTCTGACATGTTTTTTTTTTTTTCTGCACTCATCTACATGGGCGTTATGCTGTGCAGCGAGCAGAGTTCTGCAGAGAGAGAAAGATGCAGGCTTACTTTCGCTGTGTGCATTCTGCCTCTGTCAACACTTTCTGCGTAAGCTCGCGCATTACGAAAGACTGCTGCAGACTGGGTTACCGGTGCGTTGTTCGACTCACGTAGTGAATTTGTACACACGTGTGTGTGTCCGTGTGTTTTTAGTTGTGCACACAAACATAATAGATCCTGGTGCAGTTTCACACCAATCCAGACATTTTAATTAGTCCCGAACTCCTCTGGAGTTCATCAGCGAGTCTCATTAGTGAGGAGCCCACCACGGTACCCCTGTGTCTCTGATCTCACTCCGTCTGCTGTCATCCCACTGAGAATTTGGATCTCCCAATTCATTTGATGTGCTGACCCTCTTGTCCAGCACATAATTATTTTGTCTGTTTTTAATGACAGCGACACTGAAATATTCATCTTTGCTGAGCATCATCTCATCCTTTTTTGTTTGTGCACTTCTTGTTTAGGTGACCTGGGCAGAGCAGCAGGTGTCTAAACGGAGGAAAAAGAGAGATGTCTACGTGGAGCCTTTTGATCCCAAGTTCAGAGACCAGTGGTACCTGGTGAGTACATGAGCAATGCCGAACAGAAACCTCACTGGGCAAAATGTGACTGTGTGTGTGTGACTGTGTGTAACTGTGTGTGCGTGTGTGTGGGATATAATTCATCACTTCACACACTGGTTGAGCTTTTTATCTACCCAAAGTCAATACAGGTAATTAAACCTGGGACTGTGATGTTTCCCCCGAGTTAAAAGAGAAGCCTGTATGAATCCAATACGCTGTCTTTGTGTGAAATATTCTTGTCTCTTGTTTGCAGAACAAGAAGCACGGGTCTGAGTGACTTCACCTAAAGAATTAAGCTTGAACACTATCATTCATACATACACAGAGTGCCTTAGATTCTGAAAACACACACTCTTTTTTTTTAGTGCTAGTTTGCTCGAGTCCATAAAGTGCAGCAACAAAGAGAACGAGACCGAGGTGGTTCACCTTGAAGTGCTCTTTTTTTTTTTTTCTTCACCTGATTGATTTTCACGTTTGACTTGAAGAATGTCATTGATACATTGGCCTGTTAAAAGCAGCAGTAACAACCACTGAGGCTTTCTGTTCGGCTCCACTTTCCCTTCAATTACTATGAGGATGCTTCGGGCGGGTGAAGATTCATGGTGATGCAAAACAGTACTTGCGTCACCAGCTGTTCAGAATGCCTGTGCTTTAACAGAGGCAAACTGACTTCCCCAGTGTGGTGGAGTATTTAGTGACAACTTGAAAGGCAAATGAGGCAAATAAAAGCCTGCTGCTTGGATGTGTCAGTGTACAGACTACATGCTTGTGCCATACATTCACAATACTTATTAGTATTTTTTGATGGTAAAACCTGTCTGTGATATTCTTATAATAATATAGTCTTGTGCCAAATTTCTTAGCATTTTATTATCTAGGGCGGCAACTAATGATCATTTTCGCTATTGATTTAACCTGCCAGTTACTTTCTCCAATCATTTACTCTCTGAAATAATAAGAAGAAAATATGCCCAGCACCTTTCTCCAGTCTAACTAATAAAGTCTAAAAAAAGATATCTTATTGACACACTATTGATTAGACTGTTTAAAATATGACAAAGAAGGCAACACATCCTCACATTTGGAACCATAATTGGAGATTATTTTTCTTTCAGTCAGCTAATTAATTAAGTGACTAATCATTGCAGCTCTGGCATCTTTGTTGGCATATTTTCCAGCAGTATCACTTAAAGAAACTGCTAATTGGTATTTTATCATAGGAAGCTGTTAAATTTTTACTGAAGTCACTGTGCTGCTATTTATGAATATGATGCCTTCTGTGGTCCTTTTTTTTTTTTTAAGAGCAGTGCTGAACCTGTACGAGTGGGAAAACATAAAAATGAAATCTGTAGGCAGCCCATGAGGTTGTAAAGCTCATTAAATACCAAAAGACATGAAAACTGGACTGATACCTTCACTGTTCTCAGATCCTTTCTGCAACTGGGATCAGCTGAGCTTTGAGCAGAATATAAATGTCACTGTGTCAATATTGTCAAAAAAAAAACGTTATGTTGTATGTTGTTATTATGTTATGAAGTGATGTTAGTTACAAACCAAACAACCACCATTCACCAGGTTAGGTTAGCATTGACCTGACACCAGTGGGAATTAGGTAATTTTGAGCTATTGTATGTATAAACTAAAGTGAAATGTTAATGGGGGAGGAATGAAAGTAAGATTAGCAAGAGGGTTACTAGGATTCATGCTCTGGGTACCTGGAATAGCTGCACCAAATGCAATTGTAGTGCATCCAATATAACTTGAGATATTCCACTTTGGGCTTAAGTGCTGGACCAAGTGTCACATCCCAGGCGTCACGCTGTTAGGCTAAAAAAAAGATTTTGATGGTCAGCAGCTCTGTTTAATCTGCAAGGTGGTCACAGTTTGTTGACAACGACTCTGTGGAGAGGAAAAAACGCATTAAAATGCTAAAAAATGCTAATTTGCCTGGTTTAGCCTGAACTTCTAAACTCTGCATTACAGCTTCAGGTGTTGTTATTTCATTAGGAGTTCCAGTTATTTGACATCGATTTTACTTGCCTCTAGCTTGACTGTGTTTGTGATTAAGTTTCAAAGTGGAGCTGTTGTTTGTGGACTCATCATAGACTGTCCAAATATCTACAGGAAAAAAAATATTTATTTTCTCTCATTATGGAAATAAATTCTGTGTATTTTAAATAATAAGTAATTGTGGTAATATATTTTCAGAAGTGCATACATGTAGCAAAGGTTGTCAGCTTGTAGGAATCTGACGCCTCTCTCCAGGCAGTAAATAAGTCTGCGCCTTGTTAAAAAACTGAACCTGGCTGGCAAGAGAAGAGTGTGGGTGGGTCTGTTGGCAGGGTGTCCTTGGTGGACAGATGCTAATGGTCAGAATCTGCTGTTACAATGAATATTTGATATTTTTGGATATTTATCTACATAGATATAGACTTTTTTCCCCCATCGATTAATCAATAAGTCTCTGCTTTGAGACCTGATGTGAACCTGACATGCTCGGACTGCTGACATTAGGGTTGGGGGAGAAAAAAAAAAGGATTACTCCATGCACAGTATGCAAAATGAAACCTTGCTCAACATGCCTCACTCAGATTTATTACACACTCTGTGTGAGCCACAAAAGGCCCCGTTCAATCCGAGACAGCATTGTAGATCACAACTTTCAGCTTTAATTGATTTTCTTCTTGATGGGTTTAAGTGTCAATGACGTGTGTGATAGACTGCACTTACCAGGTGCAGAAATCTTAGAGGAGAATATGGCGGGCGGTGCATTAGATGCATGACACACATCGGCGTGCTTTTAAAAGAAGAGCTTTGAACTGGATGAAAGCCATACATGGCTTTGGAGCAAAGGTCAAGTTGAATGTCAAAAGCAAAAGCACACACAGTCGTCACCCTCATCTAGTTCATTGGTGCTTTTCTTGGTATTAATAATAAATGCAATAAATAGGAGCATGGCACTGATGCTCTTAGAATCAAGACACTCTTTGTAACTTTTCAATACTTCCTTCCCCTCATTGAGAAACTATGGCTATTCACTAAGGAAGAACGACTGAAATTCAATAAGCAGCACCATTTTTTCCCCAGATGCTCCAGTCAAAAGCTCAGTCTTCATCTAAATGTCTTTAAATGATTGCCTTTTTTAAAGCCTTTCCAGATTTAGTTAGAAGCACATTCTTGTCAGCACTCAGGTGTCTCACAGATAATTAGATTCCTTCTAAGTTATTTGCTCTCTCCATCCTCAGTACAACAGCAACCACCGTGACTTGAATGCCAAAGCTGCGTGGCAGTTGGGCTACACAGGCAAAGGGGTGGTGGTGTCTATCCTGGATGATGGAATAGAGAAGAACCATCCTGACCTGATGCAGAACTATGTGAGTATATCTCCCAAAGGAGCTGAAACGCTACATTTTCCACCGAGAAGCTGTTTCTGCAGAGGAAGATAAGAACGGAACAAATAGAGCAGATTTTGAATTAAAGATAGTATCTCCCTCATTCTGATGGATTTTAAGAATCATTTCCATGCGGACATATTTTGAGGTTTTATATGTTGCAGGTGGTTTAATATTTGAATAAAGTTAGGAAAAGCTGCTTCTGCATGTGACTCTAAAAGCTTATCTGTTTTTTTTTTTTGTTTTTTTTTCCCTCAGGACCCTGATGCCAGCTACGATGTAAACGATGGCGACCCGGATCCTCAGCCTCGATACACACAGCTTAATGACAACAGGTAGAAATTCACACAGATAACACACAGTTTAATTTCCACTCTCGCCTTTGTCTTTTGGCCTGCCCTGAAACCACCCACTTGTGTTTTTCTGAATGCCGGCTGTGTGGGGGGCACGTCAGGATTAAATTGCACTTGTTCATTAATTTGTCTCCCGCACTGTGTGATAACTGACAGCTGACATGTAAATAGGCCCATGGCTGTTTCTCATCCACTGTTCAGTGAAAGGACACCATTTACTGGGACAAAACTAATTAAAGGCCATAGCCTAAGGGGTTTGTTTTGTCCAAGACATTTTAATTTTCCTCCATTTAATGCTTTTTACACTCCACAAATGGGCAATTACTTCCTAATATGAATCCTGGCCTCAACTCATTGGATTTGTTTTGGCCTCTTAAATCACACAGGCATCACCAGGGCATTTCTATATCCTGGGTAAGTAGAGTAAATCTACACTAGGATTAAGGTAGTGTGTGAAGAGAACTGCTTTATTGCAGTGGCCTCTGCAGTTGGCATTAGGAGTTGTTTACCACCACAGTGACGTCTTGCCGAGAATTGATTGAATTAAGTTCATCAGCATTAATGAAACAGTGCAAATCTTCTGGCTCTGGAGGGCCCATACTCGTCTTCCTTCATTCCCACCGCCTGCCTCCCTTCTGACTTTAATTTCTGATTTGCTGTAATCTGCTGTTTGTGGCCCACTGGCCTGAGAAGCTTTTTTTATCTTGAGGCTCACCGCGATTACGGGTGATAGGCAGTGAAGATTATAGTTGGAAGGATGGATGGAAATCAAACTGAGACAGAGAGGGCCTGAGGCTGGCACCATAAATATGGAGGCCAGAGGGATACAGAAAGAGCTGCAGAATGGCCTGAGTATACTGTAATTATGCTAATGCTGTATCAACTCCTTAGAGGCTCTGTGGAGCTGGAGGCTCCTTTTGTTGAAGGTGCATAATTGTTTTCAAACCCAAAATAAAGTGTGCTGCTTTGGGTCAGAAACACACACACACGTGGTTATCAGTAAAAGTTTTGGTTAACATGGAAACAGTTCAAACAATATTCCATCGCTTTCTAATTCAGCCCGATTGAGTGTTTTGTGCAAGTGCCCGAAACTGTTTTTCCCGAAACGCTGGAATTTCTTGTGGAGGAATGTGGGAGAACATCCCTCCAGTACAGCACCACAGATCCACAATCTTTGCCAAGGCACGCTTAAGCTCTTCTGGTGCCTCATAGTGGCCCAAAGCCCAGCTAAGACACTTACTATTGATGTTTCCTTCATTTCAGCAGCACCTCTTCCCAACCCTAACTCACCTCAGCCCTTATCTCTTGCCACCCAGCTCTCCGTGTCTTCCTTGTGGCAGGACCAATTGAGAGAGAGCATACGTGTGTGTGTGTGTGTGTGTGTGTGTGTGTGTGTGTGTGTGTGTGTCTGTGTGTGTTTTACTTCTACGGTGGGTTGGTGCAGATACATGTGTAAACAACCTGTGGGCGGGCATGAAAATGCGTAAGGTTGTGTAAGAGTGAGTGTCTGTTCGCTGTAGAAAGACTGACTGTGTTCACTTCCATAAAGCTGTCTTTCTTTCCTAGCATACGGGAAGCAGTTAGGATGGCTCGGTAGCAATGTGACCATTCACCCTCATGTTTATCTAAGATGGCATGTGATCTAGATGTTTCTCTTTCCAGGGTTTCCTCTGACTCCTATCAGGATGGTTTCCAAAAGTGCATTTCCCGGATTAAAACTGGATAAACTGGCATGGAATCTTTTTTTTTTTTTTTTTTAACAAACACTTGACTTATTGACTCCTGATGTAGAGGAAGAAGGAACAAAATCACTCTTTCCAACATGTGCAATAAACATGTGTGATGTCCTCTTTACAACAAGGATGCACGGGAAAAAAACAACAACTTACATCACAAAACGACGTGACTACATGCAGACTGACTACACGTGTAAATTCAATATTGACGCACAGGGATGGATGAAAGGACATCTTTAACAGTCAGCCGATTCAGTTTCACCACCCTACATTCATCTCTCCAGACATTTTATTCATATTCCTCTCTTTACTATGCTCTGTAAACATGACCGGACCTTTTGTCCTGAAGGCCAGCTCATTAGCAGAATGGCAGAACCATTAACAGACTCAAGAATGAGGAGAGCCAAACAGTTGAGCAGATTTACCTTTGAGGTTCACTGCAACCCAGAGACTAATGAACAGCAAACCGGGCTATCCACAGCCTCCAGAGACTCAATGATTTTTTAAAAAAGTAATTAAGATAATGCAGGAGAGGAAAAGCGAGTGAATGAAAGATGTGTTCCGGACTCTAAAGATGGGAGAGAAACTTGGGACTTTGATGGTAGAAGAAGAAAAAAGTTGGACGAGTACATATTTCACAATATAGTTTTTATGTGTCACAAACTGCAGGAACTTGTGACCCATCACATGTGGCACTTTTAGAGGATTGCTGTATGTTTGCGCAGCAAAGAAAACCTGCAGCATCAGTGGAAGATCTTTATATAATATGCCAAGAAGCTGCTGCGTAGTACACAATTGGTCAGTGCGGATGTGGGTGAACACTTCCCATTTTTTTGCCACAGACACAATTTTAGATACATATATATGACAATAGCATGTCTCTTTAGGAAGTCTCCAGAGGAAGACAGTTTAGGCTTTGCACAGTGATAATGATTCTGCCAGCTGTGTGTATGAATACTGATCATGTTTTTGGCCTCAGGCCTGCAGCCAACTGTAGTTACTGTAACCTGAGTGAGTCTCTGTGCGTAGAGTCTGCCATGGGGTTTGTTCTGGCTGTAATCGGAACAAGACTTTACTGAAATTGCTCTTTGTTCGCCATAATCTCCTATTATCACCATTACTTATGACGCAGGATTCCTGGGTTATTACACAATGTATCAAATACTTCTCTCATTTCTTTTTCCAAGAAGTGAATGACTTTTTCAATCAGACAGAGACGCATTAGTGAAGGCATGAAAGTGTTTTAAATAAAAAGCAGATGTTCACACTGAAACTGCTGGTTAAAGTTTGCAGAGATGAAAACTAGTCCCTAAATGGACACTTTGCATTTTACTATTAATGTGGCAGACATGCACATTAATTGACTGTTATTAATCGACATTCATTGATACTGAGTTTTGTTTTGGTTCACTGGACAGTTTAATGAATTGAAAACTATTTTAGTGATATTTATGTTGAAACAAATAAAAAATCTTCATTCTACATTCATTGTTTTACATTATTTTTAAACATTATTTACATAAAACTAGCCAAGCTACATCAAATAATACAAACTGTATACAGGTTTTGTTTTATTTTAACATAACTCATGGTCATGTCATCAGAATGGAGTAAATCCTAAAACTTAGCCTGCTGTTACTTGACTCAGTCAGAATCGTGTGCTTGAGTTAGTTTGGCTCGTTGTTGAATAGTTATTAAAATGTTTAGGTTTATAGCATCACAATGGATAATAGATGTTTGTTTTTAAAAAGTGGGAGCAGTCGAGTTAAGACTTCTGAGAGCCTGAATCGGTCTGTCAGGCAGATATTACAGCACTGATAATTAGTCTGTGTGACTTGCTAGCAGCTGATTGAACAAAGCTGTACTTGTAGTGACAGACAGCTCTTTGTTCCTGCACACAATGTCCGGATGTGGTTTCCACTTCATGTGATGATCTCCTGTGCTGCGCTGTCACCTCTTCAGCCTCCTCTTTAAGCTCTGGGCCTGGAGGTTCAATCCAGGTTTGGTTTCCTGTGATGTCAGTCACGTCAGGACGTCGGATCAGTCGTAATGTGTGCATACAGACAAATTGAGGACAATCACTCATGCTTAGCCCTCATTGTCAAAGGACTGGTAACTCCCTCCGGCATCTCATCGTGACTGATCATCCTGTTGACAGATGAACTCACAGTCAAGATTTCTAATTAGCGGGTGGTATAATTCTGCATTTGGGAATTTGGGACGTAAACTATTAAGATCTTTACCGTGGGCGACATTTATAATACTACAGTGAGTTTAATGAACATTTTAATGGCTTAGGGGTGTGTGTGTGTGTGTGTGTGTGTGTGTGTGTGTGTGTGTGTGTGTGTGTGTGTGTGTGGTGTGTGTGTGTGTGTGTGTTGTGTGTGTGTGTGTGTGTGTGTGTGTGTGTGTGTGTGTGTATTGTTCCTGTGATGAATAACGTCTTATTAAAGGTCAGAGCTGATTCAAGTTTTTATTTTAGTTTGTATAGGGCACCAAATTAATTGTCCTACATGTGTTTCAGGCTGTTATTTTGTACTGCTGCTTGACTGCCTTCATGTAGCTTCACGTCCCATTTTAATTTTGAATAATTCCAGTATTTTGCACCTTTTGACGTGTTTGTTGTGAAGACATCCTTGAAAACTTACTGGGTTGGTAATAGGCTACCAATTTTGGTATGGTAGAACAAAACTGAGGTATCATAGGCAGTGATTAAAGGATTAGTTGATTAATACAAATGTCTAATAGATAGAAAGTTAACCTGCAATTGTTTTGATAATAATTCAGTTAATGCACAAACACGATTCAAAAATATGCCCATTTACTTGGTTTTCTGTGATAAACCGAATGTCATCTGGTTTTAAAAAAATAATGCCAAGACACCAACTTGTGATATTGAATCAGCTCCTGATATATAGACTACCTTTGTTAATGTCACCATAAAGTACCTTTCGATTTTGGATCATTTGCTGGACTTAACATTGCCAAAAGGATTCACACAGAGCAGTTCTGCTCACTACCTGCAGATCAATAGCGGAATAAAAATGCCTTTATGTTGGAGACACGTGTAAGTCATGTTGAATAAATAGCAGGGAGCAGCTGCTTTCACAAGAACATCTCACAAGTGTTTGACCTACCGAAACACTCCTCTTTGCATTCTTATTGACCCTGAACAGTGAGTGGGAGCAGTGAAAGGATATCTTCTTGTATTCATTTTATCACTTCCCAGGAAAATCACTCTCAGAAACCTGATTATGCAAGTAGTTCTTGCATAATCAGATTCAGAAACCGAGAACTTCACCTCTCTAACGGCATTTGTATGCTATGAATCAGTCTACCGTGTAAGTGACTGTAATGAATGTGTCAGAGGAAGGTTTAGGAAAAAGGCTCCGTTGAACACTGGAGGTATAGGTCTGTGCATGCCCGGCATCCCATCGCAGACACCTGAGCTGCTTCATATCATCAGCTGCATCACAAACACGGATGCTGTAGGTCATACGACTCCAAAGTCAACACACATTAGGCACTTCCAGGAATGTCGAGATAAAGTCTATGGAAAATTGTCGAGATTACATTTGTGTGTGTTTGCGTGTGTGTGTGTGTGTTTTGTGACTATAAAGATGTTTTTATTATCCAAAGGTCCGTGTAGCGTCTGACTCCATCTGATGTCTTGTCACACATTAGAGATGCATTGCTGTTAACTGTGGTATTGACATTAACCTCCTCCACCCTCCAAGCTCATCACCGTGTTTACAGAGATGAATTACAATAAGCTGGCCTTCTGTCTGTTATACCTGTGACTGTCATGAAATCATGAGCCTTAAAGATGATTAGAATTAGTGACTGAGATAAAAATGGGTTACTGCCTCTGTGACCTCTGATCTCTCCACAAAAGCTTAAATTGCCCTTCAGGAAATTCAGTTCGGGGACAGTTTTGGCAGCCTACCCTCAGATTAAATGGTCATATCCTGACAGCAGATATAGTCCATTTTTCAGGGGCGAATATCTACTGCTGATATTTTGATTCTTGTGTTTTTTGGTTTGGCTTCATACCCAGAGATCTTTAATGGAAGCCTGCTGGCGTAGATAGTCCCTTCAGTCGTGAATGTCCACTGTTTCTGTTGTTTCCTGGTGTGACACAGTGTTGCCCTAGCTCCAGCATTCCTGTCTGGGAAGGACTTCACTCCAGTGGGGGTTGCACCACAGTTAAAAGGGTGTTAAGAGTGCATATCCATCTGGCAGAGCAGGGGAATGCACCTGACTGGAATGTGATGATCAGTCCCTCTGTGGCAGCGTCTTGGATCTCTACACTGCGGCGCCTGAAGCTAGATCCTACTACAGAGGCTTAGGCTTAGTGAGGGACCCATTGTGAAAATGGCAAATCTAATTCACAATTCCCTCCCCTGTGTGACGGTAGTATGTCATCTTATTTCCCTATTTCCCTTCAGACCCTGCAGGCATTTCAAGGTTACTAATGCTGGAAGGCCATAGATAATGTGCAACGGCCTCCACTCATTGACTGAATGTTTTCTTTTGGACAAATGGGAATTCAGATTTGTTTAATAAAATCAAAGCCAAAAACCTGTCTCCGTGAGTTTGTTTTATCTTGGTCTGCAGCTCGACCATGGTACACAAGGGAGCACATTCTTTCGCAAGCAAGCGTTATTAGACATGTACACTACCTGTGGGTATATATACAGTGAAGTGCTGTGTCATTAGGTGGATGACACTTACTTAGGATAAGTAGTTTCCCTTTTAAACATACCTCTCACTTTCTCATTCTTCCTCCTCTCCAGGCATGGAACACGATGTGCAGGAGAAGTCGCAGCAGTAGCCAACAATGGGATCTGTGGCGTCGGTGTGGCCTACAATGCCAAGATCGGAGGTACGATGAAATAAAAAAACAATGATTGATTTGTTTTCACAGGGGAAAACTTTAGTTTTTTTCTTGTTTTCTTTTTTGACCGCCAGAATAGTTGAAATACTTGCTCTGCAGTAATGCGTGTTCTCCAGTGCTATTTTCAGTTCATTTCCTGGGCACAGCATGCCACTGAATCTTTCTGAGCATCTCCACAGTTGTGATGTGGACAGCCAATGCACTGAATGTAATGTATTGGTTTTGCATGGAGTAACATTATTAAAACAAAGAAAGAATATGTAGTTTCTGAACTGGTTTGATGGTGTAACTTTTAGGGAATTTGTGTTAACTTTATTGTTCTCATCTTGTATACAAGTTAAACATAAATGATGTAACCCAGACAGACCAATGTTTCAAGTGTCTGCTGTAAATGGGTGCAGACAGAACATCATATGCACCTTTCAATATCCAGTCAAGTATAAAAGCACCCTATGTGTAACTACAGCCACAAAAAATCCCAGAGTTGAATTAACACCTCACTGACACAAACACAACATTACAAGCTTCACGAGGACAGGATTTATTTCAAAGCTGCTGTGCTGGTTTGCCTTAGATTGTACAGATGTACCCAATAAACTGCTAACTTAATATATTTAGCGACATCTGGTTGTGCTGGTGGTATCTCTGACGAAGGGAGAGAAAGAGATTGAGTGGGGTCTCAGAGTTTGAGTGTGGTAATATAAACTTCAAAACGCTGTCTTTATAGTTTTCTGAAGGTAAAACCGCTTTAAGATGTTTTTTGAAGACGTGTCTCAGACAGGCTGAAGTCACAATACACACTTGGCAGGAGTTTGTCCTCACCCTGCTGTGATGTGAGCCCCTGCAGTTCTTGAGCGACACATGCTTGATTTTTGATTGTGTCACTCTAGCCAATGAAATTTCATCACCCAGCGTCTGTTACCACCATTATCTGCATGCAGCCCAGTTTTACCTTCCCCTATTCTCGTTTAAGAAAGTAACGGCAATGAAATAAAGACCAAACAAATGTTTGTGTCAATTTGTTTATTTTTAGTTTCTGGCTTCTACACTTGTTTTCTTCTAGCATTTAGTCAACCCGCAGTAAATTAACCAAAAATTATTTTGATAATTGATTAATCAGTTACTTTAGTCCACCGTGGAGATTATGCAAAAGCCTTCTGGATCCTGATGTGCTGTTGGACAGGGTCGAAATTACTTGTTTCATATGGAGATGAGCAGTATGTGTATTGTACTATTTTCAAGACAGAATTTTGATGAATTCATTCATTCAATATTGATGTAGATGAATGATTAATTAAATAATTGAGAAATTCAGTGGCAGTTGAATTAATATTGAAAATGGTAGTCACAGTGCTACTGTTGGGTGAGGCGGGGAATGTAGAGAGAAAGAGACAGAGAGAGGGATCACAGCTGAAACTAAAAACATGAATTTTTCAACAAGCCTGTACAGCGACTGTACAATCCTGGTGCCAACAAGGTGTGAATCCATGAAACAAAACAACTGGATTCAGATAAAGAAAATCTTACATGGGGAGTTTGACTGCAGTACCACAATTAATTGCATCATCAGTGGAAAACATCATGATTTCATGATTATTATTTAAGAGTGTTTGTCTGTGTCAGAGGCACACAAACACAGCTGGATCCTCTCTTGTTGAGAAGATATGAAGAGTGGCAAAATATTGTGAAATATTGATTTGTTTGTTCTGAAAAGGGTTTTGCACCCTGATGGGTTGTTTTGCTTCTGACTACAGGGAGGGAACAGCTTTTCTAATTTCTGATCTCAGTCTTCATAAGAAGATTGCTTTTTTTAATGGCTTTTATATTTTAAAAAAATACTTGTTTTATGTTTTCATCATACTTAAAAATATATAAATTTTTCTTCTAGTATAAAAGAATGATTTAACATTAAAGCCATGTTAAATCAGGATTACAGATAGTTGTTGGTCACATTGCTGCTACATGCGCACGTGTTTTAAATTTGTGATTGCTTATTTGTTGTTTATGTGCTTAGGATGTTTTGTAATGTCTGATTCTGTTTTTACTGTAGGAGGGTCTTCATCCTGGTGCGTGCTCTGTCTCATTACCTCTTTGCTTAACTCAATAGCCTCCTGCCTACATCCTGCTCTCATAAAGTTTGAACCCTGTCAGAATAGTGCCATAACTCTACTCTTTATGATCATTCCAGATGGCAAGTGGGAATATACCACATGGCATTCAGCTTTTCTAACATAACAAGTGGGTTATGTGTGGTCATGCAGGCGGAGCTGGAGGCGGATAATGTACACATGTGCTTTTATCCACCATTCTTTTCCATCAGTACAATCAGAAACTAGACAAACTAAAATAAAATCCAGAAGCTACAGAAAATCCTTGAGCGTGTTTGTGTTTGCTCTCCTGCTTAGAGCACTGTGAAGGTAGGATAAAGTGAGACAAGAGGAAGAAGTGTGCTTTTGTGTCTTCTGTGATTTGCTCCTGGCACTGCTAGCTATACAAAATGTGCAAGGTCCAAGTATGAAAATTTGCCAAAAACATGCCAAACACTCACTGAACATTACATTGATGCATACAGTGCACAGAGAGCGGAAACGGCAGTATCCAGGCTCTGCAAGTCACAATAATAACTCTAAACAATGTGAAGCCTGACAGACAAATGGTATTCTCCTAAACGTCGGAATCAAAAGGCAAGAAACTCAGACTGTCATTTTAAATCCAGAGCAGCAAGGCCAGCTTATTCATTTTGATGTTCCAGTGAGAATATATTGGAACGGCAAAGTGCAGAGGGAACAGTGCAAAAGCTTCAGCGACTCCTCACTTGCCCACTTGCCCCGTCCCACCTGCTTTATTCCAGCTCCTTATTCAGCCAGGAGTCTGTCCTGTGAAATATTTCCATGATAGTTTCAAACATACAGTATATTGGCTGACATAGATCTTGCCATATCCATAAGTTTGTCTGGGTAAAAGCTAGTTCTTCAGTGAACTGGGGGGAAAAACATCTTTAACTATTGTGAAATTATTCCTACAATGAAGGCTGCACTATATTGATATAAGACAGTACAGTACAGTAGTAGTACTATGATTGTACGCCAGCCCTTATGTATTATCAACCTTGCTCTCTGGTTTTTGGGATAGATATTTTGGGATGGAGACGGGAGATTCTCAAGTCTCCTCAGTGATTCACATGGCCCTCTCACAGAGCGGCAGGCTGCCATGGAAACACTAGCAGCTCAGTGGCTGTTTGATGCTTTTGGAGGACTTCAAAGAGTCGGGGCTTGGTTGCTTTAACCCATATAGAGCAGCATGGAGCAACCTGCCCTGCAATGCATCAAAGGAGGAAATTAGTTTGTTTTTGAGGTATCTTTGATTTCTCACCGCTTTTCTGTGGAGGATTGTTGAAACCGAAACAGACATCTGAACCCTCTGAACTTAAAGCAGATATAATTGGTTAGGACAAGCGCCATACTGCCTTGTGTACCTTTCCTGCATTGTTCTGTGAGTGCTAAATTCTCAGGTGCAGCTCTTCTTCAATGATTACTTTAAATGCCTTTTTATAAATAAGCCTGAGCTGGAACCCGCCGTTAAACATACGCTGAGTTCTCTAAAAATAAGAGCGACTTTGATTCAATCTGCACTCGCACGGTTGCACTGATTCCATCCTCACATGTAAGGGAAGATGATTTATGCTCTTTCTCTGAATTTTAAGTCTCAGAAGTATACTTCACACTTGAGGAGGCAGTTCAACCATAATGCAATTGATCTCATTACATTTCTTTGTTTTTAGTTTTTTTTTTTTCAAGCCAGCTCAAGCGTCAAAGCAAATCAATAGAGATGGTGTTGATTTACCTGGGGCAGTCCATAAGAACATCACAGTGGATTTACAAATAACAAAACTCCAGCAGCACGTGCATCACTACTACATATACATAAAGACAAGGTGCTGCATTGAAAACAAGCGTGTAGATATGAAAATTAAACAACACCACAGCTTTGCTTTGTTCTTATACGTGTTAAACATGGTTGAACATGAGCACACAGTGAGTCAAGGCAATCTGCTTGAGCTGCATCACCATTAACTAAAGCGCTGAGCTGAGGAATGAGATCCTGGTAGGTCACCACCTACAGCACATGTTTCAGTCGTGTCTCTTTTTGTGGTTGCAGGAGTGCGTATGCTGGACGGTGAGGTGACTGACATGGTGGAGGCCCAGTCTCTCAGTCTGAATCCCCAACACATCGACGTGTACAGTGCCAGCTGGGGCCCAGAGGATGACGGTAAAACTGTCGATGGACCTGCCAAACTCGCCAAAGAAGCCTTTCTGCGTGGAGTCACAGAGGTGTGTGTGTGTGTGTGTGTGTATGTGTTTGTTTGTGAGTGTTTATGTGAGATAGAAATGATTTACTGCCTGTGTGTGGCTTCCTTTCAGCAGTCAGTAATTGAACTGTTCAAGCATGAGAGGACACAAGCAAGAAGAACAAAGCAGTTTTTGACCCTGACAATTAGGTATGGAAGGGAAGGTCCTCTAAAGAGCCACCAGGGAGAAAATCTTAGGAATAGAAGCAGCATTCACAAGAAGTTGAAAAGTTTAAAAATATGTATATTCATTGTTAATTGAAGGATGCGTTTTAAAGTGCGAGCTCATCTTTTACCTCTCAGCTCTTTCAGTGAGTCAGCATGAAGTGTTTTGATTTAAAAAATCATGTTTTTTTTGTTGTTTTTTTTAAAAGCCAATTAAACAGTTACTTGAGGTTTTAAATGACTTGACAAGAATTTCTATTCAAAACACATTTCTAACAGTGTGCATCATATAAAAGTAAAAAGGATTTTTAAGGGGGTATTTTGAAAACTAGCTTGTCCGTATCTAACAACATTGGAAATCTGACTATTATCCAGTCCTGTTGATGTTCATGTTGATGTTGATAGCAGCTCTTGTTTTTATTCGTGGGATGGTGTCAGATATGTAAAATTAACAAGTCAACAGATTAATAAGAATACAGATCACACTGCAGGCTCTCACATCTGGACTCAATAAATAAACACATCCATCCGGCTAACTCTGACTCTTATTATAGAGCGGCAGGATTCAAGGCATGAACCATAAAGATGATTGGAACCGCTGACACTGACTACTAAGATAATTGCCACAGTGACAGCGCTGTCAGATGGTGGTGTGGGTGGCGCATAGCTGGGTTTGATCAATGCAGAGAGAGAGACGGTTCCACTCAATACAATAAAGCGGCTCTTAGATGAAAATTATTGCACTTCAAAGGCTGAGAGGTTGGATGATTTATCACAATGAACTGTTGTCGTATAGTGCCTTTTTGTATTGCATTGCTGTCATGCGATATTTAGCTCTCCTTAATTTATTGAGTGACCAGACCGGCCTCTGTGATGTATGCTGCTTTTTAATGGGCCCTTTTTCAAATGAGCACTGGAATTAATTTGCTCTCCTATAATTGGGATTCCTATTAAAGATTGAATGAGGTTTTGATCCAATGACCAATAGCATGAATGAATGAATGAATGAATGAATGAAAGGCTCTGTGTCGTGATTGTCGTTTTCTGTCTGTCTGAATGTACTGTGTGTTCCCCAGGGTCGTGGTGGTTTAGGCTCCATCTTTGTGTGGGCTTCTGGGAATGGAGGAAGGGAGAAGGACAGCTGTAACTGTGACGGCTACACCAACAGCATTTACACCCTGTCCATCAGCAGCTCCACCCAGAACGGCAATGTCCCCTGGTACAGCGAGGCCTGCTCCTCCACCCTCGCCACCACCTACAGCTCGGGGAACCTCAACGAGAAACAGATAGTGAGTATATGATGACTTTTCTCTCCTCCTAGTCTTTTTTTCTTTTCTTACGGCAACACATTAGATTCAACTTTCTGATATTTTACATTAATTAACATTACATAGTGCTGAACTGATTAGTCGATTTTAGCAACAACTGTTTTGATTCGTTAAAGGTGCCCTGAGGAATTTTCTTGTAAACCAACAAAAGTTTACATTTAGCGTTAGCTCGCCAAAACACAGTGTGTATCCTTGAGATCTAACAAACATGTTGAATTCATTTCCTTCCCCATAAAACATTTGCTATCCAGATTTTTATGTTTTTCTCCTTTTCTTGAAACCTGTTGTTTACATCCACGTACGCTTCCTTTCTTCATCTTGGCTGCCTTTGCTTGCTCATTTCTATTTTTTCCAGCTCTGGATCAGTGTGAGCACAGCAGTGTGAAACCGTTTAAGTTTGTGGTTTGTATATTGCAGATACTAAACAGTTGACGGAATCAATCAGTCCATCGGTATTTTAAATTTTACCAGTAACTGCTGCAGTTAATGAGCAGTGTTTATGATGAAATGCCAAATGGCTTGGCATACATGAGAATCTGACTGAATAATTCAGCTTTTTTTTTTTTTTTTGCATGTTTCTAAACCCTTTAGGAATGAATTCTCTCTTAATAATACTGCATACCAGATACATTTATAATTTGTACATACATTACATATATACCTTAATTACTAGTTAATCCACCAAGTATTTTCTTAATAAATAAATTTTTTTGGTCTATAAAGTCAGAAAATCATCAGTCTAAAACCAAAAGATGCCGCTTGCTATCACAGAAGCGTAAGAAAACCAGGAAACACTCACATTTCAGAAGCCAGAGCCACATATTGTTTGTGTTCATTTATTTATTTTTGCCATTTTGCTTTGAAACATAACTCATTTGATTATCAAAATAGTTGATTTTGACTTTTATAGGTGGTTAATTGAGTAATTTTATCATGTGTAGCAATCAGATCAGCTTTTTCAGGATCCGTGTTCTGAACCACAGCACGACTTCTTCAGTCTTTCTGCCTTCTTCTCCATTCATCCCGTCTTGGGCCATTAAAATTATTACAAATTGTGAACGGCTGAAACTCCATCTGTTGCTACTTAATATTCTTCTCAGAAACACAAAGTCACACATGCGCGTGCGCACGCACACACACACACACACACACACACACACACACACACACAGTCTTCCTTTCTCTGGCATAGCATCTAGCTGCCAGACCACCTGGACAGACAGCTTATGACATCTCTGTGACATGTGGCTGGTCCTATAATGCTTCAGTGCTGTACTCATTTAATTGTGCTGTCACTCATGAACCAGAGAATGAAGAGATGGAGTAGTAGAGAGAGGGTGGCACCTTGGGGGTTATGCTGGAGCGAATATCTTAATTTCTGTTTGGGTTCTTTTTTTTTTTTTTATTACACTCATATGATCCCTCTCTTTCAGTTTAAAGTAGAGGATATGGGAAGCCCCTGAATGCTTAATCAGACCATTACAGTCAGTTCTCCCCGAGCATTTATTATTCTCTTTAGTTCGTTTAAAGATCTGTGTCTGGAGGCTCTGCATCGGGCAGCACATGGAGCATTTTTTTTTATTCTCAAAGTCTTTACTCAGTGACACAGATTGGCCTCCCCGTTAGGATTATACTGTGGGTGACCGGGGGGTTTCTCACCAGGCAGTGTTTTGTAACCTTCCAGAGATGGTTTTCCTGAGTACAAACATGCCAGTTTTGCACCAGCTTGCTGTCTGTTCATACAGCTGCAGAAATCCACTATTGCAAGCTTCCTAGTACAACCACAGCCCTCTTCTGTGGGTCGCTGAGGAAATCTCTACTGGAACAGTTGATCTTAAAAGAGTCTCACTCAAAGACACCTCACTGCTAGATGTTGAGAGAGGGAGAGCTGAAGTTATACCATTTCCATGCTTTGATTTTCTGGCTGGTCCAGGGAGTCATGCTGAGGACTTTTTCACTCATAACTTTCTGCTTCTTTAACCGTTGAGCGATTTTTGCCTCCAGCAAATACATATGAAACAGTAAGAGAAGGATTGAGGAAAGTTATTAGGTGACAAGAATTTAAATATCTTAGGAATTTATTTAAAATAATTCAGTTCCAGTAGAAAGTGTAGGTGTATGGAGGATGGACCAAAGTTTTAAGACTCATTGGAAGAATAACTTTAAGCAAATGTGTCCAGAATAGCTGTCAGTTTAAACACCGCCGTGTTCATCTTCCTTAGGTGACTACAGACCTGAAATCAAAATGCACAGACTCCCATACAGGCACCTCTGCCTCCGCCCCGCTGGCTGCCGGGATCATCGCCCTCGCCCTTGAGGCCAAGTAAGTCCTTATCACATTCATTTTTATGAGTCTTACCAAGACTTGCAGTTCTCTTCCAGCTGTATGCCATCATTCTAACCTCCCCTACGTGCATTTTTCGTTGACTTTTGATGATTCAAATCATTTAATCCAATGGAATAGAAAACAAACTCATCATTAGTTCTGTCCAGTAATTATTCTAGAGGAAGATTGGACATTTTCACAGCCTGCATGTACACGAAAATATCCAGGAAGTAGTTTGAATTAATGCACCACTGTTATCAGTTTCTAGCATGTGGTTTGAAGTTTCCTAACTGCAAATTGGTCATTTAGTAGCAACAGGTAAAATATTATTTTTGCACAGACTTTTTGCAGATTATAAATTTAACACTCTTGTACTAAATCAGGCTTTAGCTTGCTTCATGTTTATGCATCAATTCTGCGCGATTATCCCATTTTATGAATTACTTTTTAACCCTTCTGCCTGACAGATTTTTGCAGTGCATTAACAAAATCAGCACAATTTGATGTAAGCACTAATCACTTTTATCCAGCCAGGCAGCACTAATGGAGGGACAAACACGAACATCTGAACAGTTCTGAACATGAGTAATTAGTCTTGTGGCAAAACAGAGTTGGGTGAGAGAAAAACATTGCAATTAGGAAGGGATTTGATGAGAAAGCGATTGAACAAAGTTATGAGATAGTATGCGTTTTATTTTATTAAATCCACAATAATAAACATAATACATGACCTGCAGTAACCCTTTTTACTGCCTTGTTCATTCAACCCTGCATGGCTGCAGGCAGGATAATCACTTTTTTCAGATTTTCACTTTGTTTACATTTTGCCAAAGGGCATGGAGAGAGTTCATACACATGTTGGCTGAAGTTTTACTGTAATTCAGGAAAGCATGTGACTGGTACTTCATTGTATTCTGTATTTAACTGAAGTGTAGGAGGTTTTGTCAGGCGTGTGTGTTTGATCTGTTTGAGTGCCTCAGCTTGATTTTTATGAGTCTTACCATGTGTGTGTCCCTGTGTGTGTTTCTCTCTCCTCTTTTTTTTTTATGTGGCTGTGTGTGTCTCTGTGTGCGCTTGCCATACATTTGCTCCAGTAAAAACCTGACCTGGAGGGACATGCAACATCTGGTTGTACGAACTTCTCACCCAGCCCACCTGCTCACCAATGACTGGAGAACCAATGGGGTTGGACGCAAAGGTACAGCAACTCTTTCCAAGTTCTCCTCCGCCCTCTGCATTTTTCAGATGCCTCTGAGCCTCGTCATTTTGTTATGCATGGAATAAACCAAGTCATTAGACACAAAGCCCCCCCACCCCCGGACGGAGCAGTTGTGTGAAAGCTTAAAATGCAATACACGCTGTGTCGCTGGTCTGTAAAGCTGGAGCTGGGAGAGTGAAGATGCTGCTCTCAGCAGGTCGACATTCATGCGTTTCCTCTTTTCTCTCTTGGTCTCTGCAGTCAGCCATTCATATGGATATGGTCTACTTGATGCCAGTGCAATTGTAGAACTGGCAAAGACGTGGACCAGTGTGAGGCCGCAGCGGAAATGTGTGATCACCATGGTCAGTGAGCCAAGGTTAGTATACTACACCCACACACACACACACACACACACACACACACACAGCTCAATGAATTTATCTCAACACCATGATTACAAGTGTCTACACATATTACAGCTGTCATGCTTAAAACTAATTAGAGCTAACAAGTAATTTGTTCACATTCATTTCAATGCAGTCCACGTAGCGTAATCCTAAACTACACTGTAGAATTAATGTTGTTGCGTTCACTCAAGGTGCCTCCTCTGCTTCACTTGAGTGACAAGCTGACATTATTGTAACGCAGCAAAGCTCATCTTTACCCATCATTTTTTCATGTGTGTCAAATACAAAATCTGGGATATCTCAGATGGTTTGATGTCATGACATCATGATATTTGCAATGATATATTTACAAAGGTGTCCTGGCTAAGATGGCAGTAGCAAATCAAACACACTAAAATAAAATATCCATGCTACACTAATGTAAACTCAGCCTGTGATTCAGCAGCACAGACTGTATAAAAATGGACATAGTGTCTGTGACGTCACCCACAGCTTTCTGAGGAGCTGTTGAGAAGTGTGTGAAGTGTGTTGGCTGTGGTTGTCACCATCTTGGCAGTCCTGTCTCTGCTGGCTGCCGGCTAATCCAAAAATTGACAAAGACGAGGAGCGTGGGTGGACCTGAGGTGGAGCTGAATGAAGCCTGGTTGCTGAAACCAGCCACCTGTGACAGGACCCACTTGTCAATTAAAGTAGCCACACTCTTAATTATGCATAACTTTTAAACATTAATATGATTTGAATGGGTAAGTTATATAAAAATTCAGACTCTGTTCAGTTGTCACGAGCAGGGAAATTAGTTATAGAGACCAAAACTGTTTTTTGTACCAGGCTGTAAAAAAGTTTATTTCTGCTGTGAAGTTCAGCTTTTCACATGGAAACCGACTTGTTCTGTAGCCAGCCTCAAGTGGCCGTTTGAGACGCTGCAGTTTTTGACACTTTTGTGTGGGCTTCATTTCACAGCCGCGGAGGTTGCCGTTTGTGTAGGAGATGCTTACGTATGACTGAGCTAACACATTTTGCTGCCGCAACATGTTGTATCTTCATCTTCAGCTCGACTCTGGGCGCCTGTCGAGATGCTCTGCGTCGTGTGTGTACGCGTGTGTGTGTGCTCAGCTCAGCTCAGCTCGAGAGGGACCATTTAAAAGAGAAATAGTAATTTGTCAACTCGTGTCCCTTTCACTGTTAAGACTCAATATTTCTCCTCAGCCATTTTCTTCCCCCTTTTTCCTGGTGTCACCATCCAAACACAGGCTGACAGCTCCTCTTCATTATGCGCTTCCTGTCACTACTCTCGCCGGGTTTGAGGTTTCTTTCTCTTTTACCGCAGCTATAAGATGCTCAGAGCAGATGGTTTGAGCGTCTGGGAGCAGCAGTCAAGGCAGGTTATTCAATTTACATTTTAGGCATTTAGCCGACTCACTTATACAGGGCGACTTGGAATAAGTCAGCAGGTAGGTGTTTAGTGTCTTTCTCACTGTCAATTATATCCAGTGATTACATCAGAAACACAACAGTTTGCTCACGACATGACACATTTCCAGAAAACATCGCAGCACAACATAGATACAGCTCGATTATGGCCATGATTGTAATTACTTTTTTCCATCATCTTGTGCTTGTGTTTGGTGTTATTCTGAAGATTTGTTTATGGATTTCAGAGTGACTGGCATTTATAGATCATGTATTTGAATTGTATCAGCGGACCTAACCTTGTGTTTACCTTTGGAAAATGGATTGTGCCTTAAAGCATGAATGCTTTGCAGAAAGGCTCCTCTAAACACACATCTAACTAAATAATATACAGAATGCAGGCTTTGGTTCAAATGGGTATCAGAGAGATTGTTTCATCTCTGAATGTGACCCTGAGATGCGTGTGCACACTTTTGCTCTGAAAGACTTAAAGAGGATTTACCAAACTTATTACAAATTACCATCAGGACTGCAAAATGTTTTGTTATGGCAAACTGAACTACGGCATGAGATGCAAGCTCTGACATCTTCAAAAAGTGATTCATGCTTTAGAAAAACCTTGTCCTTTCTCAAGCTTACTCTCCACCAAAATGGATGCCAGTTCTACAGGTTTGACTGCCTCCAAGAATATTTTTTTGGGGCGGTTCTGAAAAAGCTTTATACAACTGGCTAAAAATACACATTTGTGTCTCTCAGGGTCTGCTGGAAGCTGCTAAGTGCCAGGGAAAGAGCAGAAAGCAACTAAAAAAATAAAACAATGCTGTTAGTGCAGTGTTGGTCTTCTGTGTTTTGTTTGTTTTTTGTTATTTCACAGGTATATTTTTAATTTTCAGCACTAGTGTTTACCAGAATAACTGTGGTGATTTTGACCTGATTTGACCTGATCCTGAAATGTCGATGATAGAAAGTTGTCATCTTTCTTCGTTGATCACTTGATTTTCCACTGTGACTGACTGAATAGCAGATTGTTGTTTTATAGGTGTGCAGCACATCCTTTCTTCTGTCTGTTCTGCGCACGCTTGTAAAAACAGATGCCATGCCTCCGATAGTGCCACAAATTTTGCTTTAAATCACAGACACCTGTGCGGCAGCAGTCAACTTGTAGTGATAAATCAACTTCAGCAGCCATTTGTACAAATTTCCATTTTCCTTTCTGACTCTGTCTAGAAGTATCATATACATACAATACATTTTGCAATAGCCAGTATGTCAATACTGAAGTGCTGTGTGTCATTTTAGTGACTACTGACTGTATAACTTGTTGGCATCTAGAATTTTTTCTTCCCATGTGAGGCTGGTGCAAAGGTTCAGCGCGTTAACGTAGTAATGCATCATGAAACATTTAACAGACTGAACGTCGAGGGACTATTTAGTGATCCCACTACATCTTGTCTATAATTTCAGTACCTCACTGTAACTAAAACCTCGGCGCCTTCCTCCTCCTCAGAATTGTTGTGGATGCATGTAATCTCCTAAGCGGATTTAGGGGGGAATAAAAAGAGGTGGGTGCTTTACTTGCATAGAGGACACTGGTGCTACAGGTTGTGCAACATTAATCCTGTTGAAGGCCACAAACTCTTCACCCTTTGCAGGCTCGCAGAATGGCTGGGAGCAAAATCACACAGTTATCTGGAGGGTAGCTTATCCCAAGCTCAGAACAAGCCAGTAATGATTTCAGCAGCACACAACCTACAACCTGTCTTAATGCATCTTCTTTGCATGTCGTTTCTCGTGTTTGACAGGAACATTGGCAGCCATTTATCGATTAACAAGAGTGTGGACGCCTGCTTCGGGACAGACAGTCACGTGACCTCATTAGAGCATGTCCAGGCCCGGCTCACCCTGTCCTACAACCGGAGAGGAAACCTAGCTATTCACCTGATTAGTCCTGCCGGTACACGCTCCACGCTTCTCCACCCCAGGTACAAACACACACACACAGATAGATGTACAGTACAAGTTGGTAAAT
The DNA here is from genome assembly GCA_028641955.1 of Protonibea diacanthus. Classification (NCBI taxonomy): domain Eukaryota; kingdom Metazoa; phylum Chordata; class Actinopteri; family Sciaenidae; genus Protonibea; species Protonibea diacanthus. The sequence goes on along the minus strand of CM053976.1, from coordinate 21,633,581 downwards.
AGAAACCGTTGACACTCCTGCTGGTTGTTCTCCTGCAGGCCTCATGATTACTCATCAGAGGGTTTTAATGACTGGGCTTTCATGACCACCCACTCCTGGGATGAGAACCCCAACGGGGCGTGGACGCTGGAGATCGAGAACGTGGTTGGTGCCAGTGACTATGGTAAAACTTTTTCTTCAATCTGCGAGATTCAAGAAATGAACGATTTGTCTGCAAGCTTGTGTTTTCCTCTAAATGTCAGTGCTGTCCTGCAACTAATGATTATTTCGATTGTTGAATAATATGTTGGTTACTTTGTTGAGTTGTTTTGTCCAGTCCATCTTCATGTTACTTGTTTTGTCTTTACTGACAATTCAATTTAAAACGTATTGAACAAAAACACCCCAGAAAAAATATTCCTCATATTTGAGGAGCTGGAACCATGAAATATGGTGTTATTGCTGGATCAACAATTTTAATGGTTAAAACAAATTGTTCTCAATTAATTTTCAGTCAGTTGACTAATTGTATCCACTGTAACAGTGGCAACAAAATCATTCAAACATAAAATCAAACCTGTAAAACCTTGTGTTAAAAGAAAATACCCACAGGCCTGAATGTAGTTAGAAATAAGACAATAATGGCAATATTATGATGAAAACTTGAAAAATATTGAATGATATATTTATTGGAAGCAAATGTTTTTTTTTTATATATATACATATAATTTAGTTTATTTAATAGTGACAGCAGAGGCACAGAGGGGAGACAGAGGTGTACAACATGCCACTAAAGTCTTCAGATGGATTTAAACTGGAGGCGTTCCAGTCTCCTCACGTGAATGTTAATGTATTAAATGTATTAATCTGTTGAGTCTAGAGTTTGGTTTGAGGGTTAATGGTTCAGTGCCAGGAGATTAGAGATCAAGTGACTCCTGTATCCAAAGTTCCTGTGCCCTTGTTCTCTTTATAGGAGCACTGGAGTTGACTCTCAGGGAGCACGATCAAGCAGTGAAATGAATACTTTGCTCTTGTTGTTTGCCCTTCGATCATCCACCAGCAACCGTCTGAATCTGGCATAGCAGGTCCACCCACAGCACAGTATGCAGCAGCCAAGAAAAACCGCAGAAAACAGATGTAGATAAATGTCTCACCTCTCCCTCCTCAGTAAGGAGTGATTCACTAAAGTGGAACCTCTCACAAGGCCCAGACACTTGAAAGATTCTTCAGAGATCTGCACTTTATAATGCTCTTATTAGGCAAAGAGTGAAAGCATGCTGTCTTTTAAATTGTGACTCATTCCAAGGAGGAATTTTCTGTCACTTTATGCAGAAAATCTAAGTGTCTACAATGAGAAGTGGATACATTTACCAAATCCACCCTAGGGAGTGCCAGATCCTTACTGTTTTTGACAGGCCTACTTTTCTTCCTGGGTTAAATTCACTTTTTTTTTTTTATCTCTGTCTCTATCTCTCCACTCAGGCACTCTGACCCAGTTCGTCTTGGTTCTGTATGGCACCGGCTCAACATCTTCCAGCTCCTCTGACAAGTTTGAGCCTGGCAATGGCAACTGTAAGACCTTGGACCTGAGGCAGATATGCATCGGTAAGACTGGTATATCATGTCCCCGGTTTGTTCCTCGCAGGAAGTCACTGTCATAATAGCTCGGAGGATGGGTTGTGTAATTTCTGAGTCATGTCGAGATGCGACATGTGATGTTGCCTGGAAATTGTGATTTGAAGAAGATGAAATATCATCCCATGTATGCTCAGCTGCATCCGTTTGCATTGTGTGTCTTTCTATGTAAACTGTGGGCAGTCACTTATCAATCATCTTATTCAAACTCTGCCTGCGAACGTCACATCATGTAGCTTTAGCAACAGAATCCATTTTAAATGAACATCTAACTTCTGATAAGATAAAATAAAATTTTACCTCAGGTCCCATTTTTAATAATCTCATTTAAATTTAATGATGTCCATACTGCCGTCTCCTACTTAATCCAAATACTGCTGTAGGCAAGGTCTCATGATAAAGGGTGAAGTTCAGCTACGCGTTGTCAGTCTGACCCCTACAGGCTGACAGAGGTACTTACACACTGACGGACAAAATCATGTACAGATTTCATTAGAGAGTGAACTGAATTTTATTATCATATATTTGATTATCACATGTTATTGTTACTGTAGTACACACTGATTTCTGACTTGGGGCATTACCACTTTCTTTGTTTTTGAACAAGTTGACAAGACCCTGCAGTAAATTAGATTTTCCTCCTTCTGTTCGCTCCTGTTTTCAGCTCTCTTACCCCCAGCACCCACAGACTGTTAATTGCCATTATAGGCAATGGTCTGCATCTGGACCTGCTGCATATGGAAATTATTCTGTTGGCTTAAACATGCTGCACTCAGCTGCCTTTTTTGCACTCACATCATCGTTTTTTTTTTTTTTCTTTTTTTTTCTTCAAGTGAACAAAAGTAGCACTAACAAAAGTGATAATAGCAATTTAAAACTGCCTCAAAACTTTGGCTCAACATTTAGACCAAACAACTCATGGCTGAATAAATACAGACATGTCAGATTCACAATGTTTTTCTATGTGAAGTGTGCTCTCAGGATTCATGGCTGTCTGGTTCTGAATCCTGGTTCTCTGTTTTTGAGTTTTCTGACTCATATGAAGAGGTAAAGGGTGTTTGCGTGGCTGTTAACGTCAGTTTTGCTTCTCTCTGTTACAGAGTGCGACTCCGGCTACTACCTCTTTCAGGAGGACTGTGTTAAAGAATGTCCAGCAGGCTTCTCAGTGGGCTCCCAGCCCATCAACTACACAGTGGGAAACTCTATACCACCAGCTTCCGTCCCAGCCTGCCTGCCCTGCCCATCGCCCTGCCTGACTTGCAGCAGCCTCAGCCCTCGGGCTTGCCTGTCCTGCCCCCCTCACAGCTCCCTGGATGTCATCTCTGGCACCTGCCTGCACCTGAACCAGTACATGCGCGAGTCCCCTGGCAGCTTCATGGTGGGCCAGGGGAACAAGGTATCGGATCTCCAGCAGAGCTCTCGCTTGCCCATCACCATCGCCGTGCTCAGCTGCATAGCCATCATCGCCACCTTCGCTGGCATCTTCCTGATGCTGCAGCTGCGTTCAGGCGCACTCATTAAGCTGCCCTCTCTGGAGGCTGGTGGCAGCCTCGCAGGCAGCTTCAGCCTCGGGGGAAATAGGGTGGTGTCTTACCGTGGCATCCCGACAGTGTGGGGGGATGAAGAGGTAAATACAGACTCCGAAAACGAAGAGTTTGACGTCCACAATGAGAGGACTGCCTTTATCAAAACACAAAGTGCTCTTTAATGCCTTCCCCACGTCCCTCCTTCTCTTCTGCTTTTAAATCCTCTCACCCCCACATTTGTCTGATAATTCAGGGCTGTGGTAACTGTCCCTTCAGTCTTTTCTGGTTTTATCTTTCATCCCTCTGTTTCCGTCTTTGTCTTACCAAGTTCTCATCTTGAGCCCTACTTCAGGATCTAGTTTTTCTCTCTGCTGTGGGAGACCTGATGGGAAGCCGCTGTCTCTCAGAGCTCTCGGGATGGCCCGAGCTTTGCTCTATTCACACTTGGGCGCATTTCTATTAAACTGGCTCTCTCCCTCCTCTTGCCCTCAATCACTAACAGTGTCTGTCTGTGCAGAGTCCATTTTCCCCTCCAGCTCCTTTTTGTTACAGTAAACAAATGATTATTATTTGCTTTCTTCCTCTTTTTTTTTTTCTCTTTCCATCAGTCTCAGTGCAGTAGCCAGACGAGATTGTTGAATGCGAGGACCAGAGATATGCGTGTGTGCGTGCGCATGTCTGAATGCCCGTGTCTGTGTGAATGTGAGCGTGTAAATCTGATAAACAGTGTAGCGCCCTTTATAGAGAAGCTAAAGCTGGCCCTGTCTCATTCAGTACTTTAACTTAAATGCGATAACAAAAAATTCTATTATGAGGCATGAAATCCGATTTGGAAACAATGATTCTCTCAGAAATATTGTTTAGTGACATCAACATCCAAAATCGGCTCAGAAAAGCACCACTTATCTGTAGTGATTCACATTTTTAAAGTGCATTTTAATGCACAGATCAAAAGTGTAATAGTTGGAAACATCCAGACTCTGACAGGTGACGCATTATTCTAAACCATTAGAGAAACAACAGACCGTCTGAGAGCTTTCTAAATATGTCACCTTTTTTTTTTTTTCCTTTTTATGACGAGACAGTGATTTATATGTTAATTTAAAAAAGCTCTCATACAGTCTTTTTTAAAAATCTGTACAGTTATTGATCTAAGTGTGACTTTATTGTTCACATAATGTGGAAAGATCGCTCTCAGCTCTGGCAGAACAAACTGTGAGTCACACAACTAGCAAAGCTTCCCCCAGCCTTTTGGGATTCAAGATGGACTTTCATTTATTCCAGTTTGGAAACTATGAATTTTTCTGCGCTTATAAAATGATATCCATCACATTGAAACCACATCAAAAAAAAGAGAGATACATTTAAAGAAGTAAAAAAAAAAAAAAAAAAAAAAACACACTCACACACAGGCTAGTCTATCAACCCTGAGGCACAATGCCTTCCAGGGATATTTAGTTTCTGTGTCTGACGTTCTCACATCCCACGGGCTGAGAGAGAAGCAGCTGAGGTGCTGATGGGACCCAGAACAATATGTGACCACTGAGCACAAGAGCTTCTCACAGCAGCTGGCAGGTGTTGAGTTACCTGTGATTGATTTCTTCATAGAGCAGACACATAACAACACATCAGTGCTTCCCCCCCTACCTTTTTTTATATATATACAGAACACATTAGCATTACAAACACACACCTTATATCATGACTGCACTTTGTTAATGTGTGTGTGGGTGTGTGTGAGTTAGTTTACTGCATATGAGGTGGAGAAATGTTTATCTGCCCTATGATGTGAGGGTTTCTTTTCCCCCTTCGGCTCTGCTCTCTTCTTCAAATCTTGAATAATGTTGAGAAGTCCTGCCTCGAGACTCCACATGCTATCATAGTCTCGGCACTTACCCTCTTGTCTTCATCTAATCTGAATTTCAGATTATTTCTTTAGTGTATCTCTTCAGCCAATTAATTATAATCTGAATGATACTGCAGCAACTATTTATTCTGAGAGATTTTAATCATACCTTTAGGGAAGATTGTTTAAAGGTGATTTTTTTTTTCTCATGGGCTGGCTATCGTCTAAAAATATGCATCTCATGATTTAATCCAGAGTAGCCGTATTTCTGCTATGCTGAAATTATTATTATTTTTTTTCCATTTCCAGTACAAAAAACAGTGGAGCTTGCTAAGAGAGGTTGTCATGGTGATGACATGCATAGAAAACTGCAGCTGCTCATCCTTTTATCTACCTCTCATATCATTCAGCAAGGGTTCATACGCTGTTAGAGGAGCTGTTAAATGATTATAGAGGTCAAATTATATGTAGGTACGCTTCTCGGGAACCATTTAGGGGGATGTAAGTCAAATTTATGTTTTTAGAAAAGAAACAAGCAATTGCAATTCAGAAACTGTAAAGCTGCTGAATAAATTCTAGTCTCCTGAACCTCCTATCTCCTAAAATTTATTGCCTTTAGGTTCAGCATTCATGGGCAGGCACACCTGGGCTTTAAAACCAGTTATTGAAAATAAAATAGGTAGACGGATTGTCCATAGATCTTGTTGGCCAGCTTTTAAGTGCTAAATCAACTGGATGTTTTTTTTTTTTTTTGCCTCACCTTTCATTCTGAGTTCCTACCTGGTCAGCTCCTACAGGAGTGAAGACCTCTTTGTCACTGACAATCATACGTTTTCTTGTTTGGAGGGTGAGAAGATACACAAACACACAAAACAAATTGATTTCAATTTAACCACTTTTGTTGGAAAGCCTTCTTCTTGGAAGGTATTATTCATAAATATTCAGCGCTGAATGTCATTTAAATTGCAAAAGTGTGTTCAGAGAGAGCACATGGCGCTCAAACGCAGCACTGAGCCAGGAAGCTTAATTCATCTCAGATGGCCGGTGCAGGTGTAGCGCATTTGGCTTATCGCTGCAGTTCCAGCCAGGAAACATTAAACTGGTTTGGAAACCAACCCGAGAGCGTGGATTTAGAGAAGTGCCCTCTAAAGGAACATAGCTAATGTGGCTACAGAATAACGAGTGTGTGTTGCATCGCTTTGTGTAATGTACATTAGTGCCTACTGCCATTTAGATTTAGCCCCGGTTTAAGGAGGGTACTAATTTAAAAATGTAATAACTCCAGCCTTAGATTTGAGCCACAGAATCTTATTGACTTCCCAGCTTGGTGTGAAGTGTGTAAACAACAGATAGTGGGCTAATGCAGCGCCAAAATTGCTTCCATAAATTATTTTCTTAAACTCTGAATGCTTTGCATTTCTAGAAGAACTATAATGTGGAACTCTAGACCAATTTGTTGCCATTAGTATTGACTAATTGATGCTCAGTCTTGTCAACATTATCCATTGTGCGTCTTGCCTTCCAAAGCATTTTAATTGTTTCCAGAAAGAATAAAGTTTCTCCTGCAACTTTCTTGGGGTGTTCAGAAAAAGTTCCTGTCACCCCGTTGAGCACACACACATACACAGAATGATTCATTCATCTTAGCTCGATGTTGGATTCACTACAGCTTGAAAACTCTTGAAAACTTTAAACTGATCCACTCTGAGTGTATGTGCGTTCAAGTGTTCAAGAAAATCATGAATGCAGGCAGCATTAAGTAGCTGGTGCTTCCAAAGCATCACAGAGCTGCTGTTGAAAACCATTAGCAGCCATCTCACTCCTTCACTGCAAGTGTGTGATGGAAACTACACACACACAAAAAAAAATAAATAAATAAGAGGTTCTCTAATTGTGCTGGAAAGAAGCTCGTCATTATGAAGCTGCCACTTCACCGGCACTGAAGCATGAAGCCCTTTCATGTAGAAAACAACAGGAATGTTACAAGAAAAATTACATCGGTGGCAAATAGTCTCTTTTGGCTTTTAAGAACAGACTCGCTCGTGGGATTGATGGAGGCTTTTTCTTTATACAGCTATTTAACATGGAGCTCAATGTTGCTTCAGTCCTGCCTTAGGATGTAGTCTGAAGTGATCAATATGAAGTCGGATGAAGTTAATAGGAGCAATATCTTTGGCATAACCAAAGACAATCATTTTAATGCTGTCTGTTTAGTGTTCTGATGTGTTGCTTTCAGGTTGCAGGTTACAGTCCATCGACCCCCTTCACTTGTGTTTTGTTGATATCGTTTTGCCTTTTGTTGTTTTGTTTTTTTTGTTGTTGTTTTTTTTAAAGACCTGCAGTGGCACCCTGTATGTTCAGCAGCTGTGGAGGGAGGAGGTAGAATGTATCCCATCTCCATTAACTTAAGGGCTGAATCAGATCTGCGTGCGTCTGTGTGTGCACAAGCTTGTTTTAAGTATAAATGAAACACTTTGTGATGATGGAAAGGGGGATGGGGGTGAGAGGGTGGGTGTGGTTACTGGAGCTTCAGACGACTCTGTTGACCTCTTCCTGCCTCTTCGTGAGGCCCCTGGCCTGTGGCTGCACACAGTACCTTACAGATTTGTGACCTATGAATAATGTACAAGAATGACTATCTTCATATGGGACATAACTCTAAAATAAGGCCTATTTTTGTACTATATGAATGGTGCAGTGTAATTTTCTTGTAATTTAAAGATTTTTTTTTTTTTTTTTTGCTCTTGTTTTTCTCCTTTTTATTTAATTGATGTCAATTATAGATTCTACTAAAAATAAAGATCTATGCAAATTTGAATGTGTTTTTATTAACTTAAATGCACTCACCTGATGACTTGATGATATAAATCTACATTTATTAATAAAAAACTATCCATCATCCAGACATCATCCATTTTCAAGGTTGCAGAGGCTGGAGCACACTGGGAGAGAGGCAAGGTACAAGCTGGAAACCAGTCACCAGTTCAACACAAGACTGAAACAACTCTGCACAGTTGTTACTAGTTGAAGTTTAGCCTGTTTATTATATATACAGTTAGGTATTCTAGTCTATTGTCCAGTTAAGGAGTTGAGTCCACTCTTCTGGGTTACAGAAGAAATCTGAGAGATTGTGAGATGATTTATGGAAGACAAAATAAGAAAACAATGCTCTACGACACAAACTTGTTTCACTTTTGGATTTTATTAAATATATTTCTTCTACTCATCACCATCTGAGTCTCTCATAGTGGTAACATGACAAGAAACGCCAATCAGAAATAAAAAAAAAGTGCTAGTACATTATTTGTGTATTTCCTTTCTTAACTAAGTACTAAGTTATTTGAAGCTACAATATTTTAAATATATTTAGTATTATGCAATATTTTCAAACAATACATTGGACAAAAGTTTGACGGCAGTGTAGTATTATTTACACTAATGTGGCCTTTTGCTTAAATAAAAATAATATCTGTAAAAATACAGTGTTACCCATTTCAGGTCATTGTGTTATAATTATAAATGCGCTTGTGTACATCATTTTCAACTTGCAGCTGGTGAAGGTGAGACTCACTTTAATTACTTTATATACTGCTGATTGGACTTTCCTCCAGGATCAATAAAGTCTTATCTTGACGGGCAGTATCATAATTTACACAAATGTGTTTTTTGTAAAACATATCTGTGCCGTCAGCTGTAGGTTTCTGAAGCTCAGAGTGGGAGGCTCTGGCCACTGCCTTTTCACAGCCAGAGAAATTGCCACTTAGGTTTTGTCAAGCAATATCTAAGCATATGGTTTCCCTTATGTATGGGTTCTTGGTGCTTTTTCTAGTCTGAGATCTGACAGAATATTTTTTTCACAGGTGCTACAAATGTGCAACTTCTCAGCTGTCTGGGTTCTCATGTGGACTGAAAAGGCACCAATACATCTGAAAATGCTATATTTGATATTTGGTATTCTTGTGCACCTTTAACATGGTAGAGTTACTGCGATTGTGATCTTGGCTCTCAGCTGCATGAGACTTGTGACGGAGGAGCTGGTGGTCACTGCTAGGCTCTGACATCACAGAGCTTTGAACCATGTTGACTACAGCACTAAGAGTTTTGGGTCCTCACTCATGTCACTTTTGGATCCTGACCGAGTTTGCAACTTTAAATTACAGCTCAAATGATTGCTTCATTGTACTTTCCCTCAGAATGTGATGGCCTGTCACCATCTTCACAGTCCTGTCTGCACTGGCTTGCAGTTTATCTATATATTGGCAAAGACATGGAGCATGGGTGGAGCTGAAGGGGGCTGAGTGAAGTCTGGTTTTCACCTTGGCTTACTCATCACAGGACAGGTAGCTTGAGAGCGCCTGAAGGCACACTCTACAGTAGAAACACACCTTTGTGAGATACAATAGCTTTGATATAACACTATTAAGTATCTCATTCTGCTTTGAATGCTGTCAGGCGTTAATTGCTATGGTTTACCATGTTTATATAATTAGTAGCACAGTACTGAATAAGACAAGTCCTGGCTAAGTCTATCAAATTAATGATAGGTGTTTATGAGCATATGCACTACTTTGAGGGCAGCAGATAACCTATTGTGTCAGCAAGGGTTGTGTGTATACATACAGTACAGCATTAGAGGGAACTTAGTAAAATGTTTTTTTTTTATGGTTTTATGAAGAGAACAAGAGTTTTTACAATATAAAATTCTGGGTAGAGGAAGTTGTATTGTCTGTGTATTGTCTTCTGGGACAATACACCCTGGGCAATCACAGCCTGTCATGGCCAAGTGCAGACGTGGTTGGGTGAAAAGGGCTATCGCTTTATACAGTGGACGGCTTTTTTTTTTTTTTTTTTAATTAATTTTTCTTATAAACAAACATACAGAAAACAGGACCAGACAAAACAACAAAACAACAACATGCTGGGAATAACAACACCCAAAAACCAAAACAGAACGATCGGTTCCAGGTAAATGTGACAGGTACATTACGCAGTACAGAGTGAAATACAATGGGAGCTGAATAAAGAAAGAAAACAAAAATAAATAGTACAGTTTTTATACAAATGCGCTTGTCAGTATAGCAGAAATATTTACATTAATATAGTCAAGAAATGGTTTCCATGTCCTTTCAAAGGCATTAGTTTTGGAGAGCAGAAGACAGGTGAGAAAGTCTAGAGGTATGTTTTCCATTACTGTCCTAAGCCATCCCACCACTGAGGGGCCTTATCTGAGATCCAGTGCTGAAGAATATTTTTCCTGGGACAAAATGTCATAACATTATACAGTTTCTTCTGATATATATCAGTTACACAATCACTGGGAAGACCCAGAAGGAGGGAAACCAGGTCGAGTTCAAGCTCCTTCTTCAGAACCTTCTGTATTTCAAAAACACACCACTCCAATATTTTTGTATTTTTACACAGGACCAGAAACAGTGAGTAAGATCACCATTTTTTGTCTTACATTTAAGACAAAATGGTGAGACATACTTTCTGTATTTGGAGAGACAGTTAGGACTAACACATGCTCTATACAGTATCTTAAATTGCATCACTCTTGTCCGGTTACAAACATTTATTTTCCTTGCATTATCCCAGATGTCCTCTTACATCTCCTCAGTTATCACAACACCCAGTCTCCTCTCCCAGATCACTCCCAGTGTCCGAGAACCGAGATTTGAGCAATCCCTCAGGACTACATTTACTCCAGATAAAAGAACTAAACCAACCATTCAGTTTTTTCACTATGTTATGACTGAATAAGATGGGAATCATTTGTATTGGATAGAGCAAACGTGGAAGGATATTCATTTTCAGAAGTGAAATCATTTTCATTTTTCAAGTGAAATTTGGCCCAGCCATGATATGGGAAGATTGATCCATCTCTCCAAGTCTTGTTTAATTGTATCAAATCGTGGGTTAAAGCTGGCTTGAAACAACTGATTAAAATTAGGTGTAATATATGCCTAAGTATATGAAATTACCCAGAGGCATTGCCTCTGATTTGGAAAAATTAACTTTATATCCAGAAAAAGCAGCAAACCGGTCAGTAATCTGTAATAAGTAATAAGGGACAAGGGACTGAGGGGTTTAAGAGGGTTTAAGAGGAACAACAACACATCGTCTGCATATAATGTAATTTTATGTGATTTTTCACCCACATCTAATCCAGTCATTAAAGGGTCTTGCCTGACAGCCTCTGCAACAAAGGACAGCCCTGTCTGCTACCCCTCTGGACCACAAAAATTGTGGACCTAAGCCTGTTGGTTACGAGTGCAGCCATCAGTTGTGTATACAGGACCTTCACCCACCTAACAAAGTTATCACCTAAGCCGAACCGATCAAGAGTAAAAAATAAATAAGACCATGTGGATGGCATTTTTATGAACTCTCATTTGTAAAGGACTGTAGCTTTGATTCTTTCAGAGAAGATATTTTTAACATACTTCTTTTGAATTAATGATTTAAATGAATTTCATGCCGATCCAAGTCATGTTAGCAGCATAACATTGTCAATAGGAAAAATTAATTTGACTTCTTTGACAATGGGCTCCTAAAACAGCAACTCCAACTTCTCAACTCATCAAGAGTGACACTGAAGGGGCGCATGTCCTCACGTACAAAGGATCAGGCCTTGTGGTGGCATAGGGCCCCTACCTTCCTGTTACTCTTCAGCTGTCTCTATCAAATAAAGGTTCAAAAGCCAAAGAAAACAATTAAGACAAATAAAGACTTAACATGAAATAAGACTGTAATTGGGAATATTGAATTGATCAATGAAATCTATATGTAATCAAATTATGTCCAAAAAAACATCATTATGAAAATGATGAAATAATGTGACACAGTGAGTTTTAACACATCTTTAAAATTATTACAGAAACTGATGGTTAATTAATATATGTTCCAGAATTTAGTCATATTATTATTTCACAGTTTAATTTGTATTTATTTAATTCAAAATTTTTTGGGTGCAACGACATTCAGTTCTGCCTCAGGATGAAATGTAACAGCTGGTGATCCCTTAACTTTTCATCTATCGCCATCACCAGGTCAATACTTTTTTTTTGTTTGTTTTGTCTGATACTCTGGTTTATGAACAGATTCCTTTTAGTTGTTCTTTGTATCTTGTATCCAGATTAGCATGCTGACATACTAAACTAGGACAGTGAACTTGGTAAAAAACATGAACCTGCTTACCATGCACGTTATCTTGCTTAGCATTTAGTTCAAAACACTGTTATGCCTCACAGACAGTGCAGCCTCACAGAGTCGGTAGCTTGGACTTAGACTCTTAATCTTGTAAGAAGTCAGAAGCTGAGCTAAGTTTGGAAACCGCTAGTTTAATCTTTAACAAAGCATCAAATGTTTGTTGTTGTTATGTAAAATCTTTTGAACATCACTCAGTAAAGCATGGCTGTCTGTTGCTTGTCGTCACTGTGTATGTTGGGCTTTTTGGTATCCAAGTGAACAACATGTATCTAAGTATAAAAGCAGACATTTCCTCTGTGGTCTGTAGAAACCTGCATGAGCTGCGCAGCACTGTTAACACATTTTTGTTCCATCTTCTCCCTTTTGTGTGTAGTAATGAGTATATCTGATGATGTGTGGCTGGTGTAATTAAGCCAATGAGTTTACAACGGAGAGGTTGTACCCAATACAAACCATGTCATAAATACAAGTAATGGAGCGAGACTGGTCTCACACTGTGGTAAAAAGAAAAATGAAAAGCTGTTTTTATTTTTTTCAACATCATCAGCAGGTTTCACACTCCGATGTGGCCAACAAGCAATAAGCTTACTCGTTTGACAAAACAGCATGCAGAGAAGGTTCCTCAAAGTTGAATGCTATTGGTCAATATCTATAACTCATTTCAGTAATATATATATTATTAGGTAAATGTATATTCTTGTCTTAAAAAAGATGAACATTGGTTTCTATAACATGTATTTCAAGCTCAGTGCTCTGTTTCATCAAATAGCTTCAAAATGAAAGCAGAATTACAATTTCAAGTAGAGCTACATTCAAATATATGACATGAGGAAGTACTGCCTCACACAGACCTTTTTTTTCTTTTTGCTTACAGGGAAATGAAACCCCTCTGTGACCACAGAGGACTAACAAGTTGGTCATTTGCAGCTATCTCAACACTCTGTTTGTGTCCTGCTCGTGAGAACATCGAATTGCTGCAGGCAGAGAATCTAAATATTCAGAGATGGGTTTTGAGGAGGACCTTTGGTGCCCCCAGGCACATTCAGCTGTCATGCGGCTGCTGGACTCAGAGCTTCATCTAATGGAGGTCATGAAGAAGTGGATGGGGCAGCGGGCTAAGAGTGAGCGTGAGTTTTCAGTGCAGCTGCACCACATGACTGCCATAGTGGAGAAGCTAGACCGGCCTCAGCTCAGTGCAGGATTGGACTACATCAGCCAGCTCAACAAGGTGAGGACTCATACACCTACAACTGATCTTCTTTCATTCCAGTGGGAGACAGCGACTACACAATGCACAAAATGTGACTTCAGTTTATCTCATATTTGTTTTTTTCAAAATCAAGGTGAGGTTCAACATCATAAAACAAAAGTGCTTCCTATATAAAGATTTTATGAAGAAGAATGATGATTTATGCGGTCAAAAGTACTTCCCAGATCAGAAATTAGCTTGTGAATTTAATGCTGTGCTGGTGCTGCTATTTACAGAAGTTTAAAAACCACACATTACATTAAACATCATTGGAAAAAGCATCTGTATTTTCCAGAGTGGGTACATGACCCATGGCCTAAACCGTTTACTGTCACAGTCTACAATTATTTAAATTTGTAAAGATGTTCTCAAAAATGAAATAATAAAAAAACTCAGGACACATTCATGATACAAGTGTTGACCTACCACTGAACCTTACCTATGAATTTGGCAATTACAGGAAACATTATGACATAAACAGAAGAACATGAGAACATTTACTGTATGAGGTCATGAAATATCTACCAAATATTGGATAATATAAATAAGAGCAACGTTCAAGAGTTTTATGAAAAATAAATTAATACCCACTTAGCTGCTGCCTCCATGCAAATAATAAAGATTTGTTGTTCCATCGCCAGATATTCTCAAATTTTATTTAAATCTATTGAATATTTTTTATGATTTTTTATTATTTTATTATCTTACATCTTGAAAAAAACAAACAGATAAAGCCAGGACATAGTGAGCTCTATTTATTCATGTTTTCTTGTTCAAATGTCTTCCTGACCTCTGTCTCTCTGTCAGTCTTGGGGAGTGCTGGTCTCTCAGACGGACAGTCTCAGTCAGGTGATGAAGAAATGCTCTGAGGATCTGCTGGATGGTCCCATCAGCAAACTGACACTGCTCATCAGAGACAAACAGCAACTCCGCAAAACCTACTCCGAGCAGTGGAACCTGCTGAAGCAGGAACTGAGCAAGGTCTGTGACTAAAACGGATGCAGTAATTGTAGATTTTGATGGTACTATTATAGTCTTGGGGGGAAAAAAACACAGTTTCACAATAATGTAATAATTTATAACACAACACTACCAACACATTTGTTTGCAGTTTTAGTGAAAGTAGGAAACTAGGAAACTGAGAATGTCCATGTGCTATGTCCTTGAAGGGATTACACGCTGTGTTAAATTCATAAACACTTCAATACTCGGTTTCATGCTTTGTTGCCGTTGGTGTACGTTGCGCTAAATGCCTAACTTCGAATTCATAGCTACAGTTTGTAAGTGACAGACACACTTGGTGTAGCCAAGCCTTCAAGATTACAAAACTGTGATACTTTGAAGTATGGTTAATAATGAAATCAGTTCATCAATGCATACCTAGTGACTAACACACACACACACACACACACACACACACACACACACACGCACACACATGCACACACACGATCATGCCAGGAGGAAGGTGAACCTCTGACTTACAAAACTGCTCACTCCTTAAAGAAGCTGTTGACTTTTGAGACGTTGAACTTTGATTACCATTGCTATTTTTCAAAATGAGAATGTCTCTTATTCTCAGAAAAAGATAATGTTGGTGTGTAGATCAATGATGATGATAATTTTTTTGTGGTCCAAGAATTATACTTTGAACTTATACTTTTCTCACACACATTTACTATTTATGCATCTTTAAACAGTTATATATTTAAAAATGATCATCCATGTCTCAATACTTTTGTATTTTTGAGTTAAGTGTTAATTCTCACAACCTGTTCTCGGTCATTTCAAATGAAAGTAAACATATTAAACAGTTATAGTCTTAGAGTATTCACATATATGTCATGAATCTTAATAATATTAAATCTATTTCCTTTTTTTCACGAGTTTATCATCTCTGTCTGCAGATGAGCATTGCAGTGCTAGCTTTATAAATAGACAGAAGTCAAATGAAATGAGGTTCAATAGACTGGAAAGAGTGTGTGCAAATGCATTTTGATGCTATCTCAAACTGATGGCTGCTCTGCACAATTTTTATTACCCAATTACACCAGGCAAATGATGTGTTCATTTCCAGTGATCCATATTGGGTCATAGTTTGGCCGTCTAGCTGGCCGTTTTTTTTTTTTATTTCAATTTTCTTACTTTGCTGTGCAGACAGAGCTCAGATGACTTTATCTTTTGTGCATCACCGTGTGGTTGCACAATAACTAGTGCAGTCATGACTGCAGTTGAACAACAATGTCAAGAGATATTATCAGGTAGAGTTTTGAAGTACTGCCGCAAACAACAACAACAAAGGTCAGATCATTTCCTCGCAGGTCTCTCGTTCCGTGTTCCTCTGCAGTGAAACGGTCTGCTGTCCACTTCCTGTGCTATGCTGTTTTCACACTAATGTAACTGCTTTTAACCACGTAAATTCCAGTTCTGAGTAACACCCATCCTTGCAACATCTATTTTCCATCTGTTAACATGCTGTTGTGTGTGCATGTGTGCTGCTCCAGGTAACTCAGACAGAGCTGGAGAGGCTGAAGAGCAGCTACAGACAGGCAGTGAAAGATGCAGCTCAGGCTAAGAGGAAGTACCAGGAGGCAAATAAAGGTGGGGAGTCCTGGTATTGTGTACTTCTCTAAATAGAATAAGTTTCACACTGATGGGACAGACTGGTTTTGGTTTTGTCTTGTGTGTAATCTGATATGTGTATTTCCATCATGACATAATGCCCCTTTCCTGTGTGCAGATAAAGAACGAGACAAGGCTAAAGAACGTTACATAAAGGCTTCACTGAAACTCTACGAGCTGCATAATGATTATGTACTGTCTGTGCGAGCGGCTCAAGTTTACCATCAGCACCACTACAGTCAGATTCAGCCTGCACTGCTCAGTGCACTGCAGACTCTGCAGCAGGAGATGGTGCTCATACTGTAAGATCACTTACACTACAGTAATTCTTTGTACTGGTTTTCTATTTGCATTTAGTGGACTGTTTTCTATTCATACACAATAAATATGAGAGGAATGCAAACCTCAAAAGCACATAATCAACTAAACCACGTTTTCTCTTTTCACATACAAATCAGTGTCCAAACATTTTCCACAAACTGCTGGTTTCAACTTTCAAGCAGCTATTTGTTTTAATTGATGCCATAACAATACTTCAAACAACTTGTACGTTGTTGCTTGAGATAACTAATGCAGTACAGTGAATAATGAGTCATATTTATGTATTTGTCAGCGTTGTGTTAATAATATTTGGTCCTGCAGTTGAAAGAAAAGACTAATGTGACAACTTTCTGCTTGTTTGTTCATTCAAGAAAGTTTGAACATCCAAAAACAAAAATCCAAAACATTTCTTTCATAAGGTATGAAAAATGAAAGGATTACCTGAATTCGGGAGGTTCATGCGTGAAATGTTTGACAGCCAGGCTGTCATATATCACAGCTTGAAACCTTGTTACAACCATAACAAGCAAGAACGCAAATCTGACAAAAATGGAAACATCTAAATGTGATGGAGTGCTTATCTCAGGCAAGTCTCTCAAAGTATATTCTCCTAGCACTGATATGAATCACCCTGCGACTAACCAACCTGGAAAAATATGTAATGGAGTGTATTCGTGGGGCAGCTATGCCTTGGCAGTAGAACAGGTCGTCCACTAATCAGATGATCGGCTGTTCGATCCTGACTCCTCCAGTCTGCATGTCGAAGTGTCCTTTGGCAAGATACTGAACCCCAGGGTTGTGGCATCGGTGTGTGAATGTGTGTGAATGGGTGAATGAGATATGTAGTGTAAAAGCGCATTGAGTGGTCGGAAGACTAGAAAGGCACGATATAAGTACAGTCCATTTAACATTTGAATTAGACTTACAGACGTGTTCCTTGAAATCACTGAAAAGATCATCATTATTTCATTTTATTCTGTTTCACACCTCCTGACCTCTGAACCAGAAAGGAGATCCTGCAGGAGTATTTTGATATCTCCACTCTCCTCCACCATGAAGTTGTGCGGATCCACAGGGAGATGTCTTCTGCTATAACTGCAATTGATCCTCACAGCGAATATGAGAGCTTTATTCACCAGAACAGGTAGACTGAGGAAAAGCGTCACCTCAGATGGCAACAATACAGTCATGAAAGATAACGCTGCTGAGCCATGATACTGTGTTTTTGTGTTTGGAGGTCTGTAGGGGAGATTCCTGCCTGTGTAGACTTTGATTGCAGTCTTCTGGAGGACACTGAGCAGCTAAATCCCAGAGAGATCGAACTGAACGACCTCACGCTGGAGACAATACAACACAAGTGAGAGCAAGCAGCACAATATCATCCAGATGACTAAACTCCAATTTCCTTTTTTTTTTTAAAGTCTCAAGTACTTCCTTCTCCTTACCTCTTTTTTACCTCCTGTTTTCTCTGACTACTTTGCATAAGTTACTTCCTCTACTTACATTATTTCTGTCTCCTTCTTCCAGACTGACTGCGGTAGAGGAGGAACTACTGGATCTGGCACGGACCCTGGGCTCCCAGCAGACCTCGGTCGAACATCTGGAGCTGGAGCTGGAGGCAGAGCAGGAGGGTGTCAAGAAGGGCCAGAGGTGGGCGGACCACAGACTCAAGGGAGAATCAATGATGCTCTGATGTTATATTCAGAGGTTATAGAGGAGGTTTCAAAATAAAAACTTGCAGCATTTCATAGCTGTGGAAACAAATTACAAAGTTTGCCTCTGCGGGTAGTCCTTCCCATCAGGAGAGTTCAGTATGCTCTTGGCTGGGCAGCAGCTAATAGCCAGTGTGGTCTCAGGAGGCTGTAAGTGCCTTATAAATTATAATACAGCAATATGGAAAGAGTTATAGAGCTCTATTCCCTAATTTGTCTTGGTTGATGAAGCTGTCTGAAGGTGTTAGAGGTTTGCAGTCCTGAGGGAGTGATCGAGTC
Organism: Protonibea diacanthus; assembly: GCA_028641955.1. Lineage (NCBI taxonomy): Eukaryota > Metazoa > Chordata > Actinopteri > Sciaenidae > Protonibea > Protonibea diacanthus. The sequence continues at coordinate 21,615,203 of CM053976.1, read as the reverse complement.
ATTAACAAGGTCCTGGAGAACAACTGAAAACAATGTTTATTCGCAAAAAGTTGATGCCTTTTAAGAGCAGTTGGAAAGCACATATGGTGCTGGTGGTGTTCGTGAGGTGAGTGGAGTACATGTTGCCCTTTGGTTTGTAGTTTGAAGGAACATTTTGTAAATCAACACTGACATGCTGTATGAGCTTGACCTCCTGTGAACTCCTGTGTCTGAGACCGAGCACACTCATGTCTGTGTTCCTACTCACCATCACTTCTTAAAAAGTCAAGCAGTAACATGTTGGTCCACACAAAACTGTTCAGTAGAAAATCAAAAATTCAATCAAGTGTTGCTCATGTCTCTAGTAGGACTCTTGGGCCATTACAGGTCTTATTTGCTCAAAATCCAGTACGAAGGCCGGCTGAGCTGTCGCTAGAGAAGCCTTCTTATTGATTGCATTAGTCAATAGGAAGCATCTACAAACCTGTTTGCACAGACAGTCGCTTTATTGATGTCTGTGTGCTCTTGTACTGTCTATTTGCGCTTCTTGTGTTGTATTATCGACTTGTACAATCGTTTTTGTTGCTGACACGGAAAAGGTCCCACACAAATATAATTTATCTCCCCTCACTTTGGCAGGGTCTATCAGTTCAGCAAGAGACATGCAATGGAGGAGTCCCGGCAGCAGGTTGCTCTGTCTCAGGGCATGAGAGTCAAGCTGGAGGTTCAGAGGCTTCATCTGAAGGAGAAACTGGACCAGCTCGGCTCCAAAGAACCTCCCCCTGCTCTAAAGTTGAATGCAGACACTGTCTCACTTTCTTCCAACGCTAGTAGTGTATGTTTTCTCTCTCTTTTCTTTGTATTTTTTATTTTAGCTTCTATAATTATTAGTTCAGTCAGGTTTAAAAAGGAGGTTGTGGGTTGCGTGTATCCTAAAAACAAGCCAGGGTATGAGTCACTAGCTAAATGGCGTCAGAGATTGCAATGTTTGGACTAATGTTCGGTCCAGCACTTTGGCACAGACTAAAATATCTCAATTTCAAGATATTACATTCAAAGGCTGTTTTTATTTTATTCTCAAATATCTCAACAACTATTGGATTTTTTTTTTTTTTAGATTCTGTACAGATATTCATTATCCTGAGAGGACGAGGCCTATTTTGAAACGAAATGACATTTCCCATTAGCCTCAGCTGTACTTTGTGTTTATTGCTAAATAGCAACATGGTATATAATATTATATTTACTTAATATCAGCATGTTGTCATTTTGACAAGATTACTTTTTGATGGTTTCTGTTTCTTCAAATCGACATTGCATTGTTCCTTATTTTTTCAAGACCGGTCAAGGTCACAACTACGGTGATATCAGTCATATCATATCAGTGTTTCCTGTTATTCACTTAATAATATCTAATTTGTTCCCATACATTAATAATGAATTAATAATAATTAAATGAAAATACTTGCACTTCTTGAAACTTGGCAAAACTCAAGTTTCACTTTTAATTTGCGACACTTAACCACTGCACCGCTGAAGAGAGTCAGTTCAAAAGGTTGTTCTACAGTCTGTAGTTAGAAGCTAAACACCTGCGTGGCACAGAAAACTAAAGAAAGGACAAGAAAATTCAGATCGAGGTTTGACCACAAGACCACGAGCCAACAGCTGTAAAGTTTTTCCAACAAATCAAACTCAGTATTGTATGAGGCAGCTCATTAAAAAAAGAAATGGATGTGAACTAGTTCAGTTTCGTAACTAACTTACTACTAATATCCTGATATAAATAAACATAACACCCTCCTCCCTTGTTACACTGTCCCTCTGCAGGAAACGCTTGATGTTGTTAAAATCCTGTTTCTCTAATAACCAGGTTTAGAGTGCTCTGTATGAAAGGAAATCTGGGGGATTTATCGCTGTGTCATGATGAAACTGTTCACAAGAGCACAAAGTTCCTCATAGGTCAAGCCTCTCAATTTTGTTCCCAAAGTGCACCAGAGTGATGCATTTAACTTTAAAATCTACAACATATCATACATATAAGTCCTGTGTGAAACATCACTAAATGTGCTTGTGTATTTTTTGTTAACAGTAGGCTATTTACTGTCTGGTCTTGGTCTTGACTTGGTCTCTGTTTACATGGTCTCGACTACTTTTGTAGACTTTTAGTGTTTGATTTTGTCAACGAGTCCAAACGCACCAAATTTGTGACACGAAAATTACTCAGGTCCAACTCAAGTGACTTGAGTCCACATCTTTGTTTTTTATAGCAGCTATTCAAGCTATCAGCTATCAACCATTCACCAACCATTTCAAAGTTAATCCATAATCGTAGCCCGGCTGTCTGTACCAGTAAAGTATTTGTAACTGGGCATATTTCTTTTTGCTTTCATTATGATCGTTACCATAGAGAAATTGAAGAAATGAGAGAAGAGAGGACAGTTGCAGAGATGCAGACAGATTTGTGTGTGTATGTGTTTTGTTTTTTTGTTTTTACTGACCAACATGATTTCCTCCTGATCTCCTTTTTTCAGGATCACGGCCAAACCTCCACAAAACTCCTTGTGGACGGGATTTTAAACAATCTGAGTGGCCTATTTAAATCCAAATATGAGGTAGGTACTGAATTACAGTCAATTAGATACAATGATAGCGAGGGTACAAGAGCTCATACTGACCTGTTTGGCATCACACTGTACACACTAAATAATATCTATTTGTCAGTGTGTCACTGGAGGACACTTGTTTCAGTTGAAGGACACTTCCCTTCCTCACTTTTCCACTTCCCCTGTCCTTGACTTCTATTGCAGTGCCTGTTTTTGTAGGCTCAAACCTCCCACCGCACAACAAACAATTCATCATGTTTTGAAGAAAGTGACAGACTTAGAAAGTGTATCCACTGTGCGTCTGAGTTCATTCAAGAACATTATCTTTCTTTGGGGTCTCGTCCTCCTGAAGGCATCATTGGACTTATTGAGGTCAGCTTTGTCGGTCAAGTTACTCCTTTCCAAATTCTGCTTGACCTAAAACCAAGTTTACTTCTCAGGCAGGCAGTTTATATTTCATTGTTTTGTCATTGCTGACAGATGATAGCACGCAGGCAGCCATAACCCAGCTGTCCTGCACATATACTCTCTACAGGAAAAGGCCTTGTGCAGTCAGTCTTTCAGTTTTTAATCTGTCAGAAACATAAAACAGTTGTACCAGAACATCTTGAGCAAATAATATTTTGCTGTCAATAATTCTCCAGACTTCAAGCCTAAATTATTTGCTGTTTTTCTTTAAGTGTGAACTATTTCTCACTCTCCAACTCCCAACTCTGTGCTACACCGGCGGCATTGAAGCTGGTGCAGCTAGACTTTAAAGTATTACAGACTCTTCTTTGAAGTATAACCAGATAATCTCTGCAGAATCACCCTAAAATCCATCATCCATCACTTCTTAGTGTTGTTTTTTTTTATTTGTTGTGTTATTGTTTCATTGTTATTATTATTGTTAATATTATTGTTATTCTCAGCTTTAAAGATTCTGCTTTTCCTCTCTTGCTGCCTCCAGGTGCATCCGGGCCTTAACACGGTGCAGGAGGTGGATCGTCCTTTGGGGCAGCAGGACTGGTACCATGGAGCCATCCCCAGACTTGAAGTCCAGCAGCTGTTGAAGAATGACGGAGACTTCTTGGTGAGGAAGAGTCACGAGAAGCAGGGTTATGTGCTCTCTGTGCTTTGGGGTGGAGCCTGCAAGCATTTTCTCATTCAGAACATGGATGTAAGTAAATCTGCTGAACAGAATAAAACACTTCCACAATCTATTTAAACAATCGTACAATTTAAAAAGCTATTGTGTCATGTATGTTTTTGTCATTATGTCATGAATGTTTTCTCCTTTCCTTCCTGTGTGTTTGCACATCAGCTCACTTGTGTAAATGCTTTTCCATGTGTGTCAGTAGAATATGTACCGACTGGATGGAGACAGCTTCCACAGTATCCCACAGCTGATCCATCATCTACTATCATCACGACAACACATCACCAAGAAGTCTGACATACTGCTGAAGAGACCTGTAGTGAAGGTACACACAAACGCACTCTCCTTCCTTTGCCTCCCTTCTTTTGTATGTGTATTATGCTTTATAACACACTATTTTAACAAATGAACTCCTGTTAAAGTGCTTTGATAGTTGTCACAGATGAGCACATATACAAGTCTAAACTTACTCTCTGTCGATCTTTTTTTTTTAAATTTAAATTCTCTTCCCCTTCCGTTCCTCTCCTGCCTTGCTTGTTTCACAGTTTAAAACAGCACTACTTTGTGTGTCTCGTTGTTTATTTTTAACCCCTTTAGGACAAGTGGGTCCTGGAACACGATGATATTATCTTGGGAAACCTCATTGGACGGGTGGGTGAACTTAACATCTGTTGACAGAAACGTAGTGTTAAGCGAGTGAAGCGAGCCAAAGCATAAATATTTTTTTTTTTATTCATTGCATTTTGTTACACTTATTAACAGAGTTAGCCATGAGTATTGTAACCATGTGTTGCTCTGACTCTGACTCAGATATGTGCATATATTTGCATGAAACTTAAGTTTGGTCAAATGGCAAGGAAGACACACTTATTCACTTTTATCGCCTGTAAGCAGACAGAACAAGAGGCCACCCCTTCATTACTGGTTTAATAAAACAGCATGAGAGCTCTGGAGTGTGTACGACGGAGGATTTATTAGCAGGATATGGCAGAAATGGAATATAATATTTATAACTATGTCTTCATTAGTTTATAATCGCCTGAAAATAAGACTTGTTGTCTTTTAGTTACCCTAGGATGCAATGCTGCACTGTGGTGTTTCTACAGTAGCCAAACAAAGCAAACAATGGCTCTTGATAGGGCCTTTTGTGCTTTCTGTGACTTCAGGGCCACCATAGTTTCTCCTTCACACTTGGAAATACAAGCAGTATTCAGTTTTACTTCTAGATGCCACTAAATCTACACCTTTAAATCATTGCTTACATGCTCACATAGACATTCAAAGAGTTACTGTTCGTTCTGATAGTGCCTCCATACTGGCTGCGTAACACCAATATGGAGGCAACGAGAAATCATTGTAAATTTAAAGCAAAAATATATTCTAAAGTTTAACTGAAACTAAGATGAGGCCTCAGCAATATGAATTAGTTAAAAAGTTGAGAGAGCTTTCAAAAGGGATCTCCGTGGGCAGGAGGTACAGTTTCAATGTGCATGTTAACATGTGAATATTGTATTAAAATAGGATGTGAAAAATGCAAATCCATCTTTCAAATTTAACTTTATGGCCAATTTTACCAAAACGTTGTTTGAAGGACATTTTTAAAGGACATTTAACACAGTGCTGCCTTGCCTTTTGATTTCCATTTGTTTCCATAGTTTAAATACTTAAAACTGGATAGAATTAATGAACATGCTTATCTCCCATTACCACTGTCATAAATGTGAGCACACATGTTAACAGTTATCAAGGAAATTAGTCAATCTGACTGACCATGTTGATGTCTGCACTACGCAGGGTAACTTTGGAGAAGTGTACAGTGGTCATTTACGCTCTGATAACACTCCTATAGCAGTAAAATCCTGTAAAGAGAACTTGGCCCCGGAGCACAAAAGCAAGTTCCTGATGGAAGCCCGGTTAGTACACACACACACACACACACACACACACACACACACACACACACACACACACATACACACACACACACACACGCACACATATACACACACTGACCCGACTCTGTACTCCTCTCTCATAGAATCCTGAAGCAGTATGACCATCCTAACATCGTGAAGCTGATAGGGGTGTGCACTCAGAAACAGCCCATCTACATCATCATGGAGCTCATTCAAGGTAAATATGCCCTGTTGGACTCTGTCGTTATATCTCTCAGCTTGTTTTACTGACAGCTTTGAGCTTTATTGTACCATTATTGCTTCCACATTTTGTTCCTCCATCATCACTCTTCATATACTCTGTGTGTGTTTGTGTGTGTGTGTGTCTACATATTTTCACAGGTGGTGATTTTCTGTCCTTCTTGCGGCATGAGGGTCCCAGCCTGAAGCCTAAGTTGTTGGTCAAAATGACAGAGAATGTAGCATCTGGCATGGAGTACCTGGAGAGCAAGAAGTGCATCCACAGGTGAGTCAATCAATCAATCAATCAATCAATCAATCAATCAATCAATCAATCAATCAATCAATCAATCAATCAATCAATCAATCAATCAATCAGAGCCCCCTTTGTAGGGACAATAAGTCAAGTCATTAAATCAAGAACAGATAAGTTTGTGATTTTCTATAATTTAAATTAAAGACACTAGCATTAAGGATTTAACCATCTATAGAAAATCTGAAGCCTGCAGATGAGAGAGCTCGAAATATTAGTGAATTTTCTTTGTGCTTGTTAATCCATACTAAGCCATCTTGACAGTATAACATAGAATAGCCAGATGTGTCAATTTGGATTCTTACACTAGAGTGTAGATTGTGTGCGCTATGTATTTCCTGGTGTAGTCTGCTCATTTGGGCAGGGTAGGGTTGTCTCAATTTGAGTATGGGCACTAGAAATAACGTATTACCACTCTTTTATCCTCTTCTTTGCCGAACTGCAACTGTGCACAGCACCAACATTTGACTGCCATAATCTAAATCTAAAACATATGTATAACAGATTTGTTTATTGTGGTATTAACTGCAACTGCTTCAGCTCCAGCAGCCACAATACAGGGGGTCCCTTCCTTTCTACATAGCGTAGTGTCCAGCGTTCCTCACTTAACTTTTTTACCCTTATGAGTGCAATATCTGGAGCCTCACAGTACACTGCATTTTTTCACTAAGTCTAACTGACAGTGTAAACTACACAGGAACTCACAAAAGAAAGTGTAAGTATGCAAAATGAGACACAGTGTGACAGCCTAAAAATGGAGGAAATTATTGTATCTTACTATCTGTGTTGTACCACTCGGTGGTTCAGCTAATATCCACTGTTGTCAAACTATTTCACTAGAGAGCAATGGTTTGTAGACAGTTGAAATGGGAATTTATGACTCAAATATGTGGTATAAATTTTTTTAACTCATTGTTCATTTGTGTGCTAACCCAACGAATTTGCTAAATGACTGTTAGCAAAATGTAAATGCTCGCAGGGAGCTGTTATGACTGACTAGTTAATAGAAAACTAAAACAGCTACAGCAGTTCACCAGTAATGGGCAGGCCAATACCTTCGAGTTGATATATGTAAATGCATCAAACCTTTCAAGCTTTCACACATGGATATTATGGTGCAATTAATTTTTTCCCTGACATGTTATATGCATGTGTGACAACAAGCCTCCTAAAACCTTTAAATGCATTATCAGTCATCATGTAAAAATTTACATTAATAAAATATTCATTTTAATGCATTGATTCTCCCATCTCCCCGTGTGTAGGTAGATTATACATAAATATGATCTGACTGCATTGATCTGCCATTCTTCCTGGGGAAGTAGCCAACGTCCCACTTCCAGTCTGAGAGAACGGCTCATATGATTTCGTTCAGTGTGGGTGTAACGGCCACGCTCTGGATGAGCAAAAATCTCTTTGTGGTAAACAATACTTTAAAGTGAAGTGTTTCAGGTTGTCATGATCGGAAAACAAACACTGGACATTGCACTTTGTCTACAGCCAGGGCCACCATGAGGAAAAATATATAACACAGCGTAGCAGTGTGTTTGACAAATAATGGTTCCAGTGAAAATTAATTATCTGCATATTAAAACGTGTTCATTTTACATAAAGTGCGATGTAGCTCTCATATAAACTAGGGTGGTACAAGCTGCAGGCAGATTACTTCCCTGACATTTACTTCACTTACAGAAACTGTAAACCAACACTTACTACTTCCTCATACGCTGATGTAGTGGTCGGACAGCTGACTGAAAATTATTTCTTAAAAAACGGATTCTTCTTCTGTTCTTGAAGAGGAAGAGGTGCTCCACTGATCTTTTCCTTTGGCTGCCTTTTCCACTCAGTCACTGTCCACAGTGAGTGTATTAAAAACACCTACCAATACTATAAAACAGAGCACAAATTAAAAACATACAGAATGTCCATACAGACATTAATAGACATGTTATTTTGGTCCACAAAAGGTTTCCTCTCTGTACCCCTTTGTTCTTACCTAAAGTAGAGGTTGGTAGTAGAAAAGGGGCAGTCAGCTTAATATAGAAGTGTTAAAGCCTTGTACACTCTTGCACAGTGGTAATACCATTTTAAAATCAGCTGCATGAGGATGCAAAAATTGGTGTCAAAGTGACTCACAACACTGACTGTAGCTGCACAGACATAACTTGTGATAAAGATCACATGTGGTGTTTTGTATGTTTGTATGTAGTCAAACAGTAACAAAAACAAGATTTTATTAAAAGAAATTTGATTAAAAATCAAAAAGAGATCCGATAAAATATACAGCAAGAATATGTACGCCTGAAAATCCTGTAAATGCTGGTATTGTACGCCTGGTGTTTGTAGTGTTTTAAGGCATCTGTTGTTGAGTGGGAGTGATTGCTGTGCTTTGGGTTAGGCATCAGTGGAGGGTGTCGGTGCTCTGGAGAAGACATGAGGTTGTGACACCCGGCTCATTATAGGAGCTCTGTACAATTTGCCCAGCAGGGACGGATCAGAGCAGGCTGCTGGTAGCTGCTCAGTCTGTAACGCTACATGTCAAACTGCCTCGCACGCAACACCAGAGACATGACAAGAACGCCTGTTCTCTCACTCCTTTTAGCCCTGTCTGTTTTTCTCACTATTTTCATACAGAACGTGATATTTTTGTATCTTTTGTATCCAGTTTTCATCAGCCTCTGCATACATCCCTCTTACATCTTTCTCCCTCTGTGCTCTTATTTTAAAGAGACCTGGCAGCAAGAAACTGTCTGGTTGCAGAGGGCAACTTGGTGAAGATCAGTGATTTTGGGATGTCCCGTCAGCAAGATGATGGCGTCTACTCTACAGAGGGCGGCCTCAGACAGATCCCTGTCAAATGGACGGCTCCTGAAGCCTTGAACTATGGTATGCCAGAACTGCCTCTGCTCTACAGTCACAACCAGAAACATTTCTCCTGACTCTCAGCCAAGAGTTGATTAAAACTGACAATAGACCTGTGCCTGTGCCTTTGTCAATACTGCCCCCTGCTGGTCTTTTGAAGGTCGTTATACCACAGAGAGCGATGTCTGGAGCTTTGGTGTCTTACTGTGGGAGACCTTCTCCCTGGGAATGACGCCCTACACAAGCATGACCAACCAACAGACACGAGACGAGGTGGAGAGAGGTAAAGAAAAAAAAAACATCCTACATTGTGCTTTTCTGAAGAAAATATCTAGAGTGCTAAGAGTATCTCCATCCCTGTTTTGACTTCAGGATACCGCATGCCTGCTCCACACAGCTGCCCTGTGGAAATCTCCAGGATAATGAATAGCTGCTGGCAGTACGAACCCCGAAACAGGCCGTCTTTCAAGAAACTCCGAACTGAACTCAGTGTGATATACAACAAAATTATTTAACACAAGCCAGTGTGTATTGGATTAGATGTACTGAAGACTTGGATGTTTTTTCTTTCATCTGTAATTAAACCTGTAACTGCCTTGATTGTAACTTTGCACTGTTTTTTTCTGTTAGAAAAGATGTGAAAATCCAGTCTGAACACAGACATGCATACTGAAAAATCACTCAAAATATTGTGCTTGTTCTGGAAATAAACTTGAAAATGTTCATTTAAAATAAAATGTAATAAAATAGGATAAAAATCAGTGGACCAGTTGATGGCAGCATTTGTCTTTCTTTATTTCTTGTCTTGTTTGTCTGCTTTTCAGTCCTCCTCCTCCTTCCAAGATCAGAAGGTTGTCCTCGACACATCAGTGTCGTTTGTGTAAGCACATATTTGTGCTACTTAAACACAGCATACTGCACTGCATGCTATTACCATAACTGCTGATCTACCTAACAGCCATGTGGCCTGTCTCAAAGAAATTTGTCCTCAAATGTATGCAACAAAAACGCTCTAAAAAGACACCGTGTGTTATCTGCTCAGTGCCACACTGCTGACAGAGAAAATTAGTGACAAGTTGGTGAATATTGTGGAGCATCAAGAAGCTAAAGAGACAAATATTTCCACATATGCAGCGTTAAAAGGAAGGTAGGCCTATTTGACTTGAATGCTAACATCGCTTCATATCTGCTGGATGTGTACTATTTGCTAACAGGTCTGCAATTTCAACTTAAAAGGTGATGATGTGTCAAAAAAAAAACAAAAAAAACACAGTTTAGTGGTCTGGACTGGACTAATGTTTAAACAATAGCCAGTCCAGAACATTTTGACTGGGGGAGCCAGGCAGGAGCACATGGATAGAGGTGATGGGTATTAGAAATGCTAATGGTTTTTGCCAATAGCTTACATTGCATTTAGTCAGCTGTTGATTTTATCCAAAGCGACTTACAAGAAAGGGAAACAAGGGAAACAATAGCTATGCCTTACTTTATGTTAGCTGCGTTCACTTTACAGAATGAATGTTAAACAGATGATGATATTTGACATATCGTCTAGTGCACCAGAAACTATTTACCTTTTGAATGGGAGCTTGCTGTCATTTGACAAACAGCACACTAAAGGATAAGATATAATACAAAGGATAGTGTATCATCACAATCTACCATGATCACAAGCAAAAATTAAATTTAGAAATCAAACTAAATAAAGTTTTTAAAGACTGTGAAGTAGACTTTTTGTTAACAGTTGGCCTGGGGTTTTATATTTTGCACTGATTTATGAATGTGGTTGCTCATGTGACAACACTGTAACATTCTCTAAGGAAGGCAGTCCATTCATTAAATAGGGTCACAAACCGGGCCAGTCAGTTAGTGCGAGTGTTAGTGAGGTGCGGCTGTCTTTGATGTGTTTGAATGACAATAAAGCTACTTTCCTGTATTTCCTGAGATTTTTAAAATATTTTTACTTAAGAAGTTATTTAAGAAAATACTTTAGTACTTTACTTAAGCAAGATTTTGACTAAGCTACTTTTACTTGTGTTGGAGTAATACTGTATTTGACAAGGAGTATCTGTACTTTTACTCAAGTGGTGAAGTTGTGTACTCTGTCCACCTCTGCATACGGGACGTGAAGTTGGGGCCTTGATAGCTCTGGATAATTTTTGGTTTCCCAAACACCGAAATGAACTGTGTCAAAGCTGTTTCCACTGACTTAGTAGTCATAGTTTGGAGTGGATGCGCCGCTGGATACCAGGGCCCAGTATTTCAAAACTTGCAATCTGGATCAGGATAATCCGGATCATGAAATCCTCCTTTTCTCAGTCATGGATCAGGGTGATCCTGCTGTCTTTATCTTTGTGTTTCAAAACACTGGCAGGGTGGATCACTATAATCCCGACCTGGCCGGATACGGATTTCCAAATCTCGTGTCTCCGCCTCCGGATCGAAACATGGCGGACTACCTCAGGAAAGGAGCAGCTGGGAGCACGACTTCACGTCAAAAGTGTACGTTTACCGTCGTCTAATGTGTGGCGGTTTTAAGCCAACCAACATATCACGCAAAACAACTTCTTGAATTGTCACCCAATTCAAACCAGGTCGTAGACATCTCTGATTGAGCAGCTTCGTGCTAACGGTGGCTCACTCGGCTCCATTGACTTGTGTGTTAAGCAGCTAGCGGGCTAGCGAGGTAGCTGGCTTTGTAGATGAATTTTGCTGTCTATGGTTTAACTTAAAAGGAAACTAATCTGACGTACATCATACCTTAACTCCTTACACTAACACCAACCTGTTCAGAGTTTATTAGTGTTACGTCATAGGCTCCATGTACCATGTACCAGGCTGCTGCAGTACTTTGGTAACGTAACGTTACAGGTACGAGTATTAACTATAAGGTTCATTCAGAAGTGTCAGGATGCTACAGTGATGCTGCTGCTGATGTCATGCTTTTGTGTACATAAACAAAGGTATACTCATACACCTTCTCTGTCTTCTGCTTTCAGAGTCCACTCACAGCCATGGACCACTCAGCTGTTAAGGATAAGCGCTTTAATTGTACATTTAAGATTAAGTTATTGGATTTTGAATAAAGTGCTTGAAACTGCTTGATATTGTAATTGCATTACTTTCGTGGTATATAGCTTGGTCAGTGACACAGTTAGAAACATTTAATCTAATGTCTGCCTTATATAGAAGGCTCTCACTGAACATGATTTTTTTTACAGCAGTTTCAGAAAGTGTGGTCAAAAATATTTTACTATGCTTCAAATTTCTTACAATGAGGCCACTTTAATTATTTGTTAATAGTAAAACTTGCTTTAGATAAAGCGTAATGAACATCTTGAGTAACAATATCTAGGAGAAGTGGAGCTGAGACTTTGTCAATCTAAGTGAAATCCACCTCTGAGGTGGGATCCAAATGATCCTGAAATTTTGGTATCGAATTGATCCAAATATCTGCCTTAACTTTTGAAATACCCAGTTTTCAGATCAGATCTAGATTTAATCCAGTCCGACCAGGATAATCCAGTCAGATCACTTTGGAAATAATAGGCGCTGGTTACCGCAAACTGCTGCTCAACCACAGGCATTGATCAAAGTGTAGCCGGTCTGATTGACTGGTTTGGCTTGCAGGTTAACTGACACAATCTCCACATGGGACTGGTTACCTCCTCTTTTCCAACCACAGAACCGCTGCCGGTACGCCTCAGGCACCAACTCATACGCTTTAAGCACCGCAGACTCAACTCGCTTGTACACTTTACAATCATCAGTGTTTAAAGTTGAGTACGCCTTCTGGGCTCTACCGGTCAGGACGCATAACATTAATGCCTGATCACACTCCGGCCATTTCCTGGACTCCGTTATCCTAACCCTAATATAGATACTATAGAACATATAAAAATAGTTTAGTAGCACAAACCTTATCATATACAGCTATTAACAAGGCATTTTTAAAATATGTTTCGTTTGTCTGACTCCACAGATAAACTGGAGGTGTTACCATGAAAACTGTTCAGTCGTATCAGTCGTAGGCCTACCTCTCTCCGGGTCACTTCCTGAGACCTGACGTCTTGACCAGGTGTAACACTCACCCCTTCGTTGTCTCTCTTTTGCTCTCCTCCCGTAGTCAGACCGCCTTCATACTGTCACCGAGACAGACCTGTTAGGTCTCTGAATCTCGGAGCAAACCCCCGAAGACAAGACAGGAAAGGATTACGGCTGTGTTACGTGAGCGTGTCCGTGAGTAGCACACCTCTAACGCCCCCAGTGAGGTGACTACTCTCGGTGATTTCAGTGAAGGTAGCAGCCACACTGTGATGAAATGTGAAGTACTGTGCGAGGAAATAGATAATTGATTAAACGTGTACAAGACCAAAATAAATAAACAAATAAATTAAAAAAAAAAAAAAATAGGAATGAAGGAGTTCAAATATCACAATGATAATAACTACTGTAATACTACTACTACTACTACTACTACTACTACTACTAATAATAATAATAATAATAACAATAATAATAACAATAATAAATATAATATGATAAGATAATATAATAAATATAATATAAATATAATAAATAATAATAATAATATTTTTTATTATTTGTTCCATCAACTGTTTGTTGTTAGAAAAGGAAAGGAAATTAAAAGCCTTTTGCTATTTGTCACTATCTGGTAAGCGCTTATAAGAAAAGCTTTTAAAAAAAATACTGCTATATGTTAAATGTTTAATTCCATTCCTTACATTACATTTAATAAAAAAATATTGAATTTAAGATGATAAAAAAACTGGTAAAACACAGTGAATTGTCACATTTTATGAAGCAGGAAACAGATGCGTGAAGACTTTTTTAGCTTACATGCTGACCTATTTAATTTTTGAAAAAGACTTAATGCTGCCATCTTCTTCTATGTTCTATGTTTACCCATTAATTGTAATTTGTGTTGTAGCTATTAATGTTATTATTAATCAAGTTCCAAAAAGTCTGTTTAGTGTATTTTAGACTGCGAATCAAGCAGTTAATTGTTCCCTCCTTTTAAACCATTACCATCCCCATTGTTAAGAAAAACATGAACATGATCAACACACGTGATTGAAGGGATTGACATTTGACACTTAGGTCAGAACCTTTGACCTCTCTCACAAAGAGAATGCTAATTATTTTCAGAACTATGAACATTTACAAGTCAGAGATACTTTAAATTGTTTTGACATTTTTTGAGAGGGAAACTGCTTTTTATCTGTGTGACCATGATAAAACCAGAAAAATGGCATAAAAAAACACGTTCAAATCAGAACTGGATTTTTGAAATATAAAACTTTATTCATACTTCTGCGTCAAAACTGACAGCGTGGACGTACTTTGCAGCGTACCTTGCATAGCCTCTTTTTTTTTTTTTTTACCTGTATTAAAGCTTTGAGGGGCACATTGGGACAGACAGTTGGACTGGTTGTAGTAGGACCACTGACAGTATAAAGAATGGACAGTGCATGTGGGATGTCACCCATACGTTTCTGGGGCTAATCTAAAAATCAGCAGACCTGAGGCGTGCTGAATGATGCCTGGGTGTTCAAACAAGCCATCTGTAATGGCACCTACCTGTCAATAAAAGCAGCCACACTGTTAATTCTGCACAACTTTAATCCTTAATATAATTTCAACAGGTGAGTTTTATAAAACTTCAGACTCAGTACCGTTGCCATGAATGGGGAAATTAATTATTGCATCCTCTGCTGTGTCCAGACCTAGTGTTTAATTGTCTTCTGGTTCAATTCAGTGTGGCTTCAGTATATTAATATTTTAATATTCTTATGTGTAATTTTTACTGCTTGTTTGTTATTGTTGTTTGTCTGTCTTGATCACTGACGTGTGCTGCTGCCCTTCTTGGCCAGGTCACCCTTATGAAAGAGGTCTTGGTCTCAATGGGTTTTTTATCTGGTTAAATAAAGGTTATAATAATTTTAAAAAGAAAAAGAAAGACTAAAAACAAGATAACCATAAAAATCAAATGCTAACCCTGAATGATTTAGTTCTCTTGAACAGCACAAATGAAATCGTACATGAAAGGGAGTAGGAGAAAGTTAACACCCCTTCTCTGCTACTTGTCAGGTAATTCATAGATGGTTTTGAGGGCTGCATTATAATTAATATCATCATAATATCATTAATATCATGCTAAAAAGTTTGGTAATTAACAAGAGGTTTACATTCAAAAGAAAAAAGAAAACCATCAAACTGTCTACACTTAACCTTAAGTCCTGCCTTTGTGCTGGGACACGGCAGGCGACATTGTTAAGTGACACTGACATGTCTCATCTTGGCAGCAGCGTGGGCGTGTAGTGTCATGGAAAGGTTACACTTAATTGATACTCATCTCTATGCACACACATCTTTGGCTAGAGGTTGTCAGAGTTGTGCTGGGTGGTAACTGTTCTTGAGCTGATACATAAGCTTTTTTTAACATAAAAAAAAAAAACACAATATTTTCATTTAACATGGATTATTAGCACAGAAGTCGTAATGTTAGATTATGCAATGATCTACCCTGGTAAGTAATATGTCACACATAGCCAGCAAGACCTCAAAGTTGACTAGACTTCTTTTCTAAGAAAAGAAACACCTTTAAAAAAGAGGGTGTGGGACAGCTGAAGGTATGAGTGTCATGTGTGAGGATTTTTTTTTATAGCTTCTTAAACTAACTGCTCAAGTGTTTGTTATTGAAACCACCCCACTGGTCAAACATGTTCTGTGACTTTCAGTTGTCACCTGAGTGTCCCATGATGTTGAAGACTGCATTTATCTTAATTTAGTTCTGAAGTGACAGAAAATAAATCTGAGGCATTGCATAAAGTGTAGACAGCTCTGCATATCTGAAGAAAACATACAATTTTTGCAGTTTGACAATCTGATAAATTCATGGGTTGATTAGGAAAGCAATTCAACCCCAATTTATATTTAATTTGTGTCTCATTCTAGATACAGGCCCAATTTTTATTATATCTATGCACATATAATTGATCTTTATATTGTACACTATTGTTTGTTTTTTCAGAGGTTGTTGTACATCTGATGTGTTGATGACGCACTATGCAAATGTAAAGTTAACAATCTATGTGGCTGATTGTTTGCAGACTCTGACACAAGTTTTTCCTGTCAAATGTTATTCAAAGTAGCTCAGGGAGGGGATCTTTTTTGTGTCCCATACAATGCACTACATTCACAAATACACAGAGCTCCCACAGGGACCACACAATACTGGGAATGATAACTCACTTCACTTGCAAACAGCACAACTCCATTTATGGATGTTAAAAGAACAAAAAAAATGTTTTTAAAACAGTAGTTTCATTTTATTTTAATTCACTGCACACCTGTAACAATACAGGTGTAAAACTGTTGACAAAATATGTCACTGGAATAATGGAAGAAAGTTCCTGCATTTAAAAACAATATTAAATTCATTATTTCAATTAGAATTTACTTTTTGAATTAAACGTTTCTTATTGTGCCTTAACAGGATAAATTAATAAGTGAATTTCTTATACTGAAAATATCATTTGTTTTCTTCTTTAACATTTTGAGTTTCAATTTTGCCATCCGAACAGCACCACTAGCTCTGGTAGGCTGCAACTATGCTACTCCCATTAACTGTTTGCAGGAACAAATGAGAGCATGTTTTAATGGGTGTGTGGTTATAAATAACTCTCAAAGTTTCCAAAAACACAAAATATGTCAGATGTATGAAATGATGCACAAGACAGAGTATTTGTAATGAAATCATGCATGTCTTCATTTTGATTAATTTACTATGTGAACAACACAAGATTTCAATAAAAAACTGGAACAAGATGGTAAAGAATATATACATGCATGCAATGTTGTCATTTTGTATTGACTGTGTGCTATAAAACTTAAAATGTGCTTGGGAGAATGATGTGAGATTAGACATACAACAGAGGACCAATGGGAGATGCTTTGAATACATACCACTTCACTATGCAATATGGGCAAATACAGTTCGAGGTACACAGTGTACATTTCAAAGAAGTCAATGTAAATCTAGGGAGAGATGTAGGTTGGTTCCTGTCCCCCCTGAAAATGATGATAATGATTAGGTTCTGTCCTAAATTATCTATAAATATATTTTCTGAACTCCATCAAATGTTTCTGGGCTGGTGAACCCGCGCCTTAAACTGCCATATTTGGCAGTCTAAGCAGTCTAGCTAGTTAAACGTTTGCAACCTTGTTGTTATGTTATTAGCACGCAGAGGAGTAGAGATGTCATGCAAAACTTAAAACTAGAGAAACTCTGGTTTATACATTATGTTTTGGCTGACAGAATACCAGGGCTATGCTTAATCTAAGCTTTAAGTTATCTCATATAGTATATAAACTGTAAGTTTACCGTCATTGTTATTGTTTTGCTGCATCAATAAAGCCTTTTTTTTTTAAATGTAGTTGTTAAAAAGTTGTTTAGTAGAATGTGTTTTTTACATTTACATTACATTTGGTAATTTAGCTGATCTTTTAGCTGACCCTAACCCTAACCCTTGTATCCAAAGTGACTTACATTAAAGGGATACAATCAAGGTACAGTGTGACTAGGACATGTTAGTGCAGCAAGTACTGTGACAGTTGTAGAGGGATAGATTTATCATGTACAGTTTTGGTAGTGCTAGGAGAGGAGGAAGAGCTGGGTCTTCAGGAATTTTTTTAAAGGTAGTTGGTCATCAATCATGAGCCCTACTCATGAGTTACTACTTACTCTCTACCGTGGTGGGGGTGAGCTCTTAATGCTTTTTTATTACTTGGCCTCAGTTGTTTCCAAATGCACAGAGTTGAATTCTGAATTAATTCAGAATTCAGGATTCAGACCCCCCCCAGAAATATTCAGAGATATTCAGACCACCCCAGTAATGTAATGCTTACACTTTCACTCTCCATAGTGACCATAATAAACTAATAAAGAACATTAAAAAAAAACCTAAAAACTAAAAATACAATGATAAATGGATTTCTTGCATATGCTTTAGTGAAATCATCTCTTACAGTTTGTAAGTTGTGTGTTGTATGTTTTATTTTTTGACAGTTTGGTTTTTCACCTTAAAAAAAAAAAATCTAATTCTGAGTTGGCAAATATTGACCCACAAAAGCAACAAACCAAACAAACAAAAAGCCTCGATTCATAAACAAAACATGATTCCAATTCATGTTGAGTGGAAAAAACCCAAGATGATGCATAGTAGTCACTGTGTTCATTGTTTCTCTGAGTCACCTGTACTGAGCTGGGCTGAGTGACACCCCCGGATCAATGTGCATGTGCTTGAACCTGGTGTCACATAGTAGACCATGTGAGAGACAAAGATGCTGTTTGACAAAGTAAAAAGCCTGTCTCCTCTGAAGGTCATAACACTATGTCTGAGCGATTATCTGAGTGTTGCATCGTCTTCAGAGTGTGTTGTAGTTCTCTGTTACTAATAAACATCTGACTGCCTGTCACTCCCATATCTTTATGGCATCTGACTGCGTCTGTTACGCACCTGCCCAGTTCTTCTCCGCTTAGTCACACTCATCAGACTGCTCCTTGTCAAATCGATTAATGAACAGACAGCATGAGTGACATTTTATTGCTCTTAACCTGACATGGTATTATCTTTTCATTAGCTGCTCGGTCAAGAGCAGTTTCACATGGCTCACGCTTCATTCATCAGTCGGACTGAATAACAGATAATGATGCTGTAACTGAGATGAATGATGGTGTATAATTTTCTCAACAAAAATAAGCGCTTAGTTCTGTGAAAAGGAAGCAATTATACACTGCTTTTGAAGCTGTTGTTGGTTTCACATTAGTTCTATCAACAGCTACCAAAGTCCTGTCCTTATAAAGACAGTGATGAGGCAAAGAAAACGGAAGCACTGTTGTTTTTTGAATAGCTGCGGTACAGTGATCTGTGTCTCACTTACCTGTAACTGACAGGAGCTCATAATATCTCCAGAGGCATCATTCCTGGGCTCTGTGTAGCTAAGGCAAAGCATGCCACACAACATGTGATAGAGAACATTGCTGGAATGCTTTTGACAGATAAGATCTGAAACCTTCATACAATCCTTCTGTCACATGCTCAACCACTCTGTCATTGTATAATTTCTTCATCGATATAGTTGAACGATAGTTGCTTGTTCCTGTTGTGCAATCAATTTTGTATTTTATTTAAAAAAAAAAACAACTTTTTTTTATTGGAGACAAAATGTCATGTTGTATTTTCTGCAGCATTCATTTATAATTTCTCTTTATACAAATATTCCCCAAATGCAGAACCTCTTTTTTGCTCAGGGGTGATTCAACAGGGCGGATGCTTCCTGTGACAGCACTTTGAAAATGGTCTTGTGATTGAGCAACATTCCTGCTCCTCTCCATGCCATCCTGCCACCTGTCATTATCTTACTTAGTTGAACATTTTGTGTACTTAAATATGTAATGATGGTTTTTATGTAACGTTTGATGGAAAACACATTATTTAAACACCTTAGCAGGAGTTTCTATGATGGCCACATTTATATGAGTTATATGGGCATTCATAGTGAATTATAATACATTCATAATGCTTCATGACTACCCTGATAAACATACATAATGCTTCCTTCAATGCTTCTGTCATAAAACATCAGTGTTTTGTGTGTATCTTGTGAATCTATGCTGCATCATAAGTGATTATTATGTAAGAAGCCAAAATTCAGAGAAAATGCAGCACAGGACTTCACAGGACAATACAACAGGGGGGTGGTTTTATATAGTGTGTGATACACAGGAGTGACAGTCTAACTGCCATTAATTGCAACCCCATTGAGAGAAATATTAACTAATTTTGGAATTGATGGCAGCAATACATCTCAAAAAAGTTGGAACAGAGCAATGTTCACCACTGTGTAGCATCCCCTCGTCTTTTAACAACTGTTTGTAAATGTCTGGGACGTGAGAAGACCAGTTACTAGAGTTTTAGGAGATGAATGTTGTCTCATTCTTCTCTGATGCAGGATTCTTGCTGCTCAACAGTCCTGGGCCTTCGTTGCCGGATTTTTCATTTTATGATGCGCCAAATATTTTCTGTTGGTGAAAGATCTGGACTGCAGACAGGCCAGTTCAGCACCTGGACTCTTCTCCTGTGAAGTGTGATGTTGTGATGGACTTTTTTTTTTTTGAGATGTGTTGCTGCCATCAATTTCAAAATATTTTCCATGAAATGGTAAAATATCTCAGTTTCAATACGTGATATGTTGTTTATGTTCTATTGGGAATTCACTAGCAAGAAACATGTCATCAACAGGTAAGTTTGAGAGATTTATTACAACAAATGAAATGAGGATGTGCTGGTCGTAGATCTTCGATTGTGGTTGCGTTGTGGGCATTCTGTTTTTATTTGCATTTTACAGAGTGTCCCAACTTAACTGGGATTGGGGTTGTACATGCTTTTGGCCTCCAGGTAGGCCAGTAGCAAAATTAGAAGTTTAGTTAGTAACATGCATTAAGAAGAAGAGCTATGTTAATTGCAATGTCGACAGACCTGTTGGCTTTGTGGCAAACTGTAGGGGGTCCAGGCGGGGGTAGGGACAGGTCTGTAGTCACTAAGTCCTGTGGTCCTTGGTTTGTTGGTGGTGATGGTAGAGGTTTTGAAGCAGGCTGGCACATGGTATGTTTCCACTGAGGTGTTACAAATGTCATCGTCAAGTTTATCATATACTGTAGATAGTTTGACTTTTGAGAATATTCTGTAATACCGTCAATATGATACACAATGAGTTACATAATGAGTTGAAAAAGTTGAAGTGTTGACAATGGAAAGCAGATATCATCTGGAATGTTCTTTGTGTCACAGAGATACATCAGGGTCATGACAAATGGCAAATACTTAAACTGGAATCTTTTCTGTCAGATAATCATCAAGATTAGAAAAAGCTACCAGAACAGACAAAGTACACATGATTTGGAGGAGGACACACACGAGCAGACATGTGATGTACCGCGTGGGTAACTATGTCTTCGCTCATTGTTCCTTGTAGAAAGACAGTGTGCTTTTATGTAAATAAAACTGATCAAATAATAAACAGTCAATTCAGACAATTTCCCATTGAGACATCACTTATTTTGAGTCATACTAATATTAATTTTTCTGTCGCTGACTTCTCTTGTATCCGGGAAGTTTTGGACTAATGATTATAGACCTGAAAATTAAATAGCATGATAAATAAAATGAAAACTGTTATGTATTACATTTTCTTCTGCGGGGCACTAAAGAGTCCTTAAACAGGGCACTGTACCCTAGCTGCTACCATAGAGAGGCTCACAGCGGTATGAAACCTAGTATGTACATTTACAGTCAGTAAATCCTTTGTTAAAGGTTATAATAAAGTATAAGAAATGCATGACTATGAGCAGTTTCTTAATTCCAGAAGAACAAATCAGAAGTGTACACACCTAAATTCAGAATGTGGCAATGATATGTAAGTCTGACTTATGTGTAATCCCTCACACCAGTTTAATGTTTTCACAGAACATAGAGCTGACAATAAAAAATAATTTACCACACAGAGCTGAGTAAACAGTTCTGAGAAGTCCTTAAGTACATTTATATGTGCTGGATCCTGTAGCTGAACACCTTTATGGTTAGACCAAGGCATGGTTTTTACTTGTTTTACTACATGATTAATTAATGTGAACATTTTATAATGATGACTAAAAGCTGTACTATGGGGTGGTGTTTAGCTCAGTTGGTAGATCAGCCACCACATGTACAAAGGCTCAGTTCTTGCTGCAGAAGCCCAGGGTTTGAATCCGACCTGTGTCTCTTTCCCGCGTGTCATTCCCCATCTCTCTCCACGCATTCCTGTCACTCTTCAGTTGTCACTATAAAAATAAAGCTTGAAAAGGCCAAAAAAAAAAAATACTCTTTAAAAAAGAAAGAAGCTGAATTATGATTCAGAAGCTGAATTATGCAATATAAAGTGACTCACTACATCAGTCATTTTATTGGCATTTTTCTGTTCATAACAGGAATATTTACAACTAATAACCTGGCCTGACTGTAAAAACAGGAATAAAGATGAGCAAGGAGGAAGGAGTGGTTTACCTGCTAACAGGTGAGATGTGTCCACCCCCTGTGTGTGAGTGGATAATGAGTTTACACTCCCACCAAAGGTCTGCATATATATATATATACCCCCTGGGAAGCAGCTGGAAGTCACAGCAGAGTGAAGACCTGGCTAAGGAGTGATCATTGCATCTTCAGCAGAGAGTCATCACCATGGGGAACTGTTGTGAGAGAGTGGGCAACTTTTTCTGCCGGCAAAAGAACACCAATGTTCGTGTCAGCTTGCCCGCTGTCTGCTTTGTCTGGCAGATTGCTATGATTGTGCTGTTTGGAGTTTTCATCCGTTATGATGAGGAGTCAGACACACACTGGATAGAGCACAGAAAAGAGCACAACATCACCAGTGACATTGAAAATGATTTCTACTTCAGATATCCCAGTAAGTACAGTGATAGACAACCTGTTACGGAACCTACAATTAAATAGAGATGTTATTCTAATGGCCTCGTGTCAGTGATGAGTCACTTCCTGTATTTTTCTGTATTACTTTCTGATGGCAAATGCATGTATTAATACCTTTTATTATGTATGTTTTATGAGAAACCTGTTCTTCTCCTTGCATGTAAGTTTAAAATATTAGAACAGTACAATGCAAAACAACACTTTATTGGGCTTACTTAAATTGAAAGCAATTGTATACCCTAGCTGCAACAATATCTTAGAGCCAGAGTGAATGAATGTGAGTGAATTAAAATGTTGAAATATCAACATACAAGCATAATCAAAAACATAAATTATAAATCTTTGATTAATAACAAAAATATAATAACTTATTTAACTAGAAGTAGAGAATGAAAGAAAAGAAGAATCTGGAGAGGAAGATTTTTGTCATAGCTGGTTGTACATTTTTAATGTCATATTTACCTCTCAACAGGCTTCCAGGATGTCCATGTCATGATCTTTGTTGGATTTGGTTTCCTCATGACCTTCCTGAAACGCTACAGCTTCGGTGGTGTGGGCTTCAACTTCTTGATTGCCGCCTTTGGCTTGCAGTGGGCTCTTCTCATGCAAGGCTGGTTCCACTCCCTCGACCACACCACTGGAAAAATCTATATCGGAGTAGAGAGGTGAGTCTCTTCATTGCAAGCTTTTTGTACACCATTAGTCATTTAGTAAACTGTAAAGGTGTAGGTGGAGTGTACAGGTCTGTTATGTAACTTAAAAAAAGAATCTTCATTCTTCAACCTGTCAAGATGAATTGTCTTTACAGATGGAAATTTAGCTGTCACTACATGAAAGTTTGACGCTGTGTCTTAAAGCAAAGCCATTCATTCAAAGCCAAGTCATTCTTGTCATAGCAACGTGGAAGTTTTTTTTCCCCCCACTAATACGTGTAATATGTCAAATACATGTTAAAGATCTAGTTTTTCAAGTTTTTCCACTGAAAGCATGGTTAACTTGAGCCTGTAGACCCGGCCTCCATCTGTACTGCATTATATCCTGTCCTCTTTAAGCTCCTTTTAAAGGGGAAATCAAACACAATACACAGTAACTTGTCTGTAAGGTGTTACGGCTCCAGAGGGAGTTGCATGAAGGCCGATAAACTGGCCACATTAGCTGCTATTAGCAACTGACTCAAGTTGCATTGTGGACTAAATTGGCCACAATGCAACTCTTCTGTCAAGACTGAAGAATATGTGGAATAAAACATAAACTATTTCTGCTTTTGCTGTATCAATTTGAAAACTTTTTCATTTTCTAAACTATCTACAGTTCAACAATGTTGTAAGCGTGCAGTGCTAAATTAGTAAAGAAGTCTTACAGTGCAGCGAACACATCAGACTATACATGTCTGCTTCACTAATACTCAGACACCCAGAGAACAAACAGTTTCACTCTGCCGGAATAAGATGATCTGGTCCCAAAGTTTCTGTGTAAACACACCTGAGTAGGAATACACACCCTGTGTGCACAACATCAACTGAAATAACTAGATCGTGACACAGGCATTTCTACAAGACAGGCTACAATCCAGAATTGTTATGATTAATTGTTGTTGTATTGTATGATTAAGCCTAGAATTTAATTAATTTGACAACTGTCATGCATTAACCGTGCCTGTTTTGTCCAGTGGCAAATCCAGTTTTTGACTTCTGACAGTGGGTTGGTGCATCTTTCATTTCTGTTTGGTTGTTAAAGTTTCCAGTCATTCAGACTTTCTTCTTGTCCCCCACAGTCTGATCAATGCAGACTTCTGCTGTGCCGGCTCTCTGATTGCCTACGGTGCTCTCCTGGGAAAAGTAAGCCCTGTCCAGCTGATGGTTGTCACCCTATTTGGCATCACGCTGTTTGCTGTGGAGGAATACATCATCCTCAGCCTCCTTCATGTGAGTCTCACAACACAATCACCCCACAGGGGACTTAATTGTGAGTTGTGAATTGTGAGTGAGAATTTTCCTTCTAACATGGCAATTTCTTTTTTGTGCTGCTTGCTCCCATAGTGCAGAGATGCTGGTGGCTCCATGGTCATTCACGCCTTTGGAGGGTACTACGGTTTGGCCATCTCCTGGGTCCTCTACCGACCAAACCTACACCAAAGCAAACGCCTCAATGGATCTGTCTACCACTCTGATGTGTTTGCCATGATTGGTGGGTGACCAACGATTTATATTTTACACTTTTTAACCTCACATGCCAGTTTTTTTTTTTTTTTTTTTTTTTTTTTTTTTTACGCAACAGTTTATCTGGCATATCAAATATTTTACACCCGTTGCTGTCAAGCCTGTTTGCTTGATTGTAAATGTGATAATCTAACTGTAACTCTAACCACACAGGCACACTGTTCCTGTGGATGTTCTGGCCCAGTTTCAACTCTGCCATCACGGATCACGGTGACGGACAGCACAGAGCAGCTATCAACACTTACCTCGCTCTCGCCTCATCTGTTCTTACCACCGTGGCCATCTCCAGCATGTCAAAGAAGGGAGGAAAGCTGGACATGGTAATGCTATGTCACTGAAAAAGATCAAGTATACATACACTGTATATGTATATATCTATCTATTTCTCATGAGTAACATCATGCTGTTTGACCTGACAGGTTCATATCCAGAATGCCACTCTGGCAGGTGGTGTTGCCATGGGAACAGCAGCAGAGTTCATGATCACTCCTTACGGTTCACTGATTGTGGGTTTCTGCTGTGGCATCATCTCCACCTTTGGCTACCTGTTTGTCACGGTGAGTCTTTCAGCTCCGGACTTTTGATCTGGGAGAACTCTTGAAGTCTGTGTTGTTTGCTCCATCACTGCAGATGGAAAGTAAAAAAAAAAAAAAAGTGGCCTGAAAACTGAAATATGTATGAAGGAAGCAGAATGAAAAGGAAAAGGAAAAATAAACCATCTGTGTATTGTATTACAGGAAAATATCAAGATACAATAACAGGATAAAATAACAGAACAGAAAGTGAAGATTTATTTTAAGAGCAGGCACTGAGTTCTCTCAGAATTAAACATAAGAAGCACTCAGAGACAAAGAGACAAGAAGCAAACAAACAGTCCACGTGTAATTTGTTGTGCCACACCTCAAAATGCAAATGACTATGTGTCTGTTTTTCTGTCATGCTCTTAATGTTGTGAAGAAGGATTTGAAAGAACAGTTAGTCCATGATGTGCTGAGATACAATTCAAAAACAAATTGTTTTAACAGAAAAGTGAAAATCTAAACTTAAACAAACAATATGAAAAATTAAAGGAGTTAATTACAGGAGTTAAATTGTGGCTTAATTATTGCACCTTGTTTCAAATCTAATCTAATGTATGACTGTTGTTCTATTTATCAGCCCTTTTTGGAGAAGTATTTAAAGCTTCAGGATACATGTGGTGTTCACAACCTTCACGCTTTGCCGGGGATGCTTGGTGGCTTCATAGGCGCCATCGTTGCGGCAGCTGCCACTGAATCTGTCTATGGCCACGAGGGGTACGTTAAACACACACTTAGACACACACACATATATATAATTAAAATTTATGAAAACCTGAACTTTCCTGTTTGCTGGCTTCAAAGTGTACGCGTTCACTGGCATGCGCCCAGTTTTCAGGCGATGTCTTTAATTATTAAACACTATGATTGCGTTAACTCACCAAGGCATTCTACTTTTGTTTTGATCAGCTGAGAGCGAAATGACTTTAAAAGATTTCATATTAAACTGGATTTTTTTCTCCGCCTAGGCTGATCAACACATTTGACTTTGAAGGCAGCTTTGCAAACCGATCTGTAGGAACGCAGGGAGGCTTCCAGGCTGCTGGCACATGTGTGGCAATTGCATTTGGACTTGTTGGAGGAGCGATTGTTGG
This sequence comes from Protonibea diacanthus, assembly GCA_028641955.1. Classification (NCBI taxonomy): domain Eukaryota; kingdom Metazoa; phylum Chordata; class Actinopteri; family Sciaenidae; genus Protonibea; species Protonibea diacanthus. The sequence goes on along the minus strand of CM053976.1, from coordinate 21,588,732 downwards.
TAAGAATGAAAAATGTTATTTCAGTGATTGTGTTAACGGTATCCACAGGCTAATATCTACAATATATTTATTTCTAGAGCACTTGACCTGACCAAAAAAGTCAATGTCACTGAAATATTATCAGAGTCAAAGGCAACTTTTTACACTGACTGAGTCTAGGTTAACAGTTGCATCATGGCAAGTTTAAAGTCTTCATGTCTGATTTTCTCTCTTCAAAGGTGTGATCCTGAGGTTCCCGATCTGGGGCGACCCTGCTGATGACAACTGCTTTGATGATGAAGCTTACTGGGAGGTAAGACTGCTTCTCTACCACTAGATGGTGTTCTTGCTCTTTATGTAGAAAAGACAGCATCTGATGCATGTGTTGGTTTTCAGGTTCCTGAGGATGAGGAGACCATCCCTCCTGTCTTGGAGTACAACAACCACATGATACACAAGCATCAAGACATGTAAGCTCACTCACACTTTGACACATCTTTATTTACCTCTACCACTCATGAATTAGCATTAAATGTGACTTTCTTCTTCTCCTCTGACAGATCTGAGTCAAACTTCTCTGTGGAGCAAAGTTAGAACTGTTAACGTGGAAAGTCAACTGCCTCATATTACTTTGAACTCGATATAGCTGTGAAACAACATTATGAAGGAGCCTCCCTCAAAAATGGATAATTCTCCAAGAGAAGAACAATATTTAGCCATATTCTGCCAATCCTGTCTCACACCATTACCACGTGATTAAATTTGTCCGGCAATGATTGTAAGCTTAAGATTATGATGATGAATATCATTTTAGAATAACTACATTTTCATGAGCCTGGAAATAAATTACTGTACATCAGTTGTTGTACATCTTTTATCTTTACAGTCTTTTATAATGTTTGCCATTTTATGTCTTATAAATGAAGAGATGTTGATACAACAAAAGAAGCTGTTTAGTTAATAATCAGAGGTATTTGTGCAGCTGAATTAGGCAATTTTTGAGTTGTATATCTTATTCCTTTCTAATTATGTATAGGTCTTTTTGTACATATGATTCTATATTTTATTGCACGTGATTTGTTTGTTGTATTTACACTCCATACTACATTTGAAGGCACCTATAACTGTATGATATAATAAAAGAATATATTAAATAATTTCAATTTACTCAAAGTGTGATGTTTGTTTTAAATGAGTAGAGTTGTAGAATAAAGTGCAATCATCATGACATGAATTTTCTTGTGCATATAGCCTAACAAAAGTGCAAAAAAAGCCCTAAATCACAGGCAATACTGACAACTTAAACTTAAATCTAGTTTTGTATATCCATGACCACATATGGCTTGTCCTGTGTGCAGCTGAAAGCACAAGTCGCTGTGATGTCAAGCATGTGCAGTGAAATAAATGACCATGGTCAATCAGAAATATCAAAATAAACTCATCCAAAATCAATAAACACAAATCAATTGGCAATGATACATGATGCTGCCCTGACAACTTAAAAATGATACTCATATTACTGACCAATCATTCAGTCAGTCTTGAGTTTGCTTAATACTGAATTTTCCCCACTGCAGCTTTAACTTGAATCGTTGCCCACATTTTTACTCTTGGATTATCTTTTAAAATGTAAAATAAAAACACAGACTGACTTTAAACCTCACACACCTCAATTTTGAGTGTTAATTGTTATTTTATTTTATTTTTTTTGTGGACAGTGTTGATGGAACATAGTTTGTGGTTTCTGATACCCATACCAACACTTTTTTTTTTTTCATTTGATTCAGTCCTGTATTTAATCCAAAATTAGGATGTTCAGTGCTTTAACTGTAGTTTCTTGGACATAGAGCACTATATAAATATATGTGTGTTAGACCTATTGCGCAATATATTAAAGTTTAGTTGTATAGCACTTGTCTAAACAAACACTACAACTTGGTCTACACAAAGCATACACTGTAGAACAGGATACATTCAACCAGAGTTCAAAACCAGACAATCCAGTACTACAAGTAATGTCATACAGTAGAGATTGTCTTTGTTTCCCTTTGCTGTTTGAAACACAGTACATAATTTGTAAATGATGTAAACTGTAAACTAACTATTATGTCTGACTACTGTTTCGCTCTATTTAAACACAAACACAGCTGCATTGCATGTGAACTGAATATCATCTGAACCTGTTCTACCAACAATTCCCTTATTGCTCCACTAGGTGGCGGTATACGATAATATAAAAATGGACATACATTATCAATAGATGTTACTCTGATGTTAAACCCCAAATTTAATTTGACTCTTACATTAACACTTATACAAATGAAGACAGGTATATAATCAGTTAGATTTAATTTGTATATGACTAAATAATAACAGTAAGTTATCTCACTTTTCATATAGAAAAGGTTTAGACCAGCTGGGGACCAATCTACATTTTCTAATTAATTTGGTAAATACTCATCTGATAATTGTAAATCAAAAGTTAGAATTCAGATGAAGTTAGATTGAGAACTAGATTTACTTGGATCTGACCACTCGTGGACTCTTATGCACAATAAGGTGACACCAGCTATCAAAATAGATGAAGCACCTCGAATAAGTCTAGAAATATCTTTGTCTCTGTAACAGTAGCCCACAGCTTCATGTTGACTTAAGGTGTGGTGAGTCAAAGAGGGTTAAACTGGATATTTTAGGTCATTGTGGGCTTGCTTGGTGCTTCCATGGCTCCGGGCTCTCTTTATTCTGATGGTAATGAGGCCTGGACAGGCCAGTCAAGTCATTTCCTGACCAGTCACTGTGACATTAATGAACTCTAAATACACTGTGTGGACATGTGCTTTGTGCTGGTCTTGTCAAGTTGACTGGTGGCAGAAGCTTTATTGAGTGAAGAGGGTTTTAAGACGACCTGATGGGGTTAAACCAAGGTGACTGTGGGGTTAACTGTTAAAACACTGATGGGTTCAAATACCTCAGAGTCTTGTTATTAATACAGTAAAACACAGCATGTACAAGGTGTCATACGTACCTATAACTGACTTACTATTGTATTGGATGTACTCTTTTTCTACAGGTCTGTTTTATATGAATGCAAATGTGCATCCGCTTTCATAAGTGTGTGTTTGCATGTAGCTTTACTTGCTGTGCATTGTTAGGCATAGGTCAACATTCAAACAACTGCAGGTTAATATTATATAGTGTTCATAGCAACATGTTCTAACATGTTATAAGAGTTGCTTGAAACATTTATACACTTGAGTTGAATGTTTTTCATCTTGTTTTTTTTCTTCTGGACAGGTCTACTTTATGGTATTTACCTCAACTAAGATGTTTACCCTTTTAATAATTTACATATTAGAGTATATCATGTCATTTAAATTATGATCATCCCACTGAGAGATCTTTAATTCAAGCTTCTTAACGGGGAATTCAGAGTCTGTCTATGGGTGTTACTGAGTATAACTGCACTTGGTACTCGAATCTGCAACTGAACTGTTGGGGGTCAGGTTGCACTGTGGGCAATGTAGGCGGCGGGTTTTGATGAAGAAGGATGATGAAGGGTGAGTAGAATATAAATGGTCACATCTGGTTCTTCTTTAGTTTTGATCCTTTTTAAAAGAACCGTCCAGCGTGAGTCAATCGGTGTTAGAGGGGCGATATTTGGTGAACTCTTCCAGGTCCAGTGTGCAGAATTTTGTTGCATCTAGTGGTGTAATCCCAATCTCCTCACATCACCATCACCTTCCTAGTGTAAAGGAGAAACAACTCGTGAAAGGCACTGTCTAGAGTCAGTATTTAGTTTGTCTGTTCTGGGCTGCTGTAGAAACATGATGTTTTAATATGACAGCCTCCATGGAAGAGGACCCGTTCCCACTATAGATTAGATTAGATTAGATTATACTTTATTTATCCCACAACAGGGAAATTCACTCGTTAAAGCAGCAGAAAAAGTATAATATACACTATAGAAGTAAAATAAAAGGGCAAACACAACAGACAAGTGTACAGATTTGCAAAAAAGAGTACTAAAGTTAAAGTGGCATTATATAAATAAGACTGAACATGGTAGTAATTGGAATGAGAATATAAATACAGACGAAAAATAAAATAAATATAAAAGCTATGGTGAGTAGTGTGGTAATTTACATAGAAAATTAAATTAAACAGAAACAGAAACTACTCTCCTTACACTGTGGGTGTAGAAGTCTGCTGCTGAAGGAGCTTTTCAGGGACCCCACAGTGTCATGTAGGGGGTGTGAGGTTTTGTCCATGATGGATGTCAGCTTAGCTAACGTCCTCCTCTTACCCACTTCCTCTATGGAGTCCAGAGGACAGTCCAGGACAGAGTTCGCTCTTCTAATCAGTCTATTGAGTCTGCTCCTGTCCGTGTCCGTGCTGCCCCCTCTCCAGCTGATCACAGCATAAAAGATGGATATAGATATAAAAGGCTCAATTTAAAGTAACAAGAAAAAAATATCTTATTTTCAGGCAGATTTTACATGCATGAAAACACAGTTATGAATATTATATTTCATATCTGTTTTATTCTGAAGGCTCCAAATCTTACACACTGCACCTTTAATGTCAAAGCTGGAACCCTCAGTACTCTCGAGCAGTCATCACTTTTCCAAAAAGTTTGCTGTGATTTTCTAAGACAGGCTCCACGAGGTGAAAGACATAACCACTTTGACAGAGATGTTTCTCTCAAATCACTCCACAGACGGGAGCTGATGCTGGAGGAGAGTGGACGCAGCTCCTCCTGTGAATCATATGACCCTGGGGAGAGTGTTTGTGAAACCACTTGGTCTGCTATTGTCCTCCTGGGACTGGCCTCCTCTGAAAAGCTGCAGAAAGCCTGTAATCAGATTAAAGGTTGCTGGGAAGGGGAGGAGGGATTTTTGAGGAATAGCGAAGAGGTCGTGGAAGTTCTCTAATCAGTACCTGCCATTGAAGTGCAGAAGAGGGGCTAAATAACACAGCAGGAGGGGAGGCGGGAGCCAAGCTGGAGGGACAAATTGGCCTGTTGTTGGAGGGGGATAATGGGACAATGAGGGAGGGGAGTATAATCAGTGAGTATGGAGTGGGAGAGAATAGGTGCAATGGAAAAAGGAGGAGACTGAAGAACTCCAAAGGCGGTGGCCTTGTCCCATCCTGCCCTGGCAATTATATCACCTTTGTGAGCTGATTGGAGCAGGCTGCAGAGTCCATCTGGGCTTTTAGATGGACGTAACAACCTGCATTTTCTCACTGTCCTCATCAAGCGGTCTCATTGGGCCTCTGAACGAGATATCAGGGGGTGTAGGCGTCTAAATAAAACTCATGAGCACACTCCTGAAAAGCTACCTCCCTTCAAGAGATCCACGATGCCCAATTACCACATGACAGTGACAATCACCAGTCACATGCTTTCATCAGACTACTGATGTTATCTCATTTGAAGATGAAACACATGTGGGTGAAGATTGTTGGCAAGCTAGCAAAACATTTGTTGTCGGGTATCGAGTTGTGTTGAGAAATAACCGTGTAATCTAACCAATGAAAATTAACCTCCTCACTGTCCGGAGCTCGTAATACCAATGTCATATCACAAGACATCCCACTGAGTGCTGAGCTCCACCAATCTCTCTGTAGGATCCTTTCTGTCATTGTGATTACTCATCAAACGTCCATTGCCCAAACAACAGGCATCACTAAAGGCCAATCACTACTTTTTTATTCAGCTGACAAGAGTCCATTTGTTGGGGTCAAAGGGGAAAGTCTCAGGGGGGAAGACCTCTCTACCAGCACTGGTGAGAAGGAGAACCACAGAAATCACTATTCATAGTGGGGGAGTACTTTGATATGGGCACAAAGGCCACTAGTTCCCTGCCTAGATTGAAAGAAGTAGAAATCAGAGCTGCTTTAAAACATGTGCGAGGGATCCAAACTGAATGGTTTGGTTAATCAAGTGCTCCACCTGCCCCTGAGTCCTAATTAGTGCCTAAGAGATAGTGTTTGGTTATCAGGATAAAAAGGGAAATCTTAACATGACAATATTATTGTTGTAAAACATATAATGCTTCACACACAGCAGCAAATCCACCTGTTCACGTCTGCAAAGAAGAGTCTCATCCTGGGGAGATTTAATTTCTGTGTGGTTTTAATTATCACCACAGAAAATGGAAACACATGAACTCCTCATAAGTAGACAGACTTCATCTAGGAGTTTTTTGTTAGATCATGTCATTTACTTTTATTAAAATTCAGTCTGAGAGGAAAATTAAAGTTTGGAATTTCAGTTCTGTTTTTGGCCTATAGAGGCCTCAAGAAAACCTCAAGAAAACCTAATAAATAATTAGAAGATTAATAAAACAACAATAAAACAAAGTGATATGCTGAGTAGTAATTGAAATAAAAACAGCCGTAAGAGAGAGTGAGATAATATAACTGCTCTCAATAATTTTACTCACATATGACAAGGTGTAACAGATTGACACTTGTTTGGCTCTGTGTGAGTCTCCTGAGTCAAGTATGCTGTCGATGTACCGCTGTAATATCCACATTAATAGCTTCATCTTCATGTCATTGTTGAATTCTACCTCACAACAACAGTTCTTTTCAAAAGATAAAAAAACAATCATGTGCATTCTTTGTATTAGTATTTATTTTTTTGACACTTGAGGATTATTTTCTGAGAAATATCAGATGACTTTGGCACAGAAAGGCCTTCACAGGACTGCAGGGCTTCTTTGACAACGTTTAGTTACTCATTTCTGTGCAGCTGCCGGTGTCTAGCTGCAGATTGGTTGGCCTTCAATACTGGGCCTCATTCACAAACAATGCGTACACAAAAATCTGTGCATCTAATCGTTGTGTTCTTACCTAAATTTGTTTGTACTCTGCAAATTTACCTCAGATCATGCGTACGAACAAATGATGAAGGCCCGGCTGTTTTATAAAATGTAAACACACATTTTAGCTAAATGTATGGCATATAAAAACAACATTCATTTTAAAGTACTTTAATAGAAAACAATATTTAAAACCATTAATTTACTAATGTATTGGCCAAATGTGTTAAATAACTATGAAACTGATGCCCTTTCATCCACAACAATTATTTCAAATACCCAACATAAAAACTTTCCCAGTCTTCTCTTCCATATACAGCAGCCACATGAGAATGTACTGACTTGGACTATAATGATCTGCTGCTCCCATCATTTTCTAGTGTCATGAAAGACTGACTGTCCTTCAGACAGACACTAAGATGACATGTCTAACCTGACTGACAGATCATGAAACCCAAGTCTATTTTTTGTTGTTTTACCTTCATCATTCCAAGAAAGAAAAAAAAAACACCCTTGAGAAAAGTCTTTCCTGTCTTACACTTTTGTCTATCAGTTTGAAATTGTTCATGGTTCTCTCTTACAGTAACTTCATGAACTGAAAATATTGATATATTTTATCATAAAACAGTCTGGCTTTTATGTAGCATTTTGTAATTGTATGGTTTAATTGTATACATATTTGATATAATATTCATTTTATACTATTTATTTTTATCATTTTACAGTTTTACTACATTTCATAATTGTATTTTTATTCCTATTTTTATTGCATTTATTGCTATTATTTATTATTTTTTACTGCTGATTATTTTTGTAATCTTTTCAGCCCACATTTATTTGCTTAAAGTTATTTAGCCATAAAAACAACACATATCATCATCATCATCATCATCATCATCATCATCACAAGACCAAAATTCTATTTTATTTACATAGCTCCAAATCATAACAAAAGTTATGTAAGTAGTAAATGCCAGTACAGTAATGTGAGGAGTTGTCTGTGGATGTTGCAGGGACTGTGCTAGTTGCATGAAAAGTATCTATGATCTATCAATGTTTAGACCCAAATTATTTATTCCTGCAAGCTGACTGCACATCAGACCCCAGTGTAATCACACACTTTAGGAACACATCATAATTCATGCTTGTAACTCATCAACTCCAACTAAGTTCAAGTTAATAAGACACACTGGCAGAGAGGGGGCAGTAATCTCACACTCCATATTGCGACAAGTGCAAATGAGGGAGGGAAAGTCATGGAAAAAAAGGAGGGAAAGATGGGAACAGGAAGGGAGGGGAGAGGAATGATTCTCTTGGGAAGGGAGGGTGTTTGGGTGAAAAGCAACAGCATATGTATTGTTGGAGGCCCTGACTCGCCACCCTGGAGAGCGGCCTGTTCCCACGGTTTGCTCAACAAACAAATGCACCCCCCTAAACCACCATACACACACACACACACAGACATACACACCACCATGCACCCGCACGCAGTGGTGATGTCATTAATTACCATCAAAATGAGCATGACAGCAAGCAAGTGTGCGTGCGTCTGCCAGCAAGGCTTTATTTGTGTGTGTGTGTGTGTGTGTGTGTGTGTGTGTGTGTGTGTGTGTGTGTGTGTGAGGGAGAGAGAGGGCGATGTAGGGAATGAGAAAGAAAGAGACCATTGTCCATTCTGAAATAAAGAAATCTCCACTGAAGCATTGTAAATGGAAAAGGCAGAAAAATGGACCAAATTCGTGGATCTTTGAGTGAGAGCTGGGCTGTCACATCTCGTCAGAGCCTCACAAAACCTGATGTGCACACATTGCCCTGTCTGGCTACAGAGACAAACTGTGGCCCTGTGATTGTGTGCTGTCCTGATGAAATTCAGCCTTTTCCCTCACAGCCTCACAGGCAAACCCTGTTTGTCTGTTTGCGTATATGTGTTCACATGTGTATGTGCTGGATATTTTTTTTTTTTCATTCACTGTACTAATTTTTTTATCCTGCTATATGTGCTGCATGTAAACACACTCAGAAAAATCCCAGACTTGATGCTTTCATACTCTCTCTGATGTGTCGTCACTTTTATAATCAGGTCTTGAAGAAAGTCTTTACATCTTTCACTGCTCTTTGCAGCTGAAATGACAATCTTAAACTTGAACTTGAACTTGAATCTGGTGTCATCAGATTTGAATGTGAACATAATAATGTCACTTGGGAACAATGAACAATCCCTACTGCAGTTTGCTTATTATATGATAAAAACTAGCAGCTCAATGAGCTAAATGCTAATATCAGCCAGCATGCTATCACACTGATGTTTAACAATATAATGTTTACCATGTTCATCATCTTAGTACTAGCTTATGGTGGTCAATTAAAAGGGTCAAAGTTTTTACAATTTAAATTCAAATTTCATGCAAATCCATCCAATAGCTGTCTAGACATTTAACTCAAACATAATGGTGACATGAAGAAAAGCAATGGCATCACCAAAGTCAACAGGATTCATCTTCCGGGGATCATGATTAGAAACTATGGTCAAAATCGTGGGACGACCTTCCCTATAAGCATACTGCTAGCGTAACTAAAAAGAAATTCAGCTGTGCATGTTCAAAACATGAATACTTTCAAGCTAAATGACCTCCTGGTTGGCCTCTTTTCTGGTTTGACTGAAGCAGAGCAGAGACGTGGCCTGGTTGTTAAGATGACAAGAAGACAACGGGATGATTCTGTATTTCAGATCTAAAACACGGCTGCTGAGCTCTCAGCCTGCTGCTGAAGATCAAGTCCAATAACTCCAGTGTGTCCAGTGTGCTGTATATCAGTTACTTATTTTCTCTAAATGAATGGATATACAAAAATTCAAGTGAATACTGAATCCATATTAGATGATGTGCATGTGTGTGTGGGTGCGTGTGTCAGCTCTGTGTCCTGGCATGGCATGGATCATTGTGTGGACGTTCATTAGAGATCATTAGTTTTTTTGCAGCGTGGGCCTCACTAAGTTCTGATTGTGCAGTGAACCAGGCCGAGGATTATTGTCAAATGTTCAGCCATGAATACATGAGATTCCACCTCAACAAAGTTTGCACAGATAATTGCTACTATTTGATCATCACTATCTGAAAAGAAACCGTGTTAATTAGAGGCTTTGATTGGGACGTGGAGAGAAGAGAAACAAATGTGTGCTTTGTTGTACACATTTCTCCTCTCTGAGGTTTAGTATCTGCAGAGCTGGAGGGTTTTTGTGTCCCAAACTTTGATGAGGTCCTTGTTTCATAGAGCAGTCCCATCTCTCGCCTTTGGGAAAATATCCATGCGTGCCCCCATCCTCCAAGCTCATCAGCAATCCCAGTGAGCTGAAACAATGCTCTGCATTGAAGACATGACATGGACAGTTGAAAGTCCTCTACTTATGTGTGTAATTTGTTGTTTGCATGTTAAGCTCTTTAAAATGCATCATCTCATTTTTATGTCCTGTGGACTGCACAAGTAAGAACATAAAAACATTAAAAACCAGCCCCAGTTTGTGTTTTTCACGTTATTTTTACATTTAAATCACAGAACTGCACACCTATTTTCTCTGAAAAATAAATCCCTGGCTATCTTTTTTTTTTAACATTGCACAATTTTTCTTTTAACAAACAAAAGAAACAACAAGAAAATGACACTAATCAAGGGGAAGACTGTGTCATACAATAAAGAGGCAGCAGGGGAACACGTCCGTAAGCAGAGCCAGTATCAGAGTTCTGTCCTTCACTGTAAGCAGTACACACACACACACACACACAAACTTGTTCATCAACACATATTCACATGTTAAAAATGTAAATTAAAAACAGAGTACATCATACATACATACATTCAGAATTAGTGTATATTTACAAAAAAAAACAACAAAGTTTATCACTTTGATCATAAAGTATTTAGTCTTTGTTCTCATTTAAATGGAGGTCAAAGAGGAATTAAAAATCAGTGAATCCTTTTTTCATTTATGTTTTACACAATATCCCAACCTTTTGGATTGAGGTTGTATTTCCAGGATTCTTCAATGCTCTTCTGTCCGTCAGCCCGAAAAAATATTCAGTGCTCTGTGAGATTTATTTCATATATATACACACACACAGATTCACCTTACTTGTTTCATATGTGGGCCAAAATATTTATTATTAAATAATAATTTAATATAAATCATGTTCAAATAATTTAATAATTATGTTGTATGAGATTATTGAAAAGATTGACACTTGGGGTGCGAAAAAAAGTTTGGTGTTCATAGAGAAACATCACTGCACTTTGACCATGAAATCCTTCACAAACTTCTCAAACGCTCTGATCTCAGGGAAGCACACTCATAAACACAGTTTTAAGATGTGGAGTTGGTGTTGGTTGTATGTATGTACGTATCCAGAGTGTTTGTTTGTGCTTGTGTGTGTGAGATGATGGAGATGCAGGTGAGATGGAAACGAAAGAACTTGAGAGGGATCACATTGTGCTTTTTTCCCCCAGCAGGTGGAGCCACAGCGACAATGACACAGGCTGCTCATTTACTTTGTCACACTTTGTCTTTGAGCCTAAGTTGATTTCTTTCACTTGACTCTGTTGTTACAGCCGCAGATCATCACTGAACAGATCAACACTTTTTCAAAACAGATCCATAAACATGGGAGACTTTGCCCAAACTCATTAGTGTCTCTGAAGTGACAAGAGCCTGAAACTTGTGAATAAAGTGACTTTGATGAATTGAATCCTTAAAACAGGTTTCCATGTTTCTAATTTCTTGGATTAGCAGCATATGTAGTAGAGGATATTACCCACAAACATCTCACTCATGCAATGGACTCCCCTGTTATAACAGTTCGACTCTGGCCAATAGTTGGGCCCGCTTTTATTTTTGTTGTTGTTCTGTGTTCTTGTTCTGTTCTGTGTCCAAAGACAAAAATAAAACCTTACATCAGAAGTGAACAGTTTACGTTGATGGACGTTTTTCAGTCTCAAATACTTTTTCCGCTCAGACAAATATTGTCAATATCTTGATTTAAGCAAAAGTTAAGATTTAGCCTAGGTTAAGTTACAAATACACAAATATGTTATTTTGTATTTTGAATATTACATAGATTAATAATGTTTATTATATATTGTTCATTTAATTGTAATTTTAAAAACACACACATTGAGGAAATTGTGTCCTATGAATTAAATTGAGATTTAATTCAAGAACACATATAATAAATTACCTATATAGAAATACAATATTTCTTGTGATATAAAAGAAAGTTGTTTGTCATGAAAATAGCTGTTTCATTTTTAATCCAAAAACTTGTTTTTCAGGTTAATCATTTCTGATCCATCCGTTTGGTTTATAGGGACATTTTCTTGCAGCTTTTCTGGGTGGAATAAGAGAAGTCGTCATAGTCATACAGTCATGCAGTGACTGTCTCCAAGCTGAACACTCATCTTCAACTGTAAGTCTTGCAGTTAGAAGCAAATCATATCTCATAAAATGTTACCTATGAAACAATAAACAGAAACAAGGCGGCATCTTCTTACTGTTTGTCAATGGATTTTATGTTTAATTACTTTTGTTTCTAAATTTCATTATAGGAAATGAAGCTTTAATGAGTACCAAGAGCCCTCTTACATTTTTTTGGACGATCACTTTAATTGTCTATTTAAGTAAATGATGAGTCAGTTAAATGGCATTTTAATTTGCAAGCCAATTAGCATGCATGTGGCTCATGCATAGTCATGTTGCAAGCCCAGACATGCATTTGGTTCAGTGGTTAAAAATATCCCAAGAAACTCATCACTGCATGAAAGCTACTGAACAGATGGAGAAAATCATGTAAATCTAGAAATTCATATTAGTTTGAAATATAAAAGAACATCTTTACAAAAGATTGTAAAAAAATATTTTTATTTCATCCAAATACAGCAGGAAAATATAAGAAATACAACTATAATACAGTCTTTGTGCGTGTGTTTTCATATGCCAGTAAATCAGTGGAAATATCAATAATTTACACGGTGATACTGTGTGAAAGCCGCACATCAGCACTTTCAACTGGATTTCTCAAACTGCCTCTATGATTTATATAAATATAATTATGTTACTATAAATTCACTGATGACAGATTCCTTATTATTGAACCTGGAGCTTCCACTTGTGAGGCACTGATGCATCTGAGACAGCCTCAGTCTGTTTCACTGCGTTGTTCTTCAGTTAATTATTCTCGATGTTCATCTTTATTCAAACTCAAAAGACTGCATAATAATAGGAAAAAACTTTTTTCTAATTATAAAGAATCAAGCCTTATTAAGCTGCTGAAAAGGACCTGGTAGTGCCACAGCAGCCCCTTAAATTTGCCAAATAAGGAGTAGTGCTGATGAGGTGAGAATCAGAGAATGCCTAAAACAAACTGTAGAGGGGCTGCAGCAAAACAGCCAGGGGCTTAAGATATATTAAATTACCATGATTGGGACTTAAGGCATGGTTAAAGCCTGTTTGAGAGGCTGGGGAGCCTCAAAGTAGAGCTATTCATGTCTGGGGAGCTGGGTCAATAGGTTGGGGAAGTTCACAGGACCTGATTCTATTCTTATGCAAACGCAGAGTACAAGACCTAAAGCTCACTGAGTTGGAAGATATAAATGACTGGACAATCATCTGCAGCCCTCCACAGACACAAACCTGGTCTACAGCTGCCTACTCGTCATTCATGAGGCAGGGAGACGACGTCTGAGCTCGCACTGAACGTCTCACTTCCTACTCCAAGAGTAAAAATCTACATGGTGTTGCAGAGTGCCACTTTTTTAGCATTTTGGCACAAAACCTCTGATTAACAGCGTGTATTAAATTCAGTCTCATGGAAAATTTTGTGCCTCTACTCCAGATTTGAGTGCGAAGCAGTGTAATGAATGGGACGTCACATTAAGCGTTAGTTTATTTACGTATAATAGCAGCACATAAAAGTGTGCTTTGTTCTCTGCAGCTCAGGCTGAATATTAATTTCTCAGCTTTTGGTGAGTAATGCGACCTCCAGTGACTCCCACCACAATAGACAACATCTATCTCTATCTGCTGACAAGTAGAAAATCTGAGCAGAATTAATGAATGAATACACACTGAGTGCCGTGAGAGAGAACACCTGCAGCCAGCAGCTCATGAGTTCCTACCGGTCAACTTTGTCTGATGCAGTTTCACATGCATCACTCTTGTTTTTTATAGATTGTTTTCCACGTGAAGTGAGGAGTGATCGTTCATTGACAGCATGCAGTCTTGCCATTGAGCTGAAACTATAACAGATTTGAGAAAAACAATCAGACTTGGATACTCAAAGAAAAAAAGAAAAAATCAGGTTTTGATGCTACAAATGTGATAAAATTGTGCAAGAGGCCAAAAGTACGTTGATACCCTTAGTATGATTGCTATAACAGTCTCTGCTCTGCACTCACAACATTTTGGATCCTGGCTGCAGACATTTACTCCTATTCAGCCACAAGACCATCAGTGAGGCCCAACACTCATGATGGATAATGAGGTCTGGATTGTTCCAGGTCATGTTCAGTGGAGTCAGGGTCAGTGCTCCATGCATGCCAGTTCTTCCACACCAAACTTTGACCACTATTTCTTCACTGATCTCTTTTTATGTATTTCACTATATATCAAACTGTTTCCACAATGTTGGGAGCTGTCTGAAACATCACTTCACACTGCAGCAAACATTCATTTAAACTGAAACTGATCAGCCAAATAATGGTTAAGAGCAAGACAGAGGTGTGTACATACTGTACTTTTAGCCTTTTAGATTGAGAAATAGAAGACTGGATTGATTGAACATTGCTTCTTATGTTATTTGGAAAAAGAAAATCCCTGCACATTAAGAAAAACTAAGCATGGCCTTTAACTCCTGTAAACGCCTTGGGGACACAGTTCTCCACCACCTCCCTCACAACACAATCCATTCTTTCTTTCTACAAGAGACTGGAATAAAATGATTCTATCTAACAAAGACTTACATGGTACAAGGCTTTATTTGATAACCACAGTGTGTAAGCATCCGAGGAACATGCACTTGTCCGTCGGCTTGTGCCGGGTCAACTTGTGTCCCAAGAGAGTGAAAGGTCATGACTCCCTCTGTCCTCTGTGTCCGGTCATGAGGTCTTCACACTGTGGGAGGTAGTTGACTAATTTACAGCAAAAAAACCCTGACACACTCTGCGAGACAGATATCTGGTCTGTTATTGAAAGCAACAGTTGGTTCATATGCCATCATTTGAGGTCATATCTCTTAGCTCTACCTTTTCCATTAATATTTATTTATTCATTTCATATAAATTTTACATACAGAGAAAAACAACAACGTTGCATTTTAGCTCTAATTCTGAGAGCATTTTCCGAGACATGAAAACTAAATTCGACTGATCTGAATAAGTTTAATTGTGGCTCTTTGTCCACGGTTAAGCTGTGTGTTGAAAAAGGCTGTATGTAGGGATGCAGTCACCTTCTTGTCTTGTTAAACCATCACTTTCTGTGCGTCTGTTTGGCAGAGTACATTATAGTCAGCACTATGTGAATAAAGTGTTTTCATTTGATTTATTTAAATAACCCGGCTTTTCTTTAGTCATATTTACATGTTCACTGCTTTGTTTCAGTTCTTTATCAAAACAAGGGAGAATTGTTTCCTTACTTCTCCCACTAAGTTTGATATTTGTGGAAAAGTAGCATAAATCTACATATGATCAATGAACAATGTGCAACTATATTATTGACTCGATGTTTCTTCAAATGGCTAGACGGCTGCCTCTGTCCAAGGTGCTGACAGAGAGCAGCCTCTATGAACTACTTCAACAGGATGAATAAAGCATCAAACTTCAACAAAATGTATTTTATTTGAGGCAAAAACAACAATTCACATATTCATAATTCATATGAATAAACAAACCATGTATAAAAGAACCAAAACAATGTTTTACTTCAAAATATCATCCGAATGCTGCAAATAATCACAAATAATCAACCACAAAGATGAAAATTCAATATTACTGTGATAATATTACATTTCACTCAAGAGAAGTAACACTTAAATCTGAACAATATTCTTTTTCAGTGACAAAAAAAGAAAAAAAGAAAAAAATTAAAACGTTGCATAAAAATAGAGTCCCAAAATTAAAACTGTATTTAGTTTCATCTGAAGTTCATACATGTGGCAGAGAACCCTTTTATTGCTGCAGCCTAACAGCAGAGACGAAGCCTCATGCACTGTCCTGTGAATCCATGTGATTAACACAATGATGCAAGCTTTGAAGATCCTCCACAGCATGGCGGCATCAGCAGCATCTTTTCCTAAACAAAAAGAAAGAGACAAAAACATCACAACATCAACATGAGCTCTTTGTGTGCAGGTACAGTCACATAAAAAGAACATTTGCACTTTTTTTTAACCGGTTGCATCATCTCTGCATACACAACTCTAATGAAGTTCTTGCAGGAGCTTGATGTGAGATCAGGGCTGCAGCCATACCACTGCCAGATTCACCAAATTATATATAAAGAGGTTCCTGGACAATTTAATCCCACTGGGAAACATGGTTAGACCCTTTCTTTGCCAATTTTCACCCTTTCTCTTATTCAAGCCTCCTCTTTCTTCCTGCAGCTCCACAATGCAAGATCGTGCTTTCTGTTTTCTCTCTTATCTTTTCTCAGTATGGCTGCCACCCCCAGACCCCTCAGACAGCATGCAGTTTATGCAAATTATCAGCCTTTCATGCTCAAAGTTGAATGAGACCTCAATAACCCCCCCACCCCCCACCCTCCATCACCACACACACACACACACACACACACACACACACACACACAGACTCTGTTTGAAAATCATCATTATTCTTTTTATTTCACATTCTGTTTTTTACTTGATCATGAAGTAAGGTGTAGCGTGGTTTCAAAGGGGAAAGCAAGGTGAAGAAGTGTGTGTGTGTGTGTGTGTGTGTGTGTGTGTATGTGTAAGGGAGGTGGCTGGGAGTTTAGGTGAAAAGTGATGTAAGTGGTGGATGAATGCATGGATGGACACAAAAGTTAGGAGCTGGTTGGGGAGGAAGAGCAAGAGGTGTGTAGTGTATGTGTGTGTGTGTGTGTGTGTGTGTGTGTGTGTGTGTGTGTGTGTGTGTGTGTGTGTGTGTGTGAGTGTGTGTAGATGATGAATGTGAAATTTTTGGTGTTCCCAGGGTCTGGGTGGTGTTTGAAAGGCCTGATGGGGGAGGTGGTTGTAACGGTAAGGGTGGGGGGGTGCTTGTGCCCAGCTGTTGGGGGAACCTGAGTCTCTCTCTCTCGCTCACTGTCTGACAGGCTGTCCTTTTCACCAGCACATAGCCGGGCCATCCAGCCTGCTGCCATAACAACGCCACAACCCCTCTGTCATAGTAACGCCATGCAGTCACTGCAGAGCACATGGGGGGGTTTGAGGGGGGGGGGGGACGACAAGTGAATGAAGAGTCGAGACATTTTCTACCCCTGTGAACTTGAACTTGACTGACAGTCTGAGTGACTGGCGGGGGAGAATGGAAATCCATTTCCTCAGAGGAATTTTGTTCTGTGATTTAGTTCCCAAGATATCTTTAAATGTTGTGTTAAAAATGTGCTGTGTGAATCATCACTGAACATGTTTTATCATCATGAGTTTATCTCAATTTGTAGCTTTTTTCATATAAATTAAGATTAAATAAAATATTACTGAAAGCCCCAGAGAAGGCTAAAAAGTGGATTTTTAAATAAACAAAAGAAACACAAATAAATAGTTTATTTATAATTACATACTGATAAATTATTCTACTGAGCTTAAAAGTAAAAAAGAATATCAGTGTTACTAATCTATTGTAATACATAGAAATACTACCGCTTTTACAACTAATAATATCTAATAATAATGATAACGATAGGAAGAATAAGAACAGTTTCTTTTCCCTTCTTTGCATATCTAATACTATGTAGTTTTGTGGCATATACACAGATAATATGACACAAAATATAATGTTAAAATAAGCCGTGCCCTGTCACTCTATAAGCTGCAGCAATATTTCCAACATTCAGTGTTTATCTCATCTATATGCCTCAGGGTCTCTGTGACGTGCTTGTTTGCTCCGGCCTAAAGCCCATGAATGACGACTGGGGCACATCAGGGGTCTTAGCTGCTCAGACCCACTCGACCATGGGAAAAAGGAGCTGTGAAAGGTCCCCTGTCACTGTTACAAAGCCAAGAACAAGCCATAGCAGGATAATCGCGTGTATCCCCAGATTAAGACAGGATCGCAGCTGCGGTGTCCTTGTGGGAGGGAAAAGAGGCTGCAGGGATGTAAAACATACAATGTCCTGCCTTCAGGAGAGCTCACAGTCGTTCTTATTCTACACAGGTTCTGATGCTGAGCTGTGAGACTGTTTGGACCGGGACAGATATGCCTGGGTCTTAATGTAAAATCGAGATGAAGGTATCACAACAGATAACAAAACGGCTGAGACTTGACAATGAAAGCAGACAGCTATCCATCACCAGTTTAAGTCTGATCTGAAGGTTATTTGTCTTCTGTCTGTTTTTAGTTTTTAGTTCTGTTCTAGATATATCTAAGATGACAGGGAAATTCACATATCAAGAATATTTGAGTTAATACTGTTTTGTTTTGATTGCTTTAGTTTAATACATAACATGTTATTTATAGCTTCTTTTATTTTATTTCATTTTACATTTTGTGTCCTTGTAAATTGTGTATTTGTGTTTTGTAAAAAATTGGACAAGTGTTGATTATTTTATGACTAAAACAATCTCAACATTAAGAGAGAGTTGTTCAGGCTTGGAATTGCACTCTATTGAGTTCCCTCTACTAATATCAATCAAGTAGGATCCACATGTGACACAATGGCCACAGTCTTTTTCATGAACATTAATTCTGGCATGAGACCACACGCTCATATACAAACTCACTGTGAGAGACTCACTCACAGACATAAAGAGGCAGAAAGACAAAGGGGCAACTTTTCCAGGAGACACTCTTGTGGCTACAGTGCTAATGCAGGCATCTGCCACTGTCTGGTCTGGTGCGACGTTCCCACCTCATTGCTCAGGGTTTACTGCAGCGAACCTCTCACATACACAATGTTGGGAAAAAGAAGTGCCGGACCTTTGTCAAGTGCTCCTTTCACAAAGCAGCCATTGTGGAGCGAAGCCAGGATCAGAATGATAATGTGGATGTGGACTGGCTACTGTTTACCAACAGGGTGTCTGCAGTGAACCTGCAGCCTCTGGGAGCACCGCTCTGTGTTTGTGCATCACTTTAACGCTTCACATGTGTGCAGGTGCATTTCAGTTGCAGGTCACTTTGTGTCTGTCCATTAGACAGCTCGTAAATCTGACTAAAATCAAATGCGAGTTTTTCCTCAGTGATAATTTTCAGGAATTCCTTCACTTATGTAAGAAATCATTAGCAGCACACTCATTATAGCATATTATAAATACTGTTATTTATCCTATAATCATTTTAACAATAAGACCATAACTATATTTTTTCTGGCACTAAAACAGACATTATAAATAAATAAATAAATCTAAATATATATATATATGTATATATATATATATATATATATACATTTTTTAATTTATGTTAGAAACATTTAAATCTAAGAATTTAAATCTAAGAATCTAAGAAAGAATAAAATTTCTAAACAACATAATCAGGTTGATTTAAACATGTGCTCTGTGTTGATAGTCATACAGTCTTCTTCTTCTTCTTGTATGAGCTTATATTATCACCCAGCTTCACACCTGCCCCTCCCCCAGCTGCTGGTCTAATTACAGCCTGGTGTCTAATAAAGGAACAGTTCCCTTTTTTTTTTTTCCAGTCGTGATGCTAACAGTTTAAACCAATACTTGAATTTGTCCATAAGAACACAGATAAATACGGATTGCTATATAAAACTCATGTGGTGTGTGGAGGACAACACACCAGCATTATGAATCAGATTATAAGACACGGTGAGGTCATGTCCTCTTTAACTTTTCTCTGGAGATTTTGTAAAAACTTGGAGTGGATTTATATTCTACAATTAAAAATGTACATGTGGTGGGATTTAAACCAAATATATTTGAATGTGGCTACACTTAAGCCACCAATAAATGAATGAACAATAAAGGAGTCGGTATTAGAATTTAAATACTTCTTTTTGTTTCAGGAAAATGTGAGTTTTACAAAACATCTTGCAGTTTTTATATATACAACTTTCAGTGTCTGGTAAAAATGTTCAGGGCAGGTGCAGCGGGGTGCCAGGGTACACTGAAGGGCCACATGACTGCAATATTTCTCAAACCGTGTGATAAATGCCTGGATTTGAATATCCTCATGAGATAAATGTGGGCTAAACTAGTTAAGTGCTTTTATTGTTGGTAATGCATTTTGTTCTGCTTTGAAAGAAGGCCTCTACAGGCATATCATCTTTAAATGTCCATGTTAGGTTTCATGTTAGATCTGCATCTTTATAAAATATTTCATGCCAATAGAATCGGCCCATAAATGATGAAGGGTCCATAATTTAAATCTGCATATAGAGCTTGGTGCTGTTGTGCAGACATGAGCAGGTGGAGGACACGCTGGGTGCTGCTGCGCCTTTAAATACTCTCTCTCTCTCTCTCTCTCTCTCTCTCTCTCTCTCTCTCTCTCTCTCTCTGCTCCCCTCGTTTCTATGCAATTATGTTAATATGCAGAGCTTGTCTGCCTCCTATTCATTATCGGCAGGAGTTGCGTGATTGTTTCCTTTATTTTCCATCTTTGCAAGGCCACTCTTGGTTTTTTGGCAGGCCTGCTTTTATCCCACAGCAGAGGTCTGACGGAGAGACACAGCAACACAGAGCCCTCACGTCGGATAGAGACTTTGTGCATGAAGCGTTTATGTTTGCAGCACATGTGAGTTATTCTCTCAGTTTCAATACTGCGGATATTAAATGAGTAAGTAACCTGTCTCCAGGCTGTATTTATAATAATAATAACCCGGGTTTATTCTTATACCGGACTGTATTAAAGTCTACGTCCATCTGACACCATTAAGGCCGGTAATGGACCTTTATTTCACCCACGTGTGTAACATGCTCAGCATCATCATAAGAAACAGAGAGGAAGCTTTTAAAAATATTTCATAACTGAAATCATGAAGGATGGCGGTGTTTTTAATGAACACAGCAGGTCGTAAAGGTGAGAAACTGATCAAAAGACAGATGTTTGAAGTGGAGGTGAAAGATTTTTTTTTTCTCTACTATAAATATTTATAAATCATCCCTTGCGTTATACTAAATGCTCATTTGATAATATAGGCCTGCAGCCTCTGTACTGTAATTCATGTTTGTAATTCACGAAAACGTGTTTCCTCCTCGCTCTCTTCCTCATCCCGGTGCTTTGATGGGAGATTTAAATGCAAAAATAATAAACTGATTTCTTTCTTCACTGCACATGTGGCTCTATCATTACATTAAATATAATAAATCATAATTATTAATTCATTAATTAACACGGGCTGATGGTCTGAAGGGTTTTACAGGAGATTTACAGAGGTAAGGCCTGCTGTTTTGGCCTTTCTGCCAACAAATAAATAAATAAAATTAAAAAAGGAGAGGCAGCTCTCAGAAAGAAGCTTAATCTAATCTAATCTAATCTATTTTAAAAGAACTATTGTTCAAATAATTTCTGTAAATGTGAGCTGACAATATAATTGAAAGATATTTTTTTAAGGAAACAAACACAGATCATACAAAAACATCTGAAAGCACAACAGTGATATGTATAAGTCTTTATTTTATTTATATACACGTTTTTAATTACCACACTTTTATTTTCCAACTTCTTTCTTTCTTTCTTTCTGTCTTTCTTTCTTTCTTTCTTTCTTTCTTTCTTTCTTTCTTTCTTTCTTGCTATTTTGCAGGCAGACTATCACAAGGGGTATATGGTAACTTTGCATCTTCACAGATTGCTCTTAACAGTTTTTAATGACCTTACAATGTCCAGAGTTTAAAATCAAATGTGGTTGCTATCTGTATATATATATATATATTTTTTTTTTTTCATCTGTCATGTTTTCTTTAAAAGGCAGACAACACTTCTGAAACATTGTTTTCATTTTAGGGGTTATTCTTGATAAGAGATGTCTAATATTTGCTTATCAAAGGTTAAGTGTACCACAGGGTGTTGTTTTTTTTATCAGTTTAATTAGACTCACAGCACTCTCACCTGATCATTTCCCCTCATGACATCAGTGTGTTGTCAGAGGTATCAGGTGTGCAGGAATGTTCCGGCAGCTTTAATGTAATCACATTTCATGAGGTAATCTGCCACCAAATCACTCATTTATTCCCTCACTGTTCAGTAGCAGTCACGTGAACACTGACTCATTGATTGGCCTTTAAAAGCTCTCAGTGACCTCACTCATTAGCTTCATTTTGATTTTATGTACAGTGAGACAGGAAGGCTTAAAGACAGACTGATTAGTGTCTGATGGACAGCTAACAATGGACCAATTAATGCAGCCCTGCTCTGTGCCAACACAACCATTTTAGAGGCAGCAGGCAGACTCCGTCAAGATGGCTTCCTTATAGACAACATAATGTTCTGGCAACCTGCACAGTCCGACATGTCTCTTCTACGGGAGAAGTCCTTTCTCTCAGAGTAAATGTCACAGAGGTGGACATTTAGATTCAGAAAATAACCTTTTATTTTTTTTTCTGGTGTAAAATACTTATTTGTATTTAACTGCTGTAATCTGTGTCTGTACATCAAATGTCTAAAACTACATAAAAATGAAATGGTGAAATAATATTGATAATATAATCTGCAGCCTGTCTGACCATCATATCATTGTCAATATTGTATTCCTGATTCTCACCATTTTCAGCACCACTGTTAACGGCAGCAGAAGTATAGAGACATCTACTTTGATATGGTTATTTAAAGAACTTTAAGATTTGATTACATTTTTGGAATTTTGCAAATGAAAAGCACAATTTATATTTCAATTGATAATGGAAGTTAAATAGATTCAAGTTATACTAAAGTGTTTCAGTTCAGTAGGAACACTGAACAGGAGTTCACTTGGTTAATGTATTTTATGGATTTGGTTTTTTAAAAGAGACTTTAGTGAGGGGACAACCCGATAACACACACTAGGAAAGAAAGAAAGAAATGAAATGTTAAAAGTCTGTAAAGCATTCATGTGTGTTTGAAGACACTGGTATACAGCAGAGACTCATTTTGGATTTTTAACTTTTAAATATATTTTCTCTCTATTTGTCAGATTTGTGTAAATAATTATTCCTATGTTCCCCATTCCAGATGATCAAAACATTCCTCAAAAAAGTTAATATTAATAATCAAAGCTCACAATGTCAGAAAATCATATTTGTTTTGGCCTTCTATGTGTTTAATGAAACAAGTGTGATAATGATTGGTATATGAAAGACCAACATTAAGTGGAGTTAATTAAGTGGAACGAAATATTTAGTTTATCAGCGAGTGGGCATTTTCAGATATATCTAACTATATACAGAAACAGAAATAAAAAGGCAGATGTAGTTTTGACCTACAGTATGTTTGTTCATTATGACTGAGGCTGCAACTAAGGATTGTTTTTATTTCTGATTAATCGCTTTCAGAAATTAGAAAACAGCAAAATGCCAAAAACAATTTCCTGAAGACTAAGATGATGTCATTAAATTGCTTATATTATCCAACCAACAGTCTAAAATAAAAGATATTCAATTTACTAACACGTACGATTAAGAAAAGTAGCAAGGAGAGGAACTGGAACTGAGAAAAGTTTTTCCATTTTTGAACAATTAATAAATGACCTAAATAGTTGCTTGTTTTTCTGTCAATTTACTAAATCAATTAATGGAGTAAATGTTGCAGCTTTGACTGTGACAATAAAATTCCATTAACCTTCATTTTAATGTCCAGATTAATAAAACTAGGTAGTTTGTCATAACCTACCTAAAAAGACGCGCTGTCTTCTCATGTCTGTGTCTTTTCTTTTGGTTTAATGTCATTAATGCAGGACGTTGAGGGTTTGGAGGTCATTCCTACTTTCGGTTATCTAGCTTTATGATGGATGATTAACACTCATACAGCTAGATAACCAAAGACAGGAACAGTCTCCGTTGTTTTGCTGTAACACCAAAAGGTAAGTCTGACGCTTCCTGGGAACAAAGAAAATGATTGTGGAGTTAATGCATGCCCAATTACTTAATGTCTTAATTCAACCCTGTAAAAGACTTCAACTGGCATTCTTGATTTTAAAAATTGAAATATTTCAAACTTAACTTTTCCGCAACCGACTGAAACCAACTTTTTTTTAAAGCTTTCCACTCAAATATGATTCATTTTTTCATCAATACACACAATTAAAACCTTTAAATACCTTATCTCTGTGTCACTTACAGACAGCGCTCAAGTCTTTGTGGACTAATTGTAATAATTTCCAATTTCATGCAGACACAGTAGGCTAACTAACTATGTGACAAAGTGAGGTGACAAACTCTGTATGTGGCTGTTCACACTGTCTTCACACTTTAAAGTGCAGCTTTAAACAATCAGATATGTTTATATTCAATCTCTATATGACCTCTCACACCTTTCAAACAGACGTTTAAATCTTCCCTCAGAGAAGAGAACAGGTCTTCAAAATTTTCATTAGTGCCACATGATATTTTTCATCAAGGCCAAACCTCATAAAGATCCTGCTGAGCAATTACTATAAAACCTTACAAATCTTTGGGAAGGGGACACTATCAGGAGATATGTAGGCCTAAGTGTTTGTGCCTTATTATGAAAAATGTTATCAAATAATGATAACATTTTTCATCAGCTTGTGCAGCTTTACATTTCTGCATTACTATTATTAATAAAATCATGTTATGATGCTGTCACTAACAGTAAATACTGAACCCTGCGGCTCACTTTTCTACACTGTTTCCTCAAAATACAGTTTATTTCTTTTCTTTCTAGTTCTATATCTATCGATACACCTCTAACTTATAATAACCTCATGATGAACTCACGCTTCTCTTTGTCAGTACGTGTGACGTCAGTTGTTATAATTGGGGAGTATATGCACTGACAAAGCATGCGTCACTTTCTTTGTATATATGGGAGAAAACTCTCACACACATTACTACAATGATCGCAGTCTTTTTATGAATTAAAAGACAGACTTGGGACTGTGCCTGCGCTGTGTTCAGTTTTAAGACAAGCAGGGTACACGAATAAAGCACACACTGTAGGTGTGAAGTTGTCTTTATTGGTTCAGTGTATTGGAGGGTTTGTGAGGGGCTTTTGGTACAACAGAACAGGCCTGTAGCTTCACATTGTCTTTGCCAAACAGGTCAAAGCAGGGCTTTTACTCCATGTGCAATTTTAAAGAGAGGCAACTGGACATAATAGACCACTATGAGTATGATCTGTCTTTATCTGCTTGTGGCTGTAACCCCATTCGAAACGTGACAATATGAAATGAATGCAGACTGTCTATAACACCCTGTTCCTAAAATATGTCTAACATTAGGCCAGTGCGTGTACAGGCTGTGGATGATTTGCATTCATTAAAACATGCCTGTAGATGATATCTGTGCAAACTAATCAAGACCCCTGAATCCAAAAAGACTCACTTTCACGTCACGCCTCCCGCGTCCACGGAGACTAAAACATCCACATGTGGAGATGAGGGTTGGCTCGGTAGCATCATTCAGGCTCCAGATGTGCAGGAGTTTTTTTCTGTGCAGCCTTGGTTTGACAAACAGGTGAGCGCGTGAGTGATCAGATCGATAAATCCCACACCGTCTGCCCAGGCTGCTGAGGAGATATCCTTGTTGAATTGTGTGCTTTGTATCCGTGATCGGGACCGTCAGACGAGATGTGTGTATGATGGCCTTTCATCCGCAGTGTGTCAAGTGTGTGTGTCCGAGCTCCTGAGGATGTTTTTATCCCCTGTTGGAGCATCCAGTGATCTGCTCTCACCTCCTCTCTGCCTTTTTCTCTAAACGCTGCGCTGACGTCACAGCGACGGCAAGATGCTGACAACCAATCGGATGTGTCCTCCGATTGGCCATATGTCGCATGCGCACTTTTAGATTATGAATAACTCCACTGTGCAGCATGTTATTTAGTCTTGGTGCTCATGTCATTAAATGGTTTGTCTTATTTCCATTTAATTCCAATAATTGTAAAATACTGTCAAGAAGGTGATCAGGCAGCAGTTCATGAATCAACTAACTGACGGCTGTCATCTATTCCTCAAACTTAAAGGCACTATGTAGAATTTGAAAAGGTCTGGGTTTGGCACACCCCAGTGGTAATAAGGATAAAGACACTGTGACAGACAACAATGCACAATTAGATTTAATATTGTGCGTATTTAAAACCAAACATAATGAGTACAAATCGGCAAAACCTGCATTCACACATGGGTTTCACTTCTTTCAGTGGCTTGTTTACATTTTACAGCACATTGCTGTTGACTGAACCGTTGATTGATATACTGATATTTATTGTAGCCCTCTGTCTGACATATATCAGGTCAACATTTGGTTGTGGTGTGCTCGAGTGCTCTCATGCCTGGCCTGATGGAGCCAGTAAGTGGAGTAACCAAGCGGCGACCTCTGATGCTGGGATATGAAGCCAACGCAGAAGTGCTAAAAACTGTAATTCATCAAGTGGCCACTTGAGACAGGCTGCAGAAGTGAGTCTCCATCAGCCCGTTTTAAAATGTCCAACTTCACAGCAGAAATAAACATGTTTACAACCTGGTACAAAAAACAGTTTTGGTCTCTGTGGCTTTGGGGGGTGCGGGGCTCAGGTCTGCCATTGATCCACATCTTTGCCGATATTTAGATTAACCAAGAGGCGGAAGAAGAAGTACATCTTTACATCACACATTTTCAACTTCAACATGGTGCTTCGGAAACCTGCGAGTGACATCGTTCAGGCTCTGTCCATTCTTTGTACTGTCATTGGAAGTAACCCACTCCACTCAACTTTGCTCTGCAGCACCACTATTGGTCAAAAGCTCCACAGGGTTATTTAAAGGTCAGGTGTGTAAGATTTAGGAGGATGATTTGGTAGAAATGGAATATAATGTTTAGAGATAAGTTTGTTTATGTAATAAAAAACAAGAAAAAATATGTTTTTGTTATCTTAGAGTGAGCCTTTTATATCTACAGAGTATGTGGATGGATGTGAACCCACCTCCTCTGTTACAGTGTTCTAAAAGAGTCCTAAAACCAGACCCTCCCCCTCAGATGACCTGGATCATCTCTATCCCATAATTCCTCACTGCTCTCCTGTATAAAATGATTTAGGTTTCATCCTCCAAGTTGCCCTGCCCAGTCCACTGCCAAAACCACCAGGCCTAATTTGGAACTAGAAAGATTTGATAGGACTTGATTTTGGTTTTATTCTCAGACCATTATTGGGTTTATCTGTTTTAGTTTATATATTTATAATTATAGTTTTAATTTAATTTGTATAATTATTGTCCCCATCTGTGGTAGCCAAATTAGCAATAACATTTGAATTTTTAAAAAAAATCTGGTTTGGAGAAAAAAACTGTTGCTTGAGCCTCATCGAGATGATTCCACAAATATTTCACTCATGTGAAACACTGAGTTCACACTGCCCTCTACTGCTCAAACGGTGTCCACAGTTCTATCTCACACATTTGATATTCTCTGTACTCTACTATAGGGAGGCGATCAGGTAAATGTGGGGGAGGGCGATGCAATCAGTGACTGGATGCCACTAAAAAAAAATCTTGGTATTGTAAAATGACACCCTAAATCAGCCTTAGCTGATTTAATGAACCATTCACAGTTTTACTTTACCTCTGAAAGTCTGTTATTCTTCACCCCTATTATTATAATTATTCTTTTTCTTATCATGTTTGGAACTACAGATCCTACAATTTTTGGGCTTTTGGGAATGTAAAGAAGAAGTATAATTTTGACATGCAGTCAGTGAGCTCACTGAGGGCTACAGAACAATGTTTCCTGTGCCTATATTTGTTTACATTTTGGTATATTGACATAATTAACAGTATGCTGAATTAACTATTACCATTACCTTTTTGCAAAATATCAGTCTGAGTTGAACATCACCAGATTATTTTATAGTGAAGAAAACTTCAAACATAAAGATCCTCTCCATGGATTAAAGGTTTACAAGCTTGAAAGTGTCATTTGTCATTTCCTTTTCTTTCTTTGTGAATTTTGGGTGCTGATTGAATTTCCCTGCAAGAAAAAGACTGTGGCCTCTGAGCCCTGCCCAACTGATCACAGCTGTACTTAAATCCTCACCACGCCTATGCTAATCTGACATTTCACAGAAGCTTCCATGCCTCATCTACATCAGCTGAGATAACATCCAAGTCAAATGTCAATAATCATTTTCCTATTCCTGTGTCACAAATTGTGGAAGAAGTACGAGTTTCATATAAAGATTTCTTGATTCGAATAGAGATGCAAACACGAGGCAGATAAGTGAGGAACACAAAAACATTTTAATATAAAATATTGTAGAAGGTAAAAAGACTACACGATTAGAGAACATGGGAATGTCCTTTTGTATGGATGCAAATGATTTACTGTTTATTGACTTTCATGGTTGGTATGACGGGTGGCAGTAGTTGGCACTGTTGCCCAACCGCAAGAAGGTTGGTGTGAACCTCAGCTGGGGGCCTTTCTGTGTGAAGTCTGCTCCGGGTACTCTGGCTTCCTCCCACAGGCCAGAGACATGCACTTTAATTGGTGCCTCTAAATTGTCCTTAGGTGTAAATACTTGTTTGTCTCTATGTGCCCGGTGATGAGCTGACGAATTGTCCGGGATGTACCCTGACTGACGGATGGATGGTTGGCATGACCATATTCCCTACCAATTACTGCCAATTACTGTATGAAAAGGAAAGTTGACCTTAGTGAAAGTGCTTCATATAGTCAGTGGGTGTCCTTGTTCATTAAAAAAACATTTAAAAAACTGAAATGCAAAAACTACAGATGGATAACAGACAAAATATTTATAGAAACCACAGAACAAAAATCTATGAGAATGGAAAAGTAACGCAATATCGATATTCAGACAGGATTCTTCCGTACATCAATGAATGCATTGTTTGAAGTCAGTGGTCCGACGTTGAGGCTGGAGCGGCGGGACTCTCTGCGAGACTTAACCACAGGCAGGGCTGTTGGCGCGCCCCAGGACCCCAGGCCAGTTTGAACTACACGGTTAGCAGGAACGTCCCCACCCGCTCGAAGCCACAACTCCTCCATGACAGCTGGTTCCTCTGTGGGGAGAGAAGAACGTCTCCATGTGGACGGGAGAGGGGTGTTCACCAGCTCGCGCATTTCCTCTCTAGACCTGGAAGGTTTGTCCGACTGCCCCGTCCCCCTGCCTCCTGGAGTGTCCTCAGGGCAGCGGGGCAGCTTCTCCATGCTGCCAGTGCCTGCTGGTTTACCATCAGACACCACAACTGAAAGACAATGAAGGAAAGTAAGTACATTTACTTCATACAATTAGTACAATTCTCATGTTCTCATGTTCAGAGGCAATTATTGTTCTTTTTACCTCCTGACATTTATCTGACAGTATTCGCTACTAGTTGTTTTTTAGATTAAAATATTACTTAGAAAATGTGTTCTGAAAATAACTTATTGTTAAAGGTTAAATCAAGGCTTTCCACAAGGATATGCAGCAGCCAGCCAATGGGAAACAGTGTGGCCGTTCAGTCCACACACACACAGAAAATTTTTTGTCAATCATTGACAAACATCTCAGGTGCTACCTAAACTTGTGTTATTTTCCTGTAACTTAATGAATAATTAATGTTACTGTTCCTGCCTTTTTGGTGTAATCTTGTCAGTTCTGTTTACCCACTGTGTCCATGGACACAACATCAACACACTATGGTATGGTGACCTTACACAGAACGGTTAGTCTGCTTACTTTTCTGATAACTACATCACTGCCCGAAAACCTTAATGTTTGGTCATTTATGATGCCATTCAAAGATATAGCTACAATTTCATGCAAACTAATTTGGTTTAGTTGAATTTAAGTTTAATCAAGAAAGTAATATAAAGATTTATGGATAGTTCTTCTGCTTCCTAACAGAGTTAGTGACAGTATGACAGAAATGGAGAGGAGAATAAAGATACAGAAGATATGAATGATTTAAAACAAAACAAAACTCTGAAGAGGATTTGCCCGAGGAAAATTGGAGGGAAACTGGCAGAAGTCACTTTATATGGGATGAAGCAAAGTATGGCTTAATAACATGGGTATCTGAAGCCATCTAGCTTCAAGGTGTAAACACAACGATTATAATAATCATAAATATTAAAAGCAACGAACACTTTGATCTAAGAATACACTTACCTTTAGCATGCTCCTTTGGCTGGCTGGCTGAACCACAGAGCTCCCTCAGTTTGTTGCTTAGTTCCAGATTTGCTGCCTTGTAGTGGTTCAGCTCCTTGCTGAGGTTGTGGATCCATCCCTCAAACTGCCGCTGCCTTCCTGCCAGGCCCTCGTCCATTTGCTCTGTGAGTCAAGAGGACAGACAGACATGAGGGTATGCAAATACTATCAATTTTAATGTCTGATTATGGAAATCATCTAAAGAAAATAAGAATAAGATAATAAGATAAATAACTTCTGCAACGTCTACAACACCCTTACTTTAATGACTTATACCTTTAAACCTAGTAAAGTATTTACAGTGTGCTATTATACATTATAAGTGATGCAAGCACAAACACATACAGGCATCCTTTCCTTATTTCTTCCACCTTTTGTTAGAAATAATAATACTTTTGTTATTTGTAAAACCTCCATATGATCCACACCTCGACACTGCTGCAGTAAAAGCTGTACGCTCCTCTCATGTTCCTTCTGCTGTTGCGTGAGCCGACGATCTGTGTCGAGCTGTGTGCGATCAAGGGCGTTCTCCAACCACTGCACCAGCCTCTGCTGTTCATCTAGCTGCATTTCTAGCTCAGCCAGAGCAAGTTGTAGTTTCCGCTCCTCCTCACGCAGAGACACCACCTACAGGAAACATCCATATCAGTTCTCGTCAGTATACGTATCGGTGAGTTCACAACTTTCACCCTGCAAGCTCATTTTTGCGATGCTGAAGCAGGTGAGAACACTGCTAAAAACAGAGTTGCACAAACCTTGTCGAAATACTTGCACAGCAGAGCTCTGGTCTCAGAGGCAGACAGGTAACTGAGTTTGGCCATTAGGTTCATCTCCCACTGAGAGAGCATACTGGCAGAAGCCCTCAGCTGTCTCTGCCTCTGAGTGATGGCCTCATTCTTGTACTCAATAGCTGCATCCAGAGCCTCGATCGCCTCGTCAAACTGGAAGAGTGTTCGCTCCTCCTAGAAACGTCAGTGGGAACAGATGGACTCCATGAGAACGTGAACATAAACTTCCAGCCGCAAAGAGAGTGAGAACGTTGTTATGTGTTTTCTAGTCAAATTTCTTATTGTTGCCATGTGAGTGAGAGTGCCCACATCAGGGTTTCTGGGGCCGATCACAGATTACTGGAAGCAGTATCAGCTGATACCAATACTGCTCAGTTAGAGCTTAAATACACAGCGTTTCTCACAGAATGACAGTCTGACTTGGGAGGAGGCTATATTTCAGTTTTAAGTAGTTTCTTTCTTATTTCAGCATTCTCCACCTTATTTTAGCCTTTACTCACTATTTTCATCTGCTCACCTTTTAGTTTACCCTGAAAAATGAACCACTTCATGTTCATTTATTCAGTTCTTTTAATGAGCCGATTTAAATGCTGTGCATTTGATTTGGTGGAGGAAATTTGCGGCTGGTGGGTCATGATCTTATTTTTAAACTGCAAACTGAACACTTCTTTATTTTTCAGGTGTCAGGCACTGTACAGACTGTATAATAACTTTCTGAACCATCTCCGGCCTGTTTTACTCTCTCGAGTGATGTCACTGACTCTCGCTAAAGTTCATGTAAAACTCACATTCACGTTCATTAGTTGCAAATACATACAGATACATTTAGTTTACCATACACAAAAAATATAGTCATATTCAAGATCTCTCCCTCTCTCTCTCTGGAAAAATGTTAATATACATGGCCTGCTTCCGCAGGTAGGCTGTATTAGTGGGAAATACTGTTATAGGCTTTTCGTGTAATAAGTCTGGGCTCTTTTGATTGGAAATGATTGGTGGACAAACGGAGCACCTTTGCATGTGAGAATGTGTTTGCAGCAGAGTAATATCTCTCTTACTCTGAAATAACTTTCTTTGCCAAGCAATTAAAAATATGTTTGTCTGTCATGAAGGCTGAAAAACATCCTGTCCACTGCTCAGAAGACCAAAAGTCTCGAGTCTTGAACCCAAGAGTAATATCTGACCTCAGGTGACAGCAGGTTACCCTGCCGCAGCTTATCATCCAGCTCCACTCTTTGTTTTAGCAGTGAGTCTTTCTCTTGACGTAGGTTGGAGATCTCTTGGCGAATCTGTTGTGAGTCTTGAGCGCTGCTGCTGCGAAGAAGACCATTCCTCTCACTCAGCTCTCGCTCAAGTGTCTCAATACGCCCTGTCAGCGTCAACAGGTCTTTACTCAGGGCCTGGAAGATGGAAGACATAGAAAAAAAAGTTTTAGGCTTGTGGGAGTTCCTTGTGTCACCTGATGACAATCACCTGATTGTTGCTGTTAATACCTGACTGGAGCGGAGCCTCTTGGTCTCCAGGCCACTACGTTCATGTAGCAGTGCCTCTTTCTTGGCCAGGATTTCCTCTCGTTTTGTGAGCTCTCCTTCCAGATCTTCCAGCCCTCTCCTCTGTTCCAGTACCCGCTCCATTTCCTCATCCAGCCAGCGTTTTTGTTCCTCAATCTTCTGCTCACAGAGTCAGTTAAGACACAAAAATTGATGCATCAAACCATTGTGTGACTCATTTTTTTTGTTAGATTTACAGGCACTTTGTTTTGTATGAATTTTAAGTTAGTTTCTGTCCAACCTGTTGCTCTTCCAATGAGATGACAGAGCCGTTACTGCCGCTGCGTCTTTGCCTCTGGAAGGCTGCAATCTCCTCTGTCTTTATTCTCAGGATCTTTTGCTGCTGCTCATTCTTTATCTCGAGCACCTACAGAAGGGACAGAAGAAAGAAAGATGAAAGGTCCAATACAGAGCTAGAACAGAACAAAACTCATAACATAGAGAAATACAATGCATTTGGTCCTCATACAATTTTTATTCACCATGGCCAGACATGTGGACTTCTAATGGGTAGCATTTCCTTTGCAGAGAGCTTAGAGAGTTAAGTCAGACTTAGAGGCAATGATTAGAACCAGAAATTGATGGTGTGGCAAACCTCTGCTATGAATTTACAGTGTCAGACGTCTTGGAACTTTTCTAGCTGTTCCCTGCAACAGTACAAACATTACATTTGGAAAATATTTGGGACTGGCTAAATGAAACAATGACTTAAATAAACTTTGGCTAAGATTTGGACCTTTAACTAATGTTTTCCAAAAACATCTGAGACAGCAAAGTTAAATGTTGGACGAAAGGTTGCTGTTTTGATCGCTTTTCAGGTTAGACTGTTGGACTTCAGCATCAACATTAGAGAGCAGTGTTTCTTGCATATTTGAAGCTCTGTGGTGAAGTAAGTGACAGCATTTTTGTACAAAATACCCACAATTAGTAATTAAACACATCACTGCCCCCTGCTGTACTGGATTGAGGTACCTTGACTCTGTGAGTTCTTCGTTGCATCTCGGTCTCCAGACGTCGTTTCTGCTGACTTTCCTGCCGCAGCCGCCTCTGCAGCTGCTCCTGCTGCTGTCTCATACTCTGAACACTTCGCTCCAGCTCTAACACACGACGTTCACTCTGGGCAGGAAGGTTAGCAAGACGTGCAGTATCCCTCTGACGTTGACTGAGAACCTAATACAAAAAAAGACACACTGCTTTTTAGAAGTTCAAATGTGCAGGTCCAAAAGTTCTCAATGGTGAATGACATTATTAAAAGAAGAATATTTAAAATACAGTGTTGTGTATCTTAGCTGGAAATCATCATCTTTTGTCTGTTGTCCTATGTGTTATATAGAAGTGTGACAGTCAAACCTGGACTTTGCTCTGAGCAGCAGCTATCTTCCTGCGACACTCCTGTGCTCTGGTCTTGTCTGTTGCACTGATTTCTCTCTCTTGCTTCTCTAGATCCTGCAGCTGCCGTTGGGCCTCCTGCAGCTCCTGGCGAGCCTGCATAGCTTCGCTCTCCAGAGCTGTGATCTTATGGCTGTACTGCCTGTTCAGGGCCTGAGCATCCTTACCTAAAAAAAAAAAACATTTACAATTTAATTGACAAAAAACACATAAGAATCCATCAATTTGGGAAAGACACAGAAATTGAAATTGCTACCTGTTTTGACCAGCTCTTTGATGAGTTCTTCCTTCATGCGGATGGTGACAGACAGCTCCCTGATTTTCTGCTGTGCCTGAAGAAGTCCCCACTCTGAAACACCTTCAAAACTCTTCAGACTTTCACGCACAGATGTCTCCCCTGTACTGGTGTTGGCTACACAGAGAGGCGAGAGAGTACATGAGAGGTCAGCAGGGTGGTATAATGTAATATAAAGGGGACAGAGGATTAAAGCAACAGCCAAGGTTCAAGCCCTCATGTGTGACCTTCCTAAAAATAACAACACAGATCAATACTCCTCGAGAAAACAAAAGCAAAATGTTGAACACAGTTTAAAAGCCTGGCGGTACCTCGACTCTACCAAATCAAAACGTAAACATCTGATTGCAACAGAATCTAGAACACAATCCAAAACTCTCTCTGATTTTTTAAAGATCTTTCCATGCAAAAGAAAATAATTCAGTATTTCTCAGTCCTGGAAATGGACATGTTTAGTTCACCAGAAGACAGCATGCCTAAACACCTGTGGATCATTGCTTTATGTGGTGAGACACAGTGGAAAGTTTATAGATGGTAAAACAAAGCAACTTTTCCAAAAACACGAGAGTACACACGTGAAGTCAAAGGGGATCCTAAATTTAGATTTTAAACATGTAAAATGTTCTAGAAAAATGGTTGCATATCACTTTTTCTGTGACTGGTAAAACTGAGTGAATGCTTCTCAATGTGCCAACATGTGTGTAGAAATTATTTCATTAGTGAGGTCACACAAACAATTCAGACAACAAAAGTCTACATAAAGACACATAATGTTGTTAGACTTACATGCTTTTCGGGCTAAACAGGGATGATCTGGTTCGGGCATGTGAGGTATGAGCCCTCTACCACTGGCTGCTAGTCCTCCTGACAGCATGTCCTTCTTGGTCCAGGTCAGGTTCACCTGCCTTTCACACAGAAATAAGCACATGTGCAATAACATTTAAAAGGTCTGCCATGCATCCATTATGTACTTTATTAAAGCTTAATTTATGTAGTGTTAAGTACCAGCCTATGAATTTTATCAAAACAACATACTTGCGTCTCTCCCGGCTGAGGTTGTAATTACTGCCATCTTCTTCCGTGTCCTGCATTTCTGCTCCTCCTGTGATCTCCTGCTCCTCATAGAGGCTACCATCCTGATCACCACAAGGCCCATTGCCAAGGTAACCCACTGGACTGACCTGAAACCACACACAGGCTATGTCATACTTCTTCTTTATAAAATGGTACACTGTAACTTTAGCATATGCTCATCCTATAAAAGAGAACTTTTGACTTCACACACCTCCACAGGCTGAACTAACTCTGCTGGCTGGTTACCTGTCTGTATGTGCCTCCATTCTGACTGTGTTGCATGGAGCCCATAGGGGCCGTGTGTGGCCGCGATCTCAAGTTAAGGCCCAGGCCCATCAGCCCCGGAGTAGACAGATGACACTGCAGCTCTGCTATTAAGTCCTGTTGCTCCTGCAGCTTATCGCTCTGAGACAGAAGGGAAGCAATCAAATAAGCAACATATCACGTAAAGCAACAAATCTGTGTAATATAATGTCGAGGGACGAGAGGGACAGTTATTCTGTTTCCAATCTGGCTCATATTACTGCAGGTCAGCTGGGTTACCCCTGCTGTGACAATTCAAAGTAAATATGAACTGTGACACACCGCACTAATGGAAGAACAATATTAGAATTTCACTGCATCATACCTGCTGTTTGTATTGCTCCATAGCATCCTCCAGAGCTGCTAAAAAGTCTGTGTTCTCTCTCTCCAACCTCTGGATCTGTGCTTGAAGATGGGCAATACTGTCCTCTTTCTCACTTTCATGTTCATGACTCCATCTCTCCTCCGCAGCCTCTGTATCCTGGGTAATATTTAAAACACAATTATAAAACACAGCAGCACATTATACCTAAAATTCCTGAAATTTTACAGAAAGAATTTGTTCACATCAAAGTGTGAAAAGAGACACACCTGGTTCCTTACAGAAGGCCTTCCTCTCCTTAATGCCACACTGTCCTCGGTGGAACTGTTCTCGATACCGCTGTCTGGTCCTGAGGCAGTGGTCAGTCCGCTTCGTTCCTCCTCCACAGAGCACAGCCACTCCTTCACTCTCAGACTCTGTTCTGCAGTCAGAGCCCCTTCGCTCTGCAGCTCCCGCAGCAGCCTGTGATACATTAGTAACAGAAGATTTTAAAAGGAAGAAAAAAAAAAAACGCTGATGATGTTGATACAGCCTATAGCTTTATGCTACAATAAACTCTAATGTGTCATTTATTCTTGTTCTCTGCTCCTCAAACTAACAAACCAGTTTAAACATACTTCTGTTCAGCACTGAGCTGCATTCCATCAGAAATAAAAAACAAATAAGATAGCATCTGTCCAGATAGTCTCTGGAAATTAGAAATACAGTATGTCAGTGTGTGGCTTTTATGTATTTTCAATAGTTTTGAGTTGTATTAAACAATGACATAAGACAACATGTATCAGGCTTTGGCTAAACACATGCTCTAACACTGGTGGGTTTTGTTTTTTTAGGGATTTGTGGAAAAATAAAAAGATAGATTAATACCAGCATTATTCTCTAAACGGAGTGAAATCTCTCAAATTTACACGAGCAATTGAATTTCACATGGAATTAGACTGGATTAGAAAGATGCTTGGATATTATGTCATAAATAGTTATGATGGCCATCACTTAATTTTAGTTTTTATATCATGCCTGGGGCACCAATGGCACCCTTACAGCAAATTTAAAAAATGATTCAGACTAGATTTAACTCGATCAATCCATGTGCTTTAACCTGTAAGCAGTGTCTGTGCACGTCCTGTAGTGGGCACTCTGCACTTGCAGTCTGCTGATCTCTCCCTCTCCGAGTCGGGGTCTCCTGTTTGGATCAGCGTGAGAAATAATGCGCGTCTCCGAACGCTGGCGGTTTTCGAGGGCCCTGCGAAGGGCTTTGATTTGTTGCTCGAGCCCTTCCACCCGATCTGGCTCCCGCTTGCAGTTGACTGTCGCCCTGTTCTGAATGTTTCTGGCCCTTGTGGCGTAGTTTAGTGTGTTCAGACTCTCATCAAAGTCTGCGGAGGATGGGCTGATGCAGGCAATCATGAGTGTCTTTGAATTCCCTCCCAAAGAGTCTTTTAGGATCCTGGGTGAGAAAAAGGGTTATATAAATTAAACCAAACTGATATTGAATTGTATAGCAAAGTATCTCATGAACGTATTAGAAATGTACCTTGTGATTTTTGAATCTCTGTATGGTATGTGAGAGCCTTTCCTCTTGGGGTCACCCAATGCCCCGATGACATTTCCCAGAGCCAGAAGGCCGCTGTTAATCTGAATACTCTCTTTCAGTCTCTCTCCAGTGTTCCCTGTCCTTAGGATGCGCTCAGACCCTGCCAGGTCGACAAAGTGGAACTTGGAAGACAACATTTGTGGTCCAGAACTTGTAGCAGTCCCACAAAGGCGAGAGCTTCCCCGACGCTGGTCCATATACACGGTAAAGATGGTGTGTGACCGGCTGGAGTTTAGATTCATCTGGGTTGCGCCAGTGTGCCTGGCTGTGTTTCCTGACTCGAGTAAACTCAACACCTCATCAAGACCCTCCACTTCACACTCCTTTACGCCACACAAAACTATGAAATCACACAGATGGAAAAACATTAAATGCATATAAATACATACATAAAGTAAATCACAACCAGAGAAACATGTTTAAGACAAATTAGGCTGCCAATTCCATACCAATGTTGCCTTTATCCTCCCGGATGTGGATGTCCTTGCTGGCCGTCTCCACCTCCAGCAAGTCCTTGAATTCCTCTTTATAGACCTCCAGATAGGAGACTCGGACTGAGAAGTCTGTGAGATCATTTTCATCTAGCAGCTTGAAGATATCTGCAACAGCCCTGGGGATGATACCCTGCTCCTCATCTCTAAAGGAGCCTACAAATTTAGACACATTTAGAACATTTGTAATTGTGCAAAACTGCAGGACAAACTGAAATGACAATGAAATAAAGGATAAAATAAAAAATAACTTACAGATATTAGCCTCTCCAATGGTGTATGTCTTGCCCGAGCCTGTCTGCCCATAGGCAAAGACCGTAGCATTGAACCCTTGAAAGAATGCATCTATAAGTGGCGTGACAGACACTGAATAAACCTCCTCTTGACAGCAAGTTTCTTCAAATAGGTAGTCACATAGGAAGTGTCTGTCGTGACCCAGCGTGACCCGGTGCAGCTCTGAGTCTACGGTGATGCAGCTCTCGTGGCAGTGTAGAAGCTCTTTAGGCAGCAGGGGACGCACTCGAACAGCCACTTGCACTGCAGAATAATCCCCTCTGCCTTGGCCACCGGGCACTTTGGGAGACATTCCTTCTGCACTGGTAGAGCCGTTCTCTGTTCCTCTGCTATGTATGGATCATTTTGGGGCCACTGGAAGGGATAGAAATCATCCGTCACCAAAAGTTTTTTTACTGTCTGGCTGAAAGATGCAATACACGAGTGAACATAATCGATTACTTGATTTCCCAGTGATGGCAGCTCAAGCGCGCATTTTTTTTTGTACACGCAAGCAACAAATTCTGCCACATTTTCACTTTATGCTAAAACTGGAGAGGTGGATATGGATACATTTATACTTTGATAATGCAATATGTTGTGATGTTTTTGTGATAAAGAGACTATTCTGGAAAGTTAGATAAAACTCACAGAAACCTTTACTAGATAACATAGCTAGAAGGGACTGTTTGATTTTAGCTAATCAAAGGTAAATTGAGGTTCTACATCACACTGATAATAATGAGCCCTCTAATAATAATACAAATGAACAAAAGAAAACAGCATTGCAATAAAGCTCAGCCTGTTTACTGATTTGCCATCAATGGCCTATTACAACTGGAGATAATAAAGAGACAGCTGCCTCTGTGTAAAACCTCTTCATCTCACAGTTTATCATCCTGCCTTGAGCTACAACAGATAATGCTTCACTCTGCCCTTGTTTTTGATCAAGCTTACAGTTTATGTGTGCTTAATTTTGGAAGCTGCCTGTGTGTTTTCTTTCTTTATGACAACTTAAAGGCACAAAGCATGTGGACAGTGCAGCTGAAGATCAAGAAGAGCAGCTGTCACAATGTAAGTATTCATTATGTTAATACACTGTTAATGCAAATCAACACATCGTGGAGCTGCTTCATGCTAGAAAACAGACCTGACACGGTTTTTATGTTTGGAGGCTGTTTACAGAGGTGGTAATGCGTTACTTTACAGCAAATATGTACAAAGATTTAGTCCACACTTTATCATAAAAAGACTTCAAGTGATGATTGTTGGGACGAGTCCTGTTTCCTGCTTACTTGATTTCAAACACAGACCTCTAAAGTTACAAACTTTAGTCATTTGAAACATTAAATTTAAGGTTTACCGACTTGACTAAAAACTGCATGTAGCATCAACTTGTGAAGTAACGCTACGTTACTCTTAGAAAAGCGTAAAGTCACGGCGGTCCTTATGGTCTATGAAAACCTTTCTAACTTTGACACGTAAGTTCAAAAGCTTCCATCGTGATTGCACACAGCATTTTAACACACCGTGCTACTGTGAAGTCAACTTATTTTGACCATGTTAGCAGGGTGGTTAGCTAGCCCCCGTTACCACCGTCAAACAAAGTAAACGGTCCCGTTATCCACCCAAGAAAATCATGTCGGCTTTTCCTAACTTTTCCATAACAAGAAACTTCCCAACTTTCACTCACACACTAGTTTTGTCGCCTGTTTTCCCAGATAACCTCGGCTAGGCTAAAGTTAGCCAGTTAGCCAGCAGTCCGAACAACAAAATCAAAACATGAGGATGAGGCTGTAAGAAGTGCTCCAACTTATCCCCGTCAGAGATGGCTCACGTCAAACAACACGCACTGACTGGGTAAGTTATCATAACCACGAACAGCTGACATCACTTACTTTAATGTGGCACAAGTTGGACCTTGGACTCAGGATAACACTGGAGTGTTTTTGGAGAATGGAAGTTGAGGGGCAGCCAGGGGGAGGAGCCCGGGAAGTTTGGGCTGAGATCTGGGTGTGGTCTGAGGGAAGCATCATGGCTGAGAGGCCGTCTGCAGAGCTGCAGCTGCAGAGTTTAATAACATAATGCTGAGAATTATTATTATTGTTATTATTATACTTTTATTACATTCATGTAATAAGCTGCTCATATTGAACTAGTTGACTAGGTGACATTTCTTTTTTTTGTCAATTAACTAATTAATGGATTCACTAACTCACTAGTTGTTTACTGTACTTGAATAATATTGAATATTTTTATACGTTATATAAAAAAACATATATACATTTATGATTTCTTCATATGCATCTTGTGCAAAAGTTAACTGGCAAATAAACGCAGTACAAAATTAACAGTGCTAAGTGGCTTGAAAAGAAAAGAAAAAGTACTTGGTGTCAGAGGATGAGGTGAAAGTCTGTGCACCTTGACACTCCTTCTGCACAGGAAACTCCAGGGATGATGTTCATATTCAGTCGTGGATTGAATGATCTGAATGGGTTACCAGCATCAGCATGCAACTGTGACGATAGAAACATGTCGATTGCAGAGGGCTCAATATCAAGAGGTAAGTCAAATACAGCCGAACTTAGATTCAACTGCAGACTATCCTGTGACTTCACAACAGCATCCATTCTGCTCACTCTTCATATCCACCTATCCAGACAGAAAAACACAAACAGTTGTGGCACAAACATTTTTTTGTGTGTTTGAATGTGTCTGTCTTTCTGTCTGTCTGTCTGTCCATGAGAGAGAGGTGGCAAACATTCAAAATGTAGTATTGACAGTCATTGGCATTAGACAGAGACCTTAATTAAGTTAATCACAGTCAGCCTTGTGAAATTCTGCCCAGCAAGCAGTTGCTGTTAACTCCCAGCTCCTCATCTTGCTTAGCATGTCCATACTGAATTTGTGTGGCTAAAGTTAAAAAATGTGACCTCTGATCCCAAACTCTTAGTTAAATACAATAAGTGAGAAACAGTGCAGCCTGGTTTCTAATAGCAGTCCCTTTTGTGTCCAAACAAAGCTTCCAATGTGATATTTACGGAGTAATTCATTTGGAATATTATGGAAGGCTGTGACTTGTTGTTTGAGTACTGTATTTACAACAACAAAATCTCATACCTTCCAGAGTATTCAAAACATTAGCTCTGACAACTGGATATGAAAAGAAAAGAAGAAAAACAAAACCAAAAAA
Organism: Protonibea diacanthus; assembly: GCA_028641955.1. Lineage (NCBI taxonomy): Eukaryota > Metazoa > Chordata > Actinopteri > Sciaenidae > Protonibea > Protonibea diacanthus. Next base: position 21,547,182 of record CM053976.1, on the reverse strand, counting down.
AGTTAGTAAAACATCCTAATTGACATTGATGACAACTGTCCATGAGAGAAGGACAAAGTGGCAGACATTCAAAATGTAGCATTGACTGGCATTAGACAGAGACCTTAATTAAGTTAATCACAGTCAGCCTTGTGAAATTCTGCCCAGCAAGCAGTTGCTGTTAACTCCCAGCTCCTCATCTTGATTTGCATGTCCATACTGAATTTGTGTGGCTAAAGTTAAAAAATGTGACCTCTGATCACAAACTCTTAGTTAAATACAATAAGTGAGAAACAGTGCAGCCTGGTTTCTAATAGCAGTCCCTTTTGTGTCCAAACAAAGCTTCCAATGTGATATTTACGGAGTAATTCATTTTGAATATTATGGAAGGCTGTGACTTGTTGTTTGAGTACTGTATTTACAACAACAAAATCTCATATCTTCCAGAGCATTCAAAACATCAACCAACACACAACACAGGAGCAAAACTGATGAAGTTGATTAACAACGTCATAAGGTGTTAAATCCAAATGATTTTATTTGGCTCTCTGTGAAGAACTATGTAATAAGAATCTGTTGAATTTACCTCTGACAGAGCGCCCTCACACAAACTGCTGGGACATGCAGATGCCACAGTTATCATTATCATCAATCGATACACATTACTGCATGCCTGTGTGTCTTCCATACAATGTTCTAACTCCTTCATGCATTGCATCATTGCATCCATATGAGCTCCGTTTACAAATGCTGCAATGACTCTAATATCTACAGTGTGACTAATCCAATGAACACAAAATTTTGGCCACTCAGGGTAAAATGGTGGGGAAGTGGTGGTCCCTCAGTTGGACACCATAAAACATGTTTTTGATGCTGTTTAACTTACAGATTTCTTCATTTGCTCATGCTGATATTCAGTCAGTCCTCAGCTGAGTCCTGCAGAGCTTCCTGAAAACATATTTGGCTTCATGATGATTTATTAAAATGATCAAACATATGTTTTGTTGTTTTGATATTAACGTTTAACAGTATGTTCAGATCCAAATGAAACAATAGTTATATTGTAGAAATAAATGAATTAAACTAGAGGAAGAAGGGCAGGTGCTGCTGTGGCCTGGACAAACAAAAATACAACAAAACTGCGATAGGATTAACTTGAAACATGTTGATAAAACAATTTGTTTGAATATGTTTAAATATCTTAAATGTGTATAAGATCATTGTATCTCACCTGCTCTCTCATGCTGTTCCTCTGTCGGCTGTCTGTCAGTCACTTCCCAGCTGAGTGGTGGTCTGTGTCCTTCATAGAGCAGCTAACTGACAAGTGGTCCCGCACCATCTTGACGTCACCCACCCAAAAATATACAGTATATGTATGCTGTCTGTGTAAAACCATGACACTTTCAGTCACACTGTCTGTCACACTGTGCAGCTATAACACTTCAGAGAATAAATTGGTTTTAATGGATGTCAGCTTGACTGCTGCTGTATTGAAGGTTAGGTGTCCTTTAGACAGTATTCATGAACAAACTGCCGAATGGTTTTTGATGAAATGCTCAGTGATGCGAGTTTGTTCTTTATAATTTTAAACTGTTTACAATTATTGTCTTCTTTATTAATTTATCACAGGATATCAGTTCTGACTAACCCTGCTGGATCAGAAGAACATCACAAAAGTTAACACCTCAACTATTGATTTGCCGCTCTCAGTCGTCACCTTCAACTTTTGTCTTGTGGGTAGGCATGTTCTGACACAAAGGCATGTGTAATGCTCACACTGAGATCTCACTGATCTGAGATTGAGTGGCATACAGCAGCACCATGCTGCAGACTGTGAACATGGAAGGGAAGAAATTAAAGCCAGGCCTTGGACCACAAAATACACTTTTAATCAAGCTGCCAGCAGGGTTCAGCCATCAGGGGTCAAATTGAACTTGCGGTGTGACTTCATTTCATTATCAAGGCTACATTTAGATACGTTCAGACAGATTTAGTTGATGCAACTTTGTTTTACATCATCAGTAGTGTGTAGTGTATAGGTGTTGTGATGCAACATTTCTTAGACATTACAAACTATAAAAGAATAACAATGCTGATATACAGTTTAGGTTTCATCAATGAGGACAGCTCAGTGAGTATAATTTATTTCAATCTCCAATGATTTATAAACTCTAAATACAAATAAAAGTGACAAAAGAGACTTGAGGACAATGATCAATAAGATCTCCCTCCCTGTGTACATAGCAGTCACACCAACACACACTGACTGATTTTTCCAGAACAAAATGCTGAAATTCAGAAAGCCGGTGTAGCTGTACGTAAATGTTAACACTTGTGCTTATTCTGAGCCACAATAATCACAATAACTTCATTTATTCACAAAACAAAGGCAGATGTGGTCTGTTTTATTAGTGGCCTGTAACAAATAGAATAGAAAAATAAACTGTTAAACAGGCAAAATGTTGGTAATATAATCTTTTCTGTCAAGTGCTCATTTCCCTTCTGAACGACTTTTTTCATAATGGGTCTACTCCACCCTCGTTACAAAGCTGTCTCAAAGATGTCAAACACTGCTTGTCTCATAATTTCCTTCAGTTAAATGAGGACAAGCCAGAGATCCTACTATTCACTTTTCCACTTACATCATATAACATGTTAAAATGCTTTCCTGATGACAACAAATACAAAACGCTGCAGCCCAGTTTGAGGCCACATCACCCCTGTCTTTGCATCCTTGCACTGGCTCCCTGTTCATTTTAGGATCAATTCAGCCTTTAGACAAGCTGTATCTGCTGATATCTATCTGTTGCTTTTAAGAGGCAATATATTTTTTGCACATGTAGCCCTTTGGTTTTATGCCTGTATGTACACATATGTGTCTTTGTAAAACAGTCTTTTGCTTTTAAAGTGCTTTATAAAGGAAATACTTTAAGAATTGCATTAAGAAGGCAAGGAATTCAAGGAATTATTAACTTTTGAGGTTCATGAAGCTTGTTAAGATAATGCAGAGTGTGTGCAAACCTATGCTTTTGCACCCTAATAGAATCAGGCCTGACCATAAAATAATCATAACTACATACTATAAAAAAGTAATTGTAATACATTTTTAGAAATATTGAAAACATCCAGATATTCCAGATAATCCAGATATTAAACATCTGGTGAGGCATGTCACACTGTCTGTATAAATGCAAGAATGTTTCTATGACCGCCATTAGAGCCAGAGGCTAGATTAATTTGGCTTCAGTTGACTGATTTCACACATGTTCTGCAATGTTCCTGACTGTGATGTTTGAGCTTCAGCTTCAACCAAAACATAATTGAAAACAAATTAAAATGATAACATCTGTGTCTATTTTTACGAAGGACATTAATACACTAACAACTCACACTGATTGCAGGGTGCAGTGCAAACTACAGATCAGTTTCAAAACGGTGGTTTTCTAAAGAGCAGCAGGGGGCAGTGTAACACCATATTTTATAAAAGGACACAACATTCACAGATTTTCTTTTGCAGTGACTTTGTAAAAACATCAGGGTATACTTACTGATGTTTGACTGAATAATAAGACAGAAAAAGAAAGCATCAGTGTCTTAATGGTGCATCAGACAGAGCAGATCAGGCGTCTGATTTAGGAAATGAGATATCTTTCCATATCCTGACTGTTCTGCACTGACCTGCAGTACATACCTGACCACAGTTACTGTGGGCACTACTGGCATGCCCATTATCCTCTCCCCCTCCTCCCCTCACCCGCATGCCCACATCAAATGGCCCTAAGCCAAACTGACTGTGAAGTCCTGTCTGCACTCTCTGGATCTTTAGCAGACCAGTCACACTCTTCTTTGTTCCATTAAACTTCAGACAAGACCGAGGTATTCCCTTTCAAAAGTAAGTACCAGTGATAACCCAGCCGCTGTCAAAGAGAGAGTGCTGGTTTCTTATGACCATACCTCACAACCAAACTGAGATCAAGATATTGATTTCAGTCCTGAACACACTGGCAGCACTCATTAGGATCTTTTTTTTTTTTATCTGTACGGTGTGACTCAGTTGCATTGGAGAGAGCTGTAGAGAAAAGGGTGGTGGAAATGGAGGAGTGGGGTTAGAAGGATCAGAAGGTAGATGTAACATGATATGCTCGAGGTGGGGAGGAAACAAGAGGACACTGAGAGGTGAAACAGTGCAGAAAAAACATTTTTCAAACAGATTTCAGACCAAGTCCTCTTATAGACAGACTTTCTTCAAGCACAGTTTGTATTTGTGTTCTGTTGTGCATCAAAATGGACCTCGCAAAAAGGATAAGCCGACATAAGAAGAAAGGGTTTTATTTGCATTCAGGGACGGTCGGACATGGTGGGACAGGAGTAAGCAGTCTGGATGAACTCTGGATACTGAATCATCACCTCTCCCTCAGGGGCAAACATAAGGATGGCCTCCCATTCACCTATCCCTTTGCTTATTCTTCCATTAAGACAGAAGAAGCAGAAGCAGAGTAAAGAACAGTGAGAGGCCTATTATGTGGTGGTAATAAAGACAGCAGTTTTTAATTCAGTCTGCACCCCTTGGCCAGTGACTAACTGACTGGCCGGCGTGAATCGTCCTCTATTCAGCCTTCTCTATTCAGCCATCACTCTGTGTCTGCCTCTTTATCTCTATATGCATCTTTTTTTCTTCACTCAGCATACAATCTCGTTTTAGGATCCCCCCCCCCCCCTCAGTGGTGTCATCTGTGAGTCTCAGCCACAGTTTGGAGCCCCCTCTGCAACTAAAGATATCCTGTTTGTCTCCAGTGAACCTACACTTTGCCTCACTATCCACAGATGTACTTTTGTGTGGTTTCTTTTTCAGATAGTTGTGTAACACCAAGCAGTAGATAAATGGCTGGTGCAGCACAGAGGTGACACGTTTCGTCACGCTTCTCTAAAATGCCGCATTTTTTTCTTTCCAAATATACACCCCTCATGAAAGGAAAATAATCATACACGCATTACTTACAGGGTCCATGTGACACACGCATTTTTCTGTGTGTGCTTGTTTTGCAAATTTAAAAGTTAAAGTCATTCATACACTGTACGAACACAGTGGCTCTTTGAGCAGCCTGTCTTTGGCTGTCTGTCTGCTGAACAGCACTGCTCTGTACTGCAAAAAACTGTGTGTTTCCCAAACAACCACTGCTCACATATATCATTGCTTATATATATGTATATGTATCAGACTGCTTTTACAGCATATTTCACAAGGTAGAGCGTGCAGCAAATAAACACTGAAATTGTACCAAGCAATTTATGCATTCTCAAATAAAAGAACAAACTTTTTAGGGTTTCCATGGTTGTGTTTTAATAATTATATTGAAGCAAAAGATATTATAGTTGTAGTGAAACCAGAATATAAATAAAACATGACTGTAAAGAGAATTACAGAATCTTCACACATTATGATTACATGTCCAAACATCAATGTCAAAATAGCACGACTGTCATTTACAAAAATAGCACTTTCTTTCAGGATGGGCTTTAGATGTTGAACGCTGTCTTACTGTTTGCTACATCATGCCATTCACCTTTTAGTCTATGTTATAAATAAGTATAAATATTTTCTAATAGTTAATCCATACAAAACAGTTGTTCATTTGGTTAAATCAACCCAAATATACATCTCTCAGTTTGGATTTCTTTGGATAGCTTATTATCAATGCCCCTGAACAGCCCATATTCTAAAACATTGCACACAGCTGTGCAAGACATATGTTAATCCATCCATCACTTAAGAGTCAATGTGCTGATTCATGCTTACTTTACTACTCTTTTGAGCTCTAGCAATAGTACATGTGACTTTAAAGATGATCACCATGCTACATCACATTATTATACATCCATGAACAAATAAGTAGGCCTTAGCTAAATCCAAACCAGACTTTTGTTTGGGCTTTGTGCTCTAAGTGTACTTCCATTTTCATTGCTCTCTTTCTAGAACTCATACTGAGAAACAAACATGGTGACTTTAGTGATGTACCTCCCCAGCTGGACTCGTCTCTCCAGCTCACTCATCTCCACTTCTGCCTCCAGCGAGGCAGGGCCCTGAACGGGGGTCACCAGCATCAGCTGACCTGTCACACGATCTGAACGCTGGACTGTGAAATGGCGCCGGGCTTGCTTTCCCCCCAGCAGGGAGAAACGAAGCGTGTCACCCATTGGACGCAATGCTGACACCCTGAACATGACGCGAGGAGCTGACAGGTTGGACACGACAGCCAGGTAATGGTAGGAGAAGGAGTTTGGGGCCTGAGAACATGCCTTGTTGTCCACAGGACAGGGGTTACGTTCACAACGCCTGGAAAAAGAAGAAGTACAAAATGAGGAGGATGTAGCTGAAACCAAGTGGGAGAAATTGTGTTAAACCTATGGGATCAAATTCAGACCCCATATCTACTTGTTACTGTGCATGTCAAAAAAAATAAAATAAAAAAATAAACACAACTTATTTGTACAATGGGAAGCAACCTTGGATGTAAAAAAAAAAAAAAATAAGAATAATGCTCACATAGGCGATGTCTTTACGTATGTAGCATTAGGGATTTTGGGGCATTCCACACGGACACACTGGAAACCACCGTAGGTATTAATGCACATCTGGTCCTTTGTGCAGTTGTTTTGTCTTGTGGCACACTCATCAATGTCTGTGAGGAAGCATCAACACAGTAAAACATGTATTAAAATGGTTAGTTGGGCTATGATTCATAAGATTCATCAGGGTCACAGTTAAATGCACTGCAAAGTTTCTCAAATCTATGAGCTCCTAGAACAAAAGTGACCCAATATCTAGCCAGACGTGGTAAAGGTTGCACTGTGGTGTGGATGGGTTGTTTTTCAGTAACATTTGGAATTACACAAACTATCTTGTGGAATACTTTATGTAATGTTGAGGGCAAGATTTTTGAAATTGAAAACCAGTGATGGCCAAACAAAATACTGAAAAAGAAAAAAACACCTTTACAGCTGCGTCCATCGCGAGTCACATTGTATCCGACAGGACAGGAACAGCGGTAGCCCCCAGGGGTGTTAACACAAGCATGCAAACACAGTCTTCCAGCCTGGCCATTATGGAACAGCTCACATTCATCTATATCTGAAGGGAACATTGCACACACAGTTAACATCTTACAATGAGACATAAACGTGTATATCTGTTGTCGTTACAAGGCAGGTATTAGTCGTACCAGTGCAAATGTTGCTGTCCCTGCCAGAGATGGTGTATCCTGGCTCACAGGTGCAGTGGGTGGTCCCCTGCATTATAGTGCAACGTGATGGACGAACAAAAGGCCCAGTGGTGGCAGCAGGCAAAGTAGAAGCAGCAGCGGTGGCTGGGGAGGTGGTGGCAGAGGTGTTTGTCATGGTGACAAAGACTGAATGTGGAAGACAGGAAGGAGGAAACATAAGCTGTTGTAGAGTGTATTTTTCATTCCCTGCTGTAATATTTTTGGTGCAATAGCTTTGTATAGGCTCAGCAACATTCATTCATTCTGGTTGACTGGGTTTTATCAGTGTAAAGCTCTCGTATATTGATTCGGTGGGGCCCTGAAGTTGCCTTTTTTTTTTTTTTTTAATATTTGGATCTATATCATCGTCAAAATCAATTTAACTAATTAAAGGGTTCTATGTTGGTAATGTTATTATCAGACATTATTAGAGCTCTCAAATGTTGATATCCAGCATGAACTAGGCTGTAGTATCTATTGGGCTTCAGAGATTCACAGTCTGTCACTTTGTGCACTGACTCCACTGTCCACATCAAGCAGCAGCAAACACTCAATCGTCTTGGACTTCGGCATTCGATAAAACCCACATTGTGGTATGTAGCACCAGCTTGTTTTGGCAAACCAAACCACTGGCCAATGTAATCTCCTTCAGCAGACTGAGAGGATTTGGATACAAGCCTACAAAAATGTGCTTTGCAGTAAAGTGTTGTCTTAAATACTTTATTTGTTATATTTTTGTCAATACCCAAACTCCAGGTATGTGATATTATCTTATTAACGTGAGCAGCAGTGAGATTGTAAAGTAAAACTACTTGCATGTGGTCTGAGTATGTCGTGTATTATACCTACATGTTGGCACCGGGCTCTGACAGGTGGCTCCAGCCCAGCCTTTGGCACAGACACAAGAGAACTGGTTCACTTCATCCACACATGTCCCACCATTCAGGCATGGAGAGGACGAGCACTCATTGATGTCTGAGGAAAAAGACAGAAAGGGAGGTTATAGGAGAAAACTCCATTGCTGCATTTGAAGCTAGAGATACAAGGACATATGCAACCAAATATCTTTGATGCTTAAAGATAAAAGAACGTGACATCATGGTATATGTACGTATGAGGGGTAATAAGGACAAAATAGAGCAGATGAGTTGATATTAGGTGCAGCCAAAGTGTAGGGGAAGCCCTGCCTGGATCAAACAGCCTTTGAGCTGTTATCTTAAAGTCAGCGAGCTGTCAGAGACATAGGGGTTGGAATATCACATGTCACAGCATTCAATAAGCTCTCTGGACAATGACCAAAGTACATAAAGAGGAAATATGATCATGGGTCACATATGAAATGTATCTCTACATGGAAAAATGATGGTGACATGAATAATGCACAAAAACAGGAATGGAAACAGAGAGCAGGGGAGGGGAAGCTTACAAAGAGGACGATGACAGACTCAGTGGGTTAGATAACAGAATCAGTGGATGGTCAGGGTGAAGAAGAGGAAACACGCTTGTGGGAAGAAGATGAGGTGGAGGCAGTGGAGAAAGTGACCACTACAGTGAGACCAGGTGGCAGGTGGCCTCTCACCTCGGCAGGTAGTCTGCTGGCCGCTCCAGGTCAGGCTTTCCTGGCAAACCCTGCTCTCTGATCCCACAAGTTCATAACCAGGGTCACACAGAAAATGAACCTCATGGCCTATGCTCTGTGACTTGCCAAGTTTCCTCCCATTGACGGGTGCGTCCAGCTTTGGGCAGGTGCCTGTTGGAAAAGTACAAGGCGATAAAACAACCACGGTAGTTTAAACATTTAACATGTGAATAAATCAGTCTTTCTGAAGGTTTCTGCTTACTATTGGTGGTTCTTGTGGTCTGCTTCCCTGCGTTGCTATGCAACAAGTTTATTTTCTTCTTCAGGTTGCGAAGACTTTGCAAGTACGAGGCTTCATGGGCTGAGAGAAGCTTCTGGACCTGCTTTAAAGAGCCCTGTATTTCCTGCCTACTAGGACAGTCCTGGTATAAAACAGAGAGGATAATTCAAGTCATTAAGGGACAATGTCACAACAACAACTTGTTTACTGATGAGACCACAAAGAGTGTTTCAAATATCAGATTTTTATTCTTTGCTACAATATTGCAAATAAAAGTGTAGCCACATAATTATACTTACATTTAATCATTTTGATATGAGAAGATTGTGATTTTTGTTTTAAAAATGCATCATTCTCAGCCTTAGGAGCATTTAAGAGTGTACTGCATTATAAGGAGGCTTATTTGAATCTTGAAAGTTACAGATTTTGTGTTGAAACATTTTCTTAAAAAGAAATACTGTTTTGCTGAATTCATGAATACAGAAAAGCTGTTCCTCTGGCCCAGGTAAGTTAAAAATAAATATTTGTTAACATGAAAAAGAGACCATAAGACCACAAACCAGTGATGTCATTGATGTATTAGCCAGAGAACTAACTTTCCATTTATTACAACATTTCCATTCATTCACAAGACTCCAAAGTTTTTACAGCCAAAATATCTAAATTTTTTAAGTAGTGAGTGAGACAGAAAATGTACATAAATGTGTCTATGGGAACTACACATTCACCTTTTCACCACATCCAATCAATATGTTGCACTTTTACAGTTCTACAATTAAATTTTTATTTCCTACCAACCAGATTATCTCACAAATTACGTCAGCTTGTGTGTGCTTTCTGTGAGCATATTTTGGAATTTTGCTGGGAGGGGAAAGAAAAATCTTGATCACCTCAAACTACTGAGGTCACTCTGCCAAATAAATCTATCTCTTTATTGCTCAGTTTTACAAGTAGAAGGTTTAATTACAAGGCTGCTCCATTGCATAAATGAACAAATGAAAGTCTGGTGGAGGAGTTCAGTCGTAGCCCTGTACGGCACACAGGGCTGGGCTGTTATATGAAATGTGGTAGGATCTGAGTATGTTTGGCCACTGTAAGTATCTGCAAGCAGAAACCTCCTCCTTTCAAAGCTGATACTGTAACTCAGTCATAAACACAAGAACACTCTTTGAAAGTAACTAGTCACTATTCTTGTTATGTGTTTTTTTTAGGTGTGACGCTGTGTGGAGGTTTAAAATCATCATTACATGAAGTTATGTAACTGCAACTTACATACATGCGAAAGCTATTTAGCTAGCATTATGGGGACTCACTTGCTCTTTATGATGTGGTGGCTTAAGGTTTGGGGTTAGTCAGTCGGGTTTAAACGGCCACAGCATAAACATCACCTGTGCTACAACCTCCCTTTCTATTGGTTGGAGGGGTTAGGGAGTGGCACTGTTTTCTATCCATGTCCTTTCCTTCATTCAACAGCATCATTCTACGCCTTCTGCCCTGTCCTCTCATGCATGTTTTCAGACAACCAATTAGTGTTTTCGTCCAGCCAGAGTTATGTAAGAAGAGTCAATATTTGTTGAAAACACCTTTCTGATTTGGACAGAACTGGGGTTTGGAGGGACTTCAGTCGGCCTGGGGGGGGGTTTGGCTGGTGTTTGTAGTGTAGTTGTCAAAGACCTCTTTCTGCCTTCGCTAAGCAACATTTCACATGGCTTCATGTTAACTGGGTGACAGTGTGTAGGAGGCATGCAACACTGGAGCTCAAGATTACAGTACAGTTCTACCAAATCCAACCAGATTTGTTACATCAAACAAACAACTTTGAACCACTGAAATGCAACTTTACGCAACACACAAACCTATGCAAGCCCAAAACTGTCACACACACATAAGAACATTTATAAACACATGCTGGACATCTATCTATCTCTAAGTAACAAACAAACATGCACTGACACAGATATGCATGCAAAGACCCAAAGGAGGTCATTCACAGACAGAGGCAGCTTTTTTGAAAAGGTCTAGCAGGATAGCCATATACAGTATATATTGAATGTATTCATTCACTGGCACCTCTGGGGTCTTGTTTCTGAAGCTTGCATGCAAAGTGAAGGTAACTCAAGGTTTGCTCTGTCAAACATGTTCTACATGATGCAAAGCAAGGACCTGTTCTGTACTTACGGTAAGAGGAGAGAGGTTACTAAGATATGAACCCTTTTGCCTTCTCGTCATGCATGACTGTCAGTTAATCAGTTCAATAGACAGCGAACTCCTGTCTTTGAGAACATGTGTCAAGGCTTCAACATATTTAAATGGAATGAGATTATGCACCAACTGTAGCTGTAATTCATTGATTAGCTCATTAGTCTGATAGATTGCACTCACTCACCTGTCCAGAAGCAGGATGGAGTGAGCAGAAACACAACAGGGTGGTCACAATCACCGCTGACAGAAGCATGTTTGCACGGATCTCAATCCAGTCGACAATCTGTCCTCTAACGTGTGAAAAGTTGCAGGCAGTGTGAACTTTCAGTGCGTGCAGGGACTCCAGGTGAGGGAATGACCACAGTTGGCAGTGGAAAAAGCTGCTGCAGCAAACCGCTGAGGAATGTTGGGTTTACTCTTCAGGAGCCAATCAGGGAAAGGAAACTTAAGAAAAATGTGACCACATTATTATCCCTTTACCTAACCTGGTGTGCACTTCTCCTCTAAATTGTGTTAACGGAGAGGTGGAAGAAAACAGAACAGAAAATATGTTCTGGATGATGTATGTGGACTACAGGAATATGAGATTACAGTCCTTCTGAAGGACAAAGTCATGAAGCATAATTGTGTGCAAAATACAAATATAACCACAAAATTTAAAAACATAGGACTAGAAACTGCTCTCATTGGTATTTAAGGTTGTTAAACAGCAATAATATTTGCAAGCACAATGATATACCAAAAATGTGCATGAAACAATACATGAAACAATACATATACTGTATATAGTGAAAAAAAAGTTTCTCGCTGACTAGAATCTGCTTGGCTCAACTTGATATAAGAATGCTGCATTTAAAACCAGTGATGGGCGTGATGTCCATTACCAGTGATGGAGGGAAGCTACAGAGAAGCTGTGCCCTCTACAGGAATATAATTACACATGCATTCCTGTACTTCATATCAGTTGGACTGAAAAAAAAAACAAAGTTTTTTCTCTCAGGTTTAAACTTTACATATTTACAACATTGGGCTCTGAGACAGTGGGCATCATGGAATACAAGCTGGATGAATATGACAGAATGTAAATATTTATTGTCTCTTTTTTATATATATGTTATTACTGCAGCCTAATAAGACTCATTCCCTTATTTCGTCTACAGATTTTTATTTGTGCAGAGTGAAAATTGTTGTGCAAAGTGGGAAAGAGTGCAAATATTGTTGTGGTTGACTTATAAACAGCAACAGTCAGTACACATGGATATAAATAAATATAACATTTGTGCATCTGTTGGTATGGTGGGATATGGTGAAACAATAATGTATGTTTTTGTAGGCAGAGACACTTTTTTGTAGTTGCTGTAGCTGTTGAGAATCAAGCAGTCAGGCTGTGTTTGTCCTGAGCTGGCTGACCATGCCAGAAAAGTAAATATTATACAGCTTTTAAATGATGTTTTTGAGTTTTACTGTGGGTGTTTCAGTGTCATCAGCATCTTCTCATCTACTGAAGTAACATTGATTCTCAGGACAAAACTGTTACTGTGGAAAATCCAATCATTTAAATTAAAACAATAAAGATGTGAGTGAGTCTGAAACTGCTGCTGAAAACATTTGCTGTGCAGATGGACTTTTGTCCGCAGTGTTTCCAGCTGACACTGCTGCTTTTAAAAGAGTAATGAGGAGGCTCAGGCTCTTGAGTTCAGACAAGAAAGAACCGTGGAACACTGGTTCCTTTGGTTGTTGGATTCACCTGAGAAATCATCTTAGTGGGTGGCTGTGTCTGACTGAGCCTAGAACAGACTGTGTTTGCAGCTGTCGTTTGGCTCAGCAGGGTCAGACAGTCCCTTACTGATGTAGCAAAAATCAAAGAGATAAGAGGTAACTGGGCAGCTGGGGATTGAATCCTCAGTGCAAAATACATTCAGCCCACAGGGGACAGAAATACGTGGGAGTCTATTGTGTCGCGCTGCAGTCACCTCCAGACTCTGAATCATTTCCACAGTGTAGGAATCATGATTCATGCTTCCCACACTAAGTCCATTAAAAAAAAACACTGTCACCATGTCTAAACAGACAGCTAGACAGCTCCATCCTGTACCTTTCCACACACATCTGTCAGGTCATTTTGTACCACCAACCTCATATTCTGATACACTTTAATATGCAGAAAAACATCACTTTGTGTGGACAAATAAAAAAAATCCTACTGAACCCCAGTCTGTCCGTTAAGCTTCATCTGAAGTGATTCACCTGAATGACGGATGAATCAGTCTTTAGAAAAAAAAACCCCCAAAACTTTCCCTTTCTGTTTCAACAATCAAGAGTTGTTTGTCATCAGGAAATGACCAGAGATGATGAAGCAACATGTTTTGTTCTCAGTGGCTGACTAGCATGAGTACACTTGCTGGCTGTATTGGAAAGTATTTACAGGTACTGTACCAGGGTATAGTTTTGAGATACTTGTACTTTTATGTGACTTTAATATCCACATTTTAGAGAAAGCACTCTAAAAAGCCGCTTACATGTTGTTAAATTAGTGATAATAATCCAATAACATATTGATACAAATGTAACTCACTAAAAGTAAATGTGTACTTTTAGTTCTGCAAAAATTCTGAATGTAATATTTTAACTTATAATGTACTATGTTTACAGTGTAGTATAGTTACTTTTAGTTCAGGAAAGGATTTCAATACTTTCATATGCTCTGAAGCCTGTTATATTCTCCATGCAGTGGTGGAAAGTAACAAAGTACATTTATTCAAGTACTAGACCTGTACAAAGTCTACTTTATACTTCTAACTGTTTTTTAACACATTGTATTGTTTTGAAACACAGAGACAATACAAAATACAAAGATAAGACCACAGCCCCGACCCCTCAGACAGCACATGCTATACAGAGTTAGACAAAAAACGGGGTGAAAATGTGACCAAGACAATAATAATAATGACATAAAGATCTCTCAGTACACTGTGGACTAGGTGGAAGAGTTTTGATCCAGTTTTGCAGTATGCACTTTCAAGCAACTAGAAGGCGTTTATCAAAGAGCTTATAATGAGATGTAGTGAGATGTAAGTCCATACTTCTAATTGTTAAACTAATCCACTACATTTCAGTGTTTAGTTGATAGATACCATGTGTTGAGTGAAAACCATGTGACTCAAATTGATTTTTTCTGATAAATAGAACAGTTTAATTGTCCTTTATGAAATGAAATTGTCCAGCTTAAAGTAAATAAGACATTTTCTTTTAAATATAATCCAATTAACTGGAAAATTCCACTGCCACAAAGCTGGCTTTTTTAGGACAGTGATGCTATTGTGATGATGATGATGATGATGATGATCTTATGACCTTATAGAATAAAAAGCTTTACTACAGATCAAACTACCCAACAGTATTCATGTAAAGTACATCAATAATATCTACAGCAGTAAAATACAACATACTTGCAGCAGTATCCAAGAACATCTCATATTACACACTGGCAGGAACCATTTCACTGCATAATGAGTACTGTTTCTTTACTTTGCGACTCTGTGAGTATGTTTTGTTGATAATTGTTGATTGTTCAGTTGACAAGTTTTGAATGCATTACGCAGAGTTTGACTTACAGTGGAGTGTTTTCAGTTTAGTATTTCTACTTTTATGTGAATAAAGGATCTGAATACTTACTGAGCACCTGATGCCTCCACGTGGGCGATGAAGATTTTTTGCTGTTTGCATGTTTGCACCACCTGCACTGCAAAACGTGCAAGAATAACTGAAGCATTTTTTTTTTTTTTTTTTTTTTTGGACAGGTAGAAATGTAACAGAGGGTAAATGCGTCTTTTAGCGTGAATTACTTTCATAAAGAGAAAGATGGGAGGAATAATAAAATGATAAACATGCAGTAAATCCCCAGTCCTTGTAGGGACAGTGAACTCTGTTTGAACAGAAGCATGTGCACCGCTGATTTAAAGCTGTTGAAAGAGGGAGGAGAAGATCACAGAGGCTGGATGACTGTGAGCGAGTAGCCACTGTTGTTGGAGACACTTCAGGAGTTCACTATGGAGTCCACCGCGGCGGCTTCCCGGTGTTTGGATCTGTTTGTCGTTTTGTCTCTGCTTCCTCCGTTTATCAGCGCGAACCGGATTATCACAGACACACCGGACCTGCAGAAGTCCACCAGCACCGGTAAACACATTGAGAGATGAGTCAGGGGTCCACGAGGGACACTAAAGACGAGAGTTTGTAGTGCAGAATAGATTTCATCCACCTGCTCACGTTTTGAGTGATAAATAGGAGACAGACATATTCTGGCCTAAATCTAAATAAGTTATAGAAAAGTAAGCTGGCTGCACCAACAACCTGCTGTGCTACAGGCTTTGACACCACCAAGTGTTTTAGTGTTAATTTGCCAAACACAAAGTTCAGCCCTATCTTTAGTCTAACTTTTTGGTGAAATGTGCTCAGATGAGAAAAGCAACTTTTATGATTGGAATATGTGAATTAGATAACAGAGTATAAAATAGGCTATTATTAATCCAGTGACATTTGGATTACATAGTAAATGCTAAATTTATTATGTACTTAATCATTTATAACTCTTCCTGAAGACATATATTATATTATTACAACTGTGTTATATTGTCATTGGTCATTTATTCATGTGCGTTTATGTGTCTATGAATGCTAAACAGGGGTTTAAGTTGATAATTTGCTTTGTATTTACTGAATAATTATCAACAGGGAATTTAGTGATACATGCCTTAAGCGTCCTGAGTTTGTATATGTGTAATTAGATTAACAGAAGACTTTTAAATCAGCTTCAGTGAATGATTGCTCATACAGGACATGAATATTATAAAAATAGTCTTTTGTGTTCGGTGTGTTTAACCTTACTGACCCTTCAGTTGAGTTGCGAGTGAAACTGTGACGGACTGTATCAGCCCATGCTCCAACTTTACACATACACACAAGCACTCAAACATCCCGCCAACACATTTGCATGCAGTTGCCATGGCAACAACAGTAAGAGGTGTACTAAATGAGCGTTTCTGTTTTCTTCCAGGGCTCTGGGTGAAGGAGCACTCACAGATTGTTGCCCAACACAATAGGCTGCGGAGTCGGGTCCAACCCATGGCAGCTAACATGCAAAAAATGGTTTGTGGCATCTATTGTCTGTTTCTGCAGTGTGTGCTTCAATGGTATGAATGCTGTCACATAAATGTGAGCCAAGGCACTTTATGTGTTTGTTGATAGTATGCATTCCTGGAGGTAGTGCACTGACCACACTGCCCTTTTTTACACTTTGTCTGCTGCACACATTTGTCTCTTGTAAAGAGTTTCTGTTGTTTGTCTATGTGTTGCACATACTTTGTGTTGCACTTTACTAACCAATGTGCTTTTGAGTTCAAACAATCTTGTAGCTGCCAGTACAAAAACACCTAGCGAAAAACAATAATTATGATGATGACAATGGTGTCAGTAATGATCAGACATGTTCATCTGCATGTGAGCCAACAGTTCAGAGGCTTGTAGTGCCAACAGTGAGAACGACAGTCCAGATTCTTGGTTCAGAGGGCTGTTTTTACTGTTTTTTAATCAAACGTGTGCAGGTACAGTAACAGCCTAGTCGCAGAGAAAGCACAATATTGCACACAAAGGGTGCACTTAATCAAAAAAATTCCTGCAGCTCTCCCTCAACAACATCTATGGCCGCAAGGGACACATGAGAGTGTGGATATTTGTTTGGTTTCTGTACACTTACAGTTAAAAAATATTCCTCTCTCAAAAGTGAACTCACTAAACAAAGGCTCGGATAAAAAATGCTTTTCAGTTGAACTGCATTCGTCTGCACTGCCAATAGTCTCAACAGTGTGAAACACTAGTGTTAGTGCACCATTTGTTCTGCTCTGCTGCAGGCTGACTGATAGTGTGGACATTTAGAACAAAGCCAAAATCAATTAGCTGTGCAAAGTCTTGTGAGGGTTGCACAGTGAAATGAAACCAATGAATCTATTTTATTTGTTTATTTTACAAGAAAAAGATTAAAAACAAGTTTTTAAATGTGTTTGTCTCCTAATACTAATGGTTAACACATATAGGTAAATCACTGCATGCAAAATGCCTGTCTGTCTGACAGAGTGATAAAAACAGGGTCATGGTAAGGTGTTGCTGAATGTGCATCTTTTTTTCTAATCCCACTTTCTGCAAAACATTCTCATCATTATCGCTTTCCATTTCCTTTGCCATACAGTACCTATCTGTACAACTTCCTTGCCTGCATGTGATTATGACCAAGAGGTAACAGTGGATTATGAAATTCACAATGCTCTAGATATCCTCTGGGCCTAATAGGAGATTTGTGCCAGGGCAAACTGTCACTTTGTCATAGATTACATCCTCAAAGCCACCCATACAGACTGAGTCGCTTTCTTCGACTGCTCTTCAGCCTCCGAGAACTGTTCTCAACTGATAAGGCGGTAATGAGAAAAAGAGGATGTGGATAATCGTTGCACGTTCACATCTCTGGTATTACAGGTAATTTCCCTGTGAAAACCCTCAGAGGAAGCTTTGCCGAGCTGAAGAGGCATATTAAAGAGCTTTACTGATAAACGTTAAAAGGCTCAAGGCTTCCGCTGTTTGTGAATATCTGAATGAGGGTTTTTTTTCCCCCACACAGGAATGAACCAGTAAGCATTGTGGTAAGATTGTGTTGAAGTGATTATAATATAGTTCTTTAGGCTTTGCTTTCAGGGTGAGATAAAATACCAATATTTTAGGAATGAATTATGCTCCTCCCTTTCTTACCCAATGCCCTGTCTGCAGGTTTTCTTTGAGCACTAAGAGGCTAAGAAGTATTATGAGGTCACACCGTTGCTCTCAGAGACAGAAGTTCAAGTATTTACTTTTGATATGTAAATCATGAGATTTACTATTACTTTTTTCTATTTGTGAGATTGTGTTATATTAATCTCTCTGAAAAGACCCCCAGCTTCAATACTTCATTTTAACACAGAGAGGAAAAAACACACACAGACAAATATGGAGCTTTATTAATTTTGCTAATTCGCCACAATATGGGTCACACAAAGCAGACAAACCTCGTATAAATGATACGACATGACATGCTTTAAAGTGAAATGTCTTAAATGAAATATTGCCCGGTGACCTTACACCCCTCTGTTGGCATCCAAGTGTGAGCTGATGACTTTGGCTGGCTGACATCAGAGAGTAGAGTGAACAATGAACTCACGGAGGCTCAGCTTTTCTACACCCCACATAAGTGTCATACTACAGATGTCTATCTTCCAAACTCTAACTGTACAGAAAAAAATTGTCTTTAATTTATTTTTTTCTTTAATCCTTAATAGACTGCACAGATCGGAATATGACAAACAATTTTCTTAGAACACGGGAAAATGGTCACATAAGCTAAGAAAGTTGTTACGGACATTTGCTTTACTTTTCTTATGATACTTCCCTGATCATTACACCATTAAAAACTAGCTTAACATTAGCCCCATAATTCCTGTATGTAGCCTAATGTTAGCAAGCTAGCTTAAATGAAGTAATGCATGTTGCAGTTGTCCGGACGTAAACAGGCTCACATGGCAAAGTGTTGAAGTAAAAGAGCATTACTGGGATTAAAAAGGTTACTAAGTAATTATAGTATTAATGTATTACTGCCCACCAATGCTATAAATTGAAGCATTAGTAAATGATTTATTAACCCATGAAAAGCACATTAACTACAGTGTATAAACCTTTAGTATAGGGTTAGAAATGATATCTAATCCTCCTGATATATGATTAGAAAGTGCTACCCAAGAGAGTTTACAACTGACCAATCAACTTCACTAATTTTTAAAAATTTCAATCATTTGTTATATTTTTCACACAAAACTTGAATCTGTAACTTTCCACATCTTTTCAAAGCAGCAAGAGAACATGAAGTGATGTTTGTACTACAGCGAATATGAGAGACTGTGGAAAGTTTGTGTGGAAACCAGTTGTTTATTTGAATCAGCCGCTGCAAATCTTGGAAAATGTGCCACTAAGTGAAGTGTTTATACCATCATAGCACACAATGAGTGTCAGCCTGTGTTTGTTGGCCCTGACATGGACTGGCAGATTGCCCATGGTGTCTCCCTGCCTGTTGCCCGCTGTACGACTGGCTCTGAATGGATTAAGTAGCGCAAATCACTTATGCACTATTAGGAATGACCTTCATCTGAAAGAATTGTTCATTTATCCAGTTTTAATCAGTATCCACAAAGTACAATATGTCCTTTGTTTCAAGTTTAAGGTGCAGCTTCAAGTTCAACAGACCCCAATGACATATTTTGATTATTAAATGAGTTGGTGATGAAAATGTCCTGTTGGTATTTATTGATGTAATTGCTTAAATTTTTATTGTTCATGTAGAATTAAACATCTTCAGAATGCCTTCATTTATATAAAAAAAGAGTAATATGTCTGTTGGAAAAAGTGCTTGAAATGTGTCCATGTCTATGATGAATATAATCTGAGATTTAAAATAATAGAAACTTAACTGGGGTTTGTTGGAAACAAATAGTGAAAACTGCAGGGGAACTAAAGTAATATATTTTTCAAATATTTAAGATGTGTAATGAAATTTAATGTCATTATTATCTTATAGGAGTGGGATGAGAAGTTGGCCTTGCTTGCAAAGGAGAGGGCAGCATCGTGCCACTCAGACCACCCCCCTCAACACTCCTCATCTTTCAGTCACATTGGCTGGAACACAAATCTTTCTGTTTATGGTGTCACCTCATTTTCTGACGTCATTGACTCTTGGTTTGGGGAGGGGAAAGATTTTCTCTACTTGAATGGGAAGTGCAGAGAGAACACCACCTGTCAACACTACACACAGGTATTAACAAGCAGACACAAACTGTATTTCTGTTCATGTGGAGTTTTAGGATTTTAATGATATGTATATTTGTGTTTTTTATGCTCATGTCTTGTGTGTACCTTCTGTTGTTGTGTAGTTGGTGTGGGCCACTTCGAGTCATGTGGGCTGTGCCAGCCAGCTGTGCCTGAGGGAAGGAGACCTCTGGGAGATATTTGTCTGTGCTTATTTCCCTGGGTAATAATTACACACTTTTTTCAGAATCAGAATCAAAATCACTATTACTGGCCAGGTATGTGTACACATACAAGGAATTTGACATACCTTGATATAACAAAAAAGCAAACAAAAATGACAACAGATAACAATAATATTTGTTATATATTACTATATAATATTTGTTATATATATTTGACAGTAGGACAATAGTACAATGCTGCAGAGTGCAAAGGATGCTGAAATAAATAGAATTTTTGTTGGGGGTTGTTTTATATACACGAGGAACAGTGAAATGAACACCACGTATATACAAAAATTATTTCACTGTAATGAGACACATTTAGCACCAGCCATCAGTGGACCATTTAATATATTTGGATTTAATATATAATGGATTTATGTGGACTTTCAGTGAAAGTGGATACGTGGATTTTTTTTTTTTTTAAATAAATGGTTCTAGCCTCACTTCTCCTGTTTATGTCCACCTAACAATCAGAAGCAATGCTTACATGTTTCCACATTGCCCAATAGTCTATATATAGTCGAAGCTATTTCACCATTTTAGATTGAAATCAGCAGAATCCAAGATAATGGCCATCTGACACTGATATCCTTGCATCAGTCTGACTCAGTTCAGAGACATCACAGAGCTTCATCGTCATCTAACCTTGAATCAAAACTCAAAACATTATCCTCCTTCTATCAATTCTACATGATGTAACAAAACATCTTTTTATTGGTCAATAAGAGAAGAAGAAATTATGCACATTCAATATATAGAAAAAAGTTCAAATCACCAAAAGTGGAGATACATCAGACAGTGACAACATGTCCTGGAGTATATATTTATGTTGCTGCAGGGGAAACTGGGAGGTGAATGGTCAGCTGGTGATGCCTTATAAGACAGGACTGTACTGCTCTCTCTGCACCTCTTCCATGTCTGGCTGCTTTAGACTGTGGGACCACGTAGGTGGATTATGTGGTAAGACTTCATCATTCTCTAAATGTACTGCCACAGTATAGAAGCAAATGTTGCTGAATGGACATTCACAATATCTTTTAGAAGGAGCACTTATTGAGGTCTTTGCTTTAAAAATGTATTCCACAGGGAATAAGCAACCTTGAAGCAGACATGCATCATAGCATTTGTAATAGATAAAAGAATTAATTTTCCATTTAATTGTCCATTATGCTCGTGATATTCCTGCTTATGAAATCTGTTCACTAAGTGAAGTATTGTCACAGCTCACATCTTTCAACTAGAATCACAGTTCTTCTGCAATTTCCAGATTTGATTTTGCATGTGTGCATGTGTGTGTATGCGTGTGTTTGTTGGTGTGCATGCACATGTGTTATCAGAGATTCCAAGGAATCCATGTCGTATGAGCTGTGGTCAGCACGGCCATCTTAACATCTCAACCTGCAAGTGCAAGTGTGACCCTGGCTTCACTGGACGCCTCTGCCAGGGTACCAGTTCTCAGCACATACACATTCATATTTGGTAGCAGACTCATTAAAAAATGGGTCTCCTCTCTGTATCTTAACATTTTTATATCCAAAGTACAGATGCACATTTCACTTTACCAAGTGTCTGTGTTTCAGTACGGTGCAGTGTGCAGTGTGTGCACGGTCGTTTCAGAGAAGAAGAATGCTCTTGCTTGTGTGATGTTGGCTATGGTGGTGCTGAGTGTGCAGGTAAATGCATTGTGCTTTATGCTTCTTTGTGTTTTCATACACCTCAGCAATTTGCACCATGAGACACACACTGAAGATTCAAAGGCACACACAGACACACATATAGAAACAAGAGAAAATCCATCTGGTTGCTGCTACATTCTGTATTTATCTAAAGGGATGTCGAGTCTGGTGACATGATGAAAAAGTGGATGAAAAGATTTACAGTGTATAAAAAGTGGTGTAGTTCTGCACCTTTAATTACTTGTCTCAATGTGTATTCACGTCTTCTGGATAAATAGGAAGCAAAACTGATTTATGTAATTTGATTTGGGTTTCCCCTGAACATAATTCTGTTTGCAAATTTCATCCACATTCATTCACAACTGACTTAATAGATTACAATAAAGTCTGTTCATTGAACCATTTGGTCAGTATAGTTATTGTTCATTTTCAGTGTATTTTTGGTGGCTTGTGTCCCAACAGAGAAAGTGCAGTTTCCCTTCCACAGCTGTGATGTGATGATAGACGGTGATTGCTTCATGGTGTCTTCAGAATCTGATACCTACTATGGAGCCAAGAGTCACTGTCAGGTGAGAGTCAGGTGTGTGTTGACCGCCTAGAGAGTGAGAGAAGCTCTACAGCATCATATAAATCAACATGTAAGCACTATTCTGCTTTCAGTGTGCCTTTTGTATTTTGTTTAAACCACCAGGAACGAGGGGGTATTCTAGGTCACATCCACAATCAGAAGGTTCAGGACATCCTGGCCTTTTATCTCAGTCAGCTGGAGGCGAGCAACGAGGTCACCAACACCGACTTTGAGACACGAAACTTCTGGATTGGTAGTTTTTCATCTTGCTTATCCAAATAAATGTTAAAATATCATAATGTTTTCTAACACCGGACAGCAGTACCAGATTAGCTGGCAGACTCTGCTGTCATTTTGGCCAGATGTACTGCCAGGTGGAGGTTGTGGAGATGCTGCACCGATAACAGCAATGTTTTTACTCCACAGGTTTGACATATAAACCTCTGAAAGACTCATTTCGCTGGGACACGGGAGAGATCCCTCGATTCAGCAGCTTTGCCTTTGGGCAGCCTGACAACCAGGGGTAAGAGACACATTTACTAACAGACATTAGCTACTGCAGAGTACATCATAAACAGAGATGGCAGAGTGCAATGGAGCTACAGAACAAACAAAAAAATAAATCATCTGAGAGGTAGAAAATTACTTTTTGGTCCAACCTGCAGGCTTTTTCTCTTTAAACGTATGTGTCTGCCTATGGATCTACAACTTTCATACCTGAAATAAAATCTGGCTTTTAAATAGCACTTAAAATTACATTATTAAACATATTTTTATTTATTTATATTCCTATACAGACTAACCAGGAAAGAACAGTTGCTTTGCAGTGTTCACCCTATCCACTAGATGTCTCTCCCTCTCTGTCTGTCTGTCTGTCTATCTATCTATCTATCTATCTATCTATCTATCTATCTATCTATCTATCTATCTATCTATCTATCCCCTGTTAGTAATCCCTAGTTTATCATGTATTATGTGTTTTATTATGTGTATTAATCAAATATTACTGATTTCGGTGTCTCTGAATATATTTGGACATTTGTTTGTTTGCTTTACTTTATTTATTACTGTACAGTCAAAATGAAAACTTCATTTTCCCTTTCCAGTAAACTTTTTTAATCGACCACTCAAAAAACAAAAGTCACTTACTCCTCTTTCTCTGTCTAGCTTTGGAAACTGTGTTGAGCTGCAAGCGTCAAGTGGCTTTAACTGGAACGACCAGCGCTGTAAAACACAAAACCGATACATTTGCCTGCATGGTAAGGCTCCTTCTGGGAGAGGGTTGATAAAAGTGTTGAGGGGGCGAGTGTTTTGTGTAAATGACCATCCAATGTGATCTGGTGAACTGCTAGGAGGTGGCAGTGGTAACCACTGAGTCACTGTGTTGCCCTACATATGTGATGTAAGAAACACAGGAATTCAGAGCACTTAAAAACTGCCATTGCTGACATGTGTTAGGCACCAAACCAAATAGATTTGTCTCCTGCCACTGAAAACTATACATCTAGTTATCTAGTTTGGTCCACCAACTTTTTTTGTTTGTTTTTTATTAGTAAAGTTCATAGAACTTTTATATCTAAAAATCTAAAACAGTGAAATAAAAGTGGCTGACGTGGAGTGATTGATTTATATTGAAAACTTTAAATTGAAAATATCATATAATGGAGCTTTACAACATTTTGTATCTGTTTGCTAGTCGATGTCTGTTTGCTAGTCGATGATGACTGGCTGTTTTCTCTCCTTGTTTTCTCTTTAGAATTATTATTGGCATTCCCACTGCCTGCTGTGCTCTGCTGTGTCCAGATAATTAGTATTACCTCTTTCACAGCCTCTGTCACTGATAATCACTGCAGGGCTGCAAGAGTAAAATGTTAATCCAGTGTGTCCATAAATGATGTGAACACAACACTGAAATCTCTTTGTGATCCTGCGTACACATTCAAACATGGCACTCAGTCTGAATCAATGGCACTAAGGGCTCGTCATCAAGAGCCTTTGAACGATCAATATACATCAGCTCCACAAAGGCGCGCAGTGTTTAGACACTCACATACCACTTACATTGATTGTAAGGAATGAGATAGTGGCGGATTTTTAGTTTTGCCCACTTGATTGTGTCTCTGCAAGTGGTTGGTGCGTAATCTGGTATTGATCATTCACAGCTGAAAGGGTGAGCTGCTCTGAACGTGGTCAGTGTTGCTAGGGTGACGTTTTCACAACCTGCTTTGTGAAGACCTCCTAATGTCTCCCTCTTTGTAGTTTGTGATAGTGTAAAAAGGGACTAGTAGATCATGATCAAGAAAGGGCTTGAGGGTGGGATTATATCAATGGTAGTTAAGCTACAGTCGTATAGAGGTCATAAACAAAGCTAGACATATGTAAATATTCTTCAATCGATCATTTTCCCAAACTTCATCCCAAATAAAAGTACAAATTCACTGAAGCAACAAAGAGTGGAATGCATAAATTTAGCTGATTAAAAGCATACACATCCCTCCGTCTCATCAGAGTAATTTCCACCCTTCATTGCTGTGTTTTGTTAATTGGTAATAAAACGATAAGTGGATATCAGACAGCCTGAGGCAGACACTAAGCTATTTGTTTCTCTAGAGTACTGTGTGTGTGCGTGTGTCTCCATATGCATGAAAAGGAGTCGACAGTTTTATGTCTCTTTTGTCAAGTTTTACATTATTAACAGTTTGTTCACAGTCAGATTTGAGTAGAATTAAAGGATTAGTGGGGATTAAGGACACAAACCACATTTCTTTCCACACACTTAAGTGTTCTTCCTTTCTATAACAATGATTTTGTGCTCAACATGCTGAATTTTATATGTTTTGTGTGTGTCTTTCACAGCTGCAGAGCACATTGCCCAGTGGGAGGATGGCAGGTGAAACTAGGTGTGTAGTACATGTCACATGTTGGTTGTGACAATGGCTGCTGTTGTTGCTATATGTTTTGTCAATCATTGTACCAGTGGATGTAGTTTATATGTACTGTATATACTGTACATGGATGTTTAATACAAATGCTTTATCATGAAGTGGTTGTATGTTGCATTGCCAACCAAAAACAGACCCAAGTACAGATTTCCACTAGTCTATTCCTTGTGTTTCATGGTCCAAGCAATTCTCTTCTTCTTCTTGTCAACACAACCAATGATCTTAAACACATTAAGACGGCAAGAAATATCACTAATTAACTTTAGATGAGGCACACCTGTTAATTAAAAAGACTTTGAAAATGACTAACCCATGAAACTGACTCAGAAAATGTGTGCAAAGCTGTCGTGTCATGTTTACCACACCACATGTGTTATTTCATATTTTTGATATCCGTCTTTTGTATTTATTTAAAATGTAGTTAAAAGATTTTTTTTAAAAAAGATTGAATGAAAAGATGTGTCCAAACTTTTGACACAAGTGAGCAGCCTCAGTTATATTGTATCTTCTCCTTCATCTACACTAAAGTGGCCTTGAAATGGACTCATTATTAGTCATCATTATTAAAGGAGGTTAGCAGTACTGCTTTAGAGGAGTGAGGAAGTAGAAAAAGCCATAATGGTGGCTATAATTCAAGGTTCCCAGTGGATGAATTCTTCTGACTCTGCTGTTATATCATTGTCATTATGAGCATTTAGCTCAAAGCACTTCTGTGCCTACAGTTGTAAGTGTAGTTTCATAGAGCTAAGAGTAAAAGGGCTATAGTGTAGACTGACTGTTCTTTTACACACTGGAGTTACTTTCATAAACAAAATGAGATTGACCTTCAGTCCCTCTATTAATGGTTTGAAGTGATTCAATTGACCATAAAAAATCATATAAGAGAGAATGTATTTTCAAAGATTGAGAATGGATAAGAGCAATTACGACAGGAGATGGGATTTAGTTTGGAGACTGTGTGAGTTATTTCTTAAAAAGATGAGTTGTTTCGTGTCCTGTGCCGCCTGTCGTAGCAATATAGTTGGCACGATTCATACACCAGATAGACACCAGAGTGAAAGTCGGTAGCCATTCAGTGAGCAAAATACAGCATACAGAGCGCTTTACTTTTAAAGTGGCCTGATTTCTCTCTCTGATCCCCCACAATTTAATAATTAGAAAAAGTTGTCACCAAAGTGTGATTTAAAAGTTTGGTTCGAGGAACAACATGTAATTTCCTGACTGCAGCTGTTTAAACAATTACTTGTTCAGAACATCATGCGTGACAGTGGTTCTTGTATTAGATAGTGGAATGATTTTGGAAGGGAAATGCAAACTTTGGCTGAGCTTACAGGAAAAAGATACAGTTGTTCTTCTATCATGTAATATCCAGTTTGTCTAAATCCTGTTCCAGATGATCATGAAAAAAGTTTGAGAGGAAAAGTCTATTTGCTAAAAGATTGATTCAGCACCTTGGACAGCAAACGTTTCTGTGAGAGTAATGCCTCTATCAACTATCTATCTTTTAAGATTTTTTTTGGCCTTTTTCCAGCTTTATTGTATAGATGCAGCTGAAGAGTGACAGGAATGCGGAGAGAGATGGGGGAATGACATGCAGCAAAGGGCTGCAGGTTAGATTTGAACCCTAGGCCGCTGCAGCAAGGATTCAGCCTTCGTACATGGGGCGGCTGCTCTACCAACTGAGCTAAAAAACGGCCCAAGATTTTGACTATCTTGTGGAAAAATTAAAATGGAAATGCTTCAATAATTACAATAATGTTGCTCATGCCATTGCATTTTTAGAAACACATGCTTGCCAAAAGCATCACTGTGATTTATCTGGAACCTGGTGGGAGGCTGTAGATTCACCTGATGTCTGTCAGATGCGTCAGGTCAACAAACAGATTCTTCAATATTCCTAACTTGCTTTTGATTTGCCCACAGCACTCTCCAACAGTGACTCATCAGCTGGCAACAAAACTGGATCTGTCTGTATTTAGAGGCCACAAGTTATAGACTCTGACACTGAAAGTGGAGAAAACACATAACAGAAAACCAATAGTGGCCTGAAAGTAAAAAGCAAGTAAAGGACAAGTGTGTCGTGACATCTAGCTGTGATGATTGCATTCACCTCGCTTCACCTCTCACCTTTCTTACTGTGAGCTCAAAATATGCATGTAATAAAGCCAGTGTTTCATTTGTCTGCTCATAGTCATACCAAAATGATGACACTTCTTATTTTCAGGTGATTATACACTAATGAAAACACAGTTATGATAATTATGTTACATTTCTACCAAATTCTGTAAATATTTATGTAAAGCCCAAAATATTATGCACTAGACCTTTACCATATTGAAATATGTATTCCTAAAATGAACAAGAATTACACTTAGAGATAAAGTACTGCTAAATGAAGGCAAAAATAATCACTATACAATAAATAGTTGTCTGATGTAATACGCTAAACATTTCAGCATTTTCAGGATTTGAAACTGATATGAGACAAATCTCTGACTTCTACACGTCACAGGTGTATGTGAAAATGTAGTTTTGTTTTGCTTTGTGTGCGACAGTTTAAATGTGGATCAGGTCAGTGGGTGTTTAATGGGGGTTCAGAGGTCTGACCCCATGCTGCCCTCTCAGTGAAGAGACGAAGATCCTAATGGATGGTAGATGATGATAAACTCAGAGGGAATAGAGTGATAAAGGCTGCAGATAATGGGATCAGACCATCGTGCAGAGCAGCGGTGAAATGGTGCACATGAACAAAACTGGGAGGAGGTCACAAAGAGGGTTAAATATCTGGGAGCAAGAGGAGCAAGCCAACATCTAATTGTTTTTCAACTCTACAAGTTTTTACACTACTCAACACCCTTACTATTTTCCCTCTGCAAAAGTGAAACTTTGTCATCTGTTACACTGCATTCATTTCAGTTTGTTTAATTCTTTGCAAAGAAATGAACAAGAAGATCACCATGACTCATGTTTTTATGGTAATATGAGGTATCCACCAGCAGTTGTTTACCTTAGCTTAGCCTAATTGGTAACAGTGGAAAACACACTCTCACACACCAGCACCTCTAAAACTCTAATTAACATGTTCTATCTTATTTAACCCGTACTCTTTTTGGCCTTACTATGTGTGAAAGGTCCAGCGATTAAAATTTAGGGATCTCCACACAACTTCCTGTTTAGGACCCTTGATGCAAGTGTCCTAAATGGTGCTCTAACCCCCACCTCAACAACATCTATATGACCCAAAAGAAAGGTGATTTGGAAACTGAATCTGCAGTAACTCCAGTTATTCATGATATGCAAAGTGTTGATATAGTTTGCAATGATGAAAAAGAAAACAGTAAATGCAAGAGTTTGCTCCATAATGAGTACACGGAATACCTGCAGTGGTCTCCCAAGAGAGGAGGCCACTGGATGTCTGTTTTCTTTTTCCTACTTTTGTCTTTTTTTATGGAATATGTTGAAATTGCAAACATTGCTTCTCACCCTCAGTGCAGAAAAAGCCTTTGATCTGGTCCTCTGGCCATACATCTTTGAATCGTGAAAAGGCGAGAGTGGGTAACAATAGCAGATCAGGAACATAAATTGGCACTGTATACTGATGATGTTATTTTGTGTCTCGTAAATCTGGAGAGATCTCTCCCTATTTTAATAAGCACAATTAGCATATATAGTAGCATGTCAGGTTATAAACTGAATAAAAAAAAGACCTTGAATCTGGGTGACCCAGACAGTAAAATACAAGTTTAATTGGAAATGGGTCCAAGAAAGAATAAAACATCTTGGCATTGTTATTCCTGAGAAGACAGGAACAAATTTGACTTTTTTCCTTTACCTTATTGTTATTATTTTAACATATTTTGCTCACATTATGGTATGTTCTTTGGCTTTTATTTATATTGTATGCCAAAATGAATTTGCAAATTTTGTTTTTGGGGTATTCACTTGGTTGCAATCTGCACCTTCATCACTAGATACCACTAAATCTATACACTGGTCATCTATGCAGCAAGTAAAAGCTCCAGTGTGTAAGATAGTGGTGGCTCTATTTACAGATTAAGACATAAATGGAACACATGCCCTCTTACATGGAGCCCACCACACTGACCCAACATGCTTCTCCACTAGTCCACAACAGATAAACTAAACACTTATTCTATAGAAGGCCTTTTGTGTCTTTCGCATGCTTTGCAGCCACCATAGTTTGTTCTTCATGCTGTGAAAGGGTGAGGCGAGGGGGTTGCAGTCAGTAACTAGACTGTTAGATGGGATTAAATGAAGACTCAATGTTTTTATGGCTGTATGTCCTACATCTTAAATACATTTACCTCAGATTCTGCCTGATAAATTTAACATCTTTAGTATTTAGAATCTTTTGGGTCTTTTCTAGAATACATTTCAGTTGGTTTCCTTATGGCTGCGCAACTGATGGATCACTGGCATTGTTGAGGTTACATTTATGTAATTTCGTTGGGTGGATAACTATTTGGCCACACAGTGTGTCGCTAAGTGAAATGTGCTGTCCAATAAACTTTTCTGCTGATGTGTTGGTTCATGGCAGCCTCTCTAAACAAAGTATGAGTATGTCCTGAATGTCTTTGTGTGTGTCTGTGTCTGGGAGTGTGTACTGTATGTGTGTGAATCTTCGTCTCAGACGGCGTACTCACACAGCTTCCTGCTGGTCTCATGGTGCCCCCTGATAAGCTGGTGCTGCAGAGGGTTTCAGAATGGCGCTAGTGGCAGTGGAATTAGCTTCTATTGTCATGATAATGACAGTGATACTCTTGCCCCATCCCTGACTCAGACCAGCCATTGTATGGAAACAGGAATGCAATTTCTCCTGCAGCGCCAACCGACAATCCTCTATGAGAGTGAAAGGTCCCTAAATGACTCTCCATTCAGGCGAGGCTGAGAGGCCAGCAGCCAATTAAAGTGGGAGCAGCAGAACAGCGCCATCCCAAAGACCTAAGGCTGTCTCTAAACACTCACATTAAGCAATACCAAGACACACGTACATATACACACACCCATTAGTCACTGTATTTTCCCTTTACAAATAACATCTAATGCCCTGAACTACCTTTCAGACCTCATTCTTTTGGGGGCAGGCAGTTTATAGTAAATAACTCAAGAGGTTTATTCAGCACAGTATGTATACAGACTCAGGAACATGAGCTATTGATTTGAAAAAATGCCTAAATATTGGAGTTGGGGGACGGAGTTCCTGAGCAAAGTGGAGACATTCTCCAACATCATCCATCATGGTTAAATTCTTTGCTGGTGTTTATGGTATCAGACAGTCTCCTCCGGGCGTTTATCTGGTAGCTGAGGCAGAGTCACGATGGAGGTTGAAGAGTTTCCGAAGTGTTCACGCTACTGAGCTGTGAGTAAAATGGATGTGTGCTGCAGGGCCCTGAAAGCCTTGAGCTGAGAAGAAGCCTATTGAGCCAGAGACGTTTGTTTTAAGCAACACCACTAATAATCACTCACTTCACTGACAATTACTTAGATTCTCCTCAGACAAAATCACTCCCCTTGAATGCCTCGTTTATTCTGCAGGCACTTTCCCTCCAAAACATTTTCTGTCTTTAGATCCACTGCTAATTCAATCCATCCTCTTTAGAAGCTAGAAGCATAACTGACACTGTTATTAATATATATTCTAAATAGATATATGTTAATTTTGATAATTAAATGTTTGTAGTTCTACCAGATATTTCAGCATCAATGACCTCAGTTGCTAACCTTTCTAACTTAAACCTTGTATTATTAGCTGTGTAGCAGTCATATAAAACTATAAATATGAGTATGCACTATTGTAATATTATTATTATTGTGGTAAAGGGCAGAAATAGAAATAGTATGTCAAGAATTTAAAAAAAAGCTAGAGAGAGAATTTGACCATGTGATAAACACTTCTGATGGGGTATACTAAAAGCTTAAGACCTATTTGGGTCTCTTTCACATAACCTGCATGCTATAAATGCATAAACATAAAGCTGTTACCATTTTCTTCATGTATTTTGTCTGCATTTTTATCCACATAACCAGTGATGCTTTATTTTTCTTTTTATGTTCCATACTTCTGTAATTGTCAACAAAACCCTTGAAAAAAACAACCAGTCACATTGTTGTACTGGTTGACATGATATTGAACACCGGCACTGAAGTTTATTTTAAGATAACCCTACATTCACTGTTCTGCAGTCATAAATACTGTATTAATGTGCAGCTGAAAATAGCCCTCAACAAATGCAACTAATTATTCATGTTTGAGTAATATTTGAGACCAGTGTGCACAGCTGTGGTAGGAAATGACTCAGTATTTAATGTTTTGTTGTTGTTGTTGTTGTTGTTGTTGTTGTTGTTGTTGTTGTTGTTGTTTTTATTTGTTGGCGGTGAAGTTCCAGATTGTAGCCAAGTAGTTCACTCTGTCGCCTGAGTCTTCCAATCCAAGCATGCAGAAGAAACTCCAGTGGCTGCAACCCACAACACATCTGTAGATATGAAAAGTTCATTCAGGTGTCAAATACGCTTCAACTCTCGGGGGATTATACACTAATAAAAACATCATTATGATAAGTATAGTAGAGCTCTTAAGTCTAACAACCTTACAACATTAATATAAAAATATCTATGTATTAGTAAACAAGTTTGAGTCTATTGTATTGAGTAATGGCAGACTGACTTATTGTTCTGGTCTTTCCGTGGACAAAGGCAATAATGTAGAATAACACCAACTTTATCATTTAATATTGATGAACCATTAATATGAGACCAATTACTGTGTCTATTTGTAGTTCTAAGACAGTATGACCAGTGAGCTTTTAACATGAATTAAATAAGCTATTGTATCAGTAAACCTAATTAGAATTATCTGCCACTCATGGCAGTAAAGCCACCTACCTTATCACGTCATCATGTCATGGGAAAAATTGTGTTTTTTCAGCAGGCTGATGTTAGAGGGAAAATGACTGCTTTAACAGGGATGTTAACAGGGATGGCCAGCTCATGACATAAAATGCATGCAAAGGTAGCAAGAGACACCAAGTAAAGATCCATCATCAGACATTTCAAGACAGGGATTTAGATGAAAGCTCTCATCAGAGAGCAGGATTTTTTTTTCTTTTTGTAAATAGGGCTCTTACGTGATTCTTATGATAGTCATTGAAGGCTGCAATCAGTCTCCAATTATCCCTCTTTACATCTCAACGAGGAAATCCAGCTGCACTGTGGGATCTGATGATACAGGAGGAGGAGTTGCCGTGTATGTTTATGAGGAGACATAGATGACACTTAAGGAACAGAATTACAGGGTGATTTCTAATCATCCGAGCAAACTGAGTACTCGCTTTATGTCTCCACCTGCTCGTGTCCTTATTGGGACAGTGTTTTCATCTCTGCCATGTTTCTTGTAGTGGTTTGTGGGTATTGGTATTATTTCTCTTTTGATGCTTTTGAAGCAAATGACAGGGCGGTGTTCAAATAGCATCTTTTTTGTGGGGAAGATTGAATTATGATTATGGATTCTATTTAATTATTTGTCAGAGCCATTTATTTTTCTCGAAGTCCTTTTCCAATTAAAAAAAAACTCAACTGGACAAAGACAAGCTTTGGTTTATTGAAAGAAAGAAAGAAAACTCACTTATCAGAGTTTCAGATATGAACACAGTTTAATTTTACATCAAACCAATATTCAGTCTAGTCAGAGAACTGCAGTGATTGTGATTATTCTGGCCGTCCTCCATCACCATTAAACCATTATTTCTTTGTCCTTTATCTACGTGATGCCCTGTCTCTCTCTGTCTCTCTCTGTCTCTCAGCCTCTCTCTTCATCTCTCTATGTGTCTCCACCGTTTGCTTTGTCTTTTTTTCATTTTCTCTTTTTAGTGCAGTCAGTATTGAACGGCCCACAGCATTTGGATGCAAGATGAACTTTGATAAGAGTTAATGAGAACACAGCATTGTACGGGGGAAAGAATGGCTCCGGCTGCACTCAAGAGCCTCCTCACTCTCTCCTCAGGAAATGGACCGTAAAGAGCTGCAGCCACCCACTCCTTCGGGTTTGGAGGAGGGGACAGGAGAGGAGAATGAGAGGAAGACAATAGGACAGACCAGGGGAAAATGAGAAAGAAAGGGCAGGCACAAAAAAGAGAGTAAAAAAAGGAAATATATGATTAAATGTAGAATAGTAGAAGGAGCCCAGGGAACAAATATAATTAAATCAAATCAAGAAAAAACCTAGCACTCCTGAATGCCCCTATGGTCTATAAAACATGATAAAGTACCCTCTACAGTGGCCCAATCTGCAAGAAAAAGTGATAAAATGTCCTCTGGTGTGCCCTTCATGCTGCACAACACGACACAATTTAATGAAGTGCCACATAGGCTTCCCTACATGCTAGAAAATTTGTCAACAGTTGAGTGAACTGAATGTAATAAAATATGTTCAATAAGCTATTAGTTAGCTTAATAAGATATTAAGTTGAATCAACTACCGTTCAGTCATCACGTTACATTTCCTCAGTTCTTCATTTCACACAAAGAGTTCACAACTGCAGCTTTGTTTTAGTACTGACATCAAGACAATATCCATAGAGACTTCCTGTTAAAGTGTAAATCAGTTTGATTTTCATATTTTAGAGATATTTTTAATGCCCATATTCTCAGTGACGTGCAATACTAGCAACATTCCTCAAAAAAAATCCTCCAGTGATATACAATATGTTACTTTTTCCACTGACAACCATTGTCGCCATTGTTTCCCCTTAGACATTATGTGCACAAGACACAAGGTTTTCTTGGAGTTTCCAACAAAATAAAGTGCTGAACAACTGCAACATCTGCCTTCACACTCAGCTTCCTGCTCTGTGCATCTACAGCTATTCCCCTGCATATGCACCTCATGGTGTGTGTAGTTAATTCCCTGTTAAGTCCACAGTCTTCTATGTATGCATTTCCTAATATTTTAATGCTGCTAATCTGTTATTATAAGGTCATGTCTTAGCTGGATGAATGGAATGAAAGATCCACGGTTCATAGTTCAATGCTTAAATTGCTATAAAAGACTTCTGAAAAGAAATAGAGAAAAGATAATGAAAAGAATAAGACATTTACACACAGACACATTACATTTCAAGCCTTACAAAACAAATGACAGTGTGCCTTGAAAGGCAGCAATCCTGGATCTTTTTTTTTTTAGCTTACGCTTGTCAAGAGCGAGAGCCACAGCATGAATTCTCTACTGTGATCACCTGGAGAACATTGTTTGTTCACAACCTGCTGACAACCTTAAAAGGAAAAGCAATGTTCACAAAAATCACAAATGATTATATTTTTTGTAGCAGCTCTACTAAATTCGGGGTATTGTGATACATTTTTCTTTTACATCAGCTCTGGCAGCTGGGCACTAACTTTTCCCATTAAAGTTTGGCTTGGCACTGTAGTCTGTTCTCTACCGAATCTGCTCAAAGAAATAGTTAAGACTGCATCCAAAATCACTAGTTATTCCCAATCGTCCCTTTCCTCAATCTTTGAAACTCACCTCTGCCAAGAGAGAGAGAGAAAACTCTCATCGCTTTTGAGGAAATAGCTTCTGGGAGAAGATTTAGACAACTGTGACTCTAAAAATGTATTGATTTTAGAGAAGTGTGTTCCCCGGAGCTACACAACCTACAAACTACAGCTACTATACAAGGCTGCATTTCATTCATTAACTCATTCAGTATTTTTAACATTCATTTAACATTCATTCATTTAGCATTCATGAGATGTGATGTGATGTCGTAATGGCAATAAATCCATGTCATGAGAGTTGAGCTCACATCTCTTAGTACCTTTGATTGGAACTATATATATATATATATATATATATATATATATATATATATACACACACAGACAGAGGGATCCTCCTAGATGAAATGAGGATGTATATATAGGGGTACAAAATGATACAATCTGAAGAGAAATGACCAAAGATGGTTATAAGATATGAGTAAAAATACACCATTAAAGACTACATAATGTAAAGCAGTGAAGTGCTTGACAACGAAGAGGGCCCTCATAACCCTCCGCTGTTGAGAAGGGTCCCTTACAGCATGAGGAAAGAAGAGGAAGAGAGAAGCGATCAGGAGGCAAATGAGTGGAACATCTTGAGAAGGCTGCTGATAAATGAATAAATAAAGAGTGGAGAGAGGAGAGGGCTTCTCAAGGATGTCATATCTTAATTGAAAATGACAGCTTCAATTAAAAATTTAATTATTCCGTCCATTTTCTAATTAAAAGCGAAACGACTGATAGTTTTGACTCATTAACTTCAAAGAGTGATGCAGCCTGACAGAGCGGGGGAAGTGTATCATGTGCTGAATGGGGAGACGAGAGCGAGCAGACGAGATGTGG
This sequence comes from Protonibea diacanthus, assembly GCA_028641955.1. Classification (NCBI taxonomy): domain Eukaryota; kingdom Metazoa; phylum Chordata; class Actinopteri; family Sciaenidae; genus Protonibea; species Protonibea diacanthus. The sequence goes on along the minus strand of CM053976.1, from coordinate 21,511,198 downwards.
TGTAAAGGATGAAGAGGACTGATGTGTTGGGTACGGATAATCTGCTACAATGACTTTGAGAGATGCAGCTCTTGGTCAGTGGAAGAGTGGTTAAATCATCATAACCAGGAAGACGGGAAAGACACTTCAGTATATAGCCAGATTTTCAGTCATCTGATTTGGGGAAAATGCTAGCAAACAGTGACTTACACATCCATCAGATACAGAGCAACTTCAGCATACATTTGGAGTCTAATATTCACTCTCTTTTAGGTCTGTTTTGGTATTCACCAACTCCTCAGGGAAATCTGGCTCTAAAGGCTCCAATATGTTCACCAGGTAGTTGCCAACTTTGGCTGTCTACCATTTGGTGCTGGGTAGTTAATGACACTGATGAAAACAGTAAGAGTGAACCAAAATAGTAAATCTGTGCGCTGAAAAACAGCCTGAACAGCTTCCATCTGTCAGGAGTTTTACAGATGTCACTCAAGCTTATAAACAGGATATAATATTTGTCTTCCAAATAGTGGAATATAGTATAAACACACACATTTATGACAAAGATTATCTCTGATGAAGAGATTTTGTCCAGTTATTGGGATGAGTCATTACTGCTGGGTTTCTTTCCACTAACATTAGTCTTGGTCTGTCTTACACAGCAGCAGACATGTGCTGAGACACTTTGATCGTCATGACAAGGTGCGCTAGCAGACAAAGAGACGCCATGTGTGCTGCATCTCTCTGCTCCTGTCCCTTTGATTTTTCAGCCCTACCTTTAACAGCCATCTCGTAATCACATATAAAAGAAACCTATTGATTTTTCCTGTGCTCTGCAAAATCCATAGTTGCAACAGAGAGGAAAACAATACAAAAAGCAAAATGCGTATTCATATGAAATGGCTTCATATTTGTAAACTAATTAACTCACCAAAAACATCAGTGCCAAAATAGAGACATGATTAAATGCAATAACACAAATACACCTAAATACCACACACACACACACACACACACACACACAAACACAAATAGGCCTATATAGAACAGAAAAGCTTGTTGTGATCTCAAAACATTGTCCCCTGGCCTAAAATTGAACTTGATAGGTAATAATTTGCAACAAAGACAGGAAACATATCATTAGACCATTAGCTTGCATAATGTTGCCACATGGGGTAAGTGTAATACAAGGCTTCAAGGACCATCATCTGACCTAAAAAAAAGAGGAGTGAGAGAGAAGACAAAATAACTATCCTATTAAGTAATTATCTAGTTAAGTATCAGTTACAGGCCAGAGAAAATTACCAGAACCTGAGTGCTAAAATAGCTTTAAGGTTATCTATTTATTCTTCTCTTTACTTCTCACAGGTAGAGTGTAGCATAATCTGCCCTGCAGCTAACATCAGCAGAGTGTCCTGAAGGATGAAATCAAAGCTCTGGTGAAGATGGTTACATACTTTATTATAAAGTTCATACATTAAAGCAGCAAAATCAACTTTTTTATACAAAAAAACAATCATGTGAAACGAGTTGAACGAGTGCTCAAAGAGTTATAGTCTCTTTGAGCACATTGTTTTGGTTCAGTCTCCTTGACTTTTTTTTCCATTTGAAGCAGGCAGCTGTTTTCAACTTTACAACTTGCTGATGAACATAATGGAGCATTTTTTCTAAAGAGCGAGAAATTTCCCCCAGGAGTTGGTGGAGAGCAACATAGAGCTAAAGGAGAATGAATATTGCACTCGTATTTGCCAGGTAGTCAGAAACATTAAATTAAGCTGCACCAAACTTTAAAATTAGTTTAAAATTAGAAAAGATTAAATTCAGACCTCTCTTTTGACCTCAGTTTAGTTTTTACACTAAAATAGATTCAATTTAATGCTGCTACTTTAAACTTAAATCACATTCCAGTATTAACTTTAAACTTACACCTAAAGGGGGTTTATCTTCAATATGCTAAGGTGGATTGAGCAAAATAACACATTTCCTTGAAGAGTTAAGAGACAGACTCAGTCCAATTGAGTTTTATGATGCCGCTGAATTTCTCTGGTTCAGCAAGGAAACAGTTATGGAGCTGAACGGGAAGATTGGACCCACTGTCAAATGTGGTAGTGAAAAAAATTCAGCTGTACCACCAATACTCCACCAATGGGACCCATTTGGCCTGCAAAACTTTCTCAATGAAGGAAGAAGCTTCTCTGACAATGTAGTGTTTAGTAGTTTGCATTTTACTTTTGCAATGTAATGTAGATCATCCTCCAGTTAGATTCAGGAGCTGGTGTACCAATAAAGTTCAGTTATGTCCATCAATGTTCAGCAGAAATTAAAACAATTATTTCTGTAGTGTTTAAAAAGAGGATATTTAGTGTATGGCAAACATGCCCGCTAATGTTTTTAATCAGACTCTCTCTGCTTTGAGGTCTGTCAGTCTTGCCGGCTGACACATAATCATGTGGTTAGTGAAGAGTTTTTTTTGTTTTGTTGTTTTTTGTCACAGCTGGGCAGTCGGAGTGAATGAGGCTATTCCTGACGCAGAAACTGTGGAGGATGATGAATGGAGAGTTTGAGAATGCTGTTCAGTTAAGCCGTGCTCTCCTTTTTGTCAGTCTCAATGCACGAGGCAAGGGAAGAAGTGCTAATGCAAAGTTGACTGAGTTTTACACTCTCACTATCTCTAAGTGCTCATCAGAGACTAGCCAATACAGGCTGGATTATCCTCTGAAGAACCTGCTCTCTGCCTCATTGAGACACAATTTTGGAACTGGCATACGGACATTGTGTCTGTTCTGTATCTGAGAGATGCTCCAAGGAGAGATGGTATCATCAAAACCGAGAGCAAAATGGACAGAGGAGACACTATCTCACATTCAAGTTACCAGCATTAAAACCAAATCCTAAAACAATGTCAATGTCTATACTCTATGTTTTACAACACTGTACGCACGTCCACATCTTCCATAGTAGAAAGTAGAAAGTAGATTTTGAAACTTTTACATCTTTTAAAACAAAAATGAATCATAAGTTATCATAATAATGTATATCTTTGCACATACTGGATGAGAAAAGACACAGTGCTGCTAAAGAATGGCTTTTATTGAACAAGAGAGTCTGTTTAGTGTAATAGCTGAGGCCTGGCAGCAAGGCAGAGTGAATGAGGTGCCAGTTAAAGCCTTGCGAAATGTCTAGCTGGCCACAGGCCTCTTATCATCAACCCGGCCAAATCACACTGCTGCCACAGTTACCTAATGCTCGAAAAGGGGGAAAATCTCGCCGCCTGGGCAGTGTCACACTCATGGAGCCCTTCTTGATTTATTCACCACTGATCACACATACAGTTATCTGCACACACACCAACAGGCATGTATGTGTGCGCATCCACACTCACACAAAAACACAATACAGGCACATTGGCTGAGACCCAGACTGTAGCTCTCTGTCCAATTGAGTTTGCAGGTCCAGTAGCAGAACATAATGAGGTTTTAACACTGAGACACAACTAGAGAGTGTGTGGTGGGGGAGGACGGTGTGAGGGGGAGTCAGTGGGTGTGACACAGTGAAGGGGAAGGAAAGAGAAAAGGCACTCAATGATAATGTATGAGCTGTCTGCAGGGCTCTATGGCGGCGGAAAAGAGTGCAGTGGTGCATTTAAAAAGAAGATTATTGTGTCAAGACACAGTAATACCTCAGCGAACACTGATTTTCATTGGGTGTTGGTGCTCAGCTTTGTCTGTCTGGGTGTGAACAATCAGAGTGGCTAATCAGGAAAGGAGTGTGTGTGTGTGTGGGGGGGGGGGGGGGGTATAGCCAAGCTATAGACATCTAGTATCTATGTGACGTTTTGCAATCATGTCAGGCTGTGACGTCATAAAACTACTGGGCCCTTTGACAGACAACACACTTCTCTTGCCCTGTCCTAACTTAACTTTGAGGTGTCTTTAAATCCGATACTGATAAGAGCAGTACTGTATCTACACTGTCTGTTTACGCTAAACTAACCAGCAGAAGTTTTACCAGAATTATGTCCATTGACCTGTCTTACAAAAGGAAAAAAACAATGTTTCACTTGTGGTTTTGGGTTTCTGGTTTTGAGGTTCCTGTTTTATGTTGAAAAATTCTTTCCTTGGGTGTCACCTGTAAATGGACTGTACTTATATAGCTTTCTAGTCTTCCAACCACTCAAAGCACTTTACAGTGCATATCTCATTCACCCATTCACACACATTCATACACTGATGGCAGTACTGATGACACCAATGGCGCGGCGGGAGCAATTTGGGGTTTAGTATCTTGCCCAAGGACACTTCGACATGCAGACTGGAGGGGATCGAACCACTGATCTTCTGATTAGTGGATGACTGGCTCTACCCCCGAGCCACAGCCCCTGTGTTTGATTAGTTCGCTTGTTCTCAATCTGTGGTGGTATGTGACCTTCCTGTAGTGGTAACTCAAATGAACCAGATATCAAACCATTAAACTAAGATATCGCTGGAATGGTATTTATAATAAGTTTTGCATTTCTTGTAATACTTTCTTTAAATATCGGCCTGATACTTAGTCTATGGGTTTGCCCTCTTTCAGTCGTCTGACTGGCCTGTCTTTGTGCTTTTCTCTCTGTTCCTGCTCCAAATGTATCTCAGTTCCGGATTTTTCTTTGCTGGATTTAGTTTTTTACCTGGACTCCTCAGCTGCCTGTTATATTTTTTGTGTTAAACTGCCTGTTCAGTAAGTAATTTCAGCTATACCTCAACAGTATGATGTTCTGTATAAGTATGAGTGCGGGTAAGTCTACAGGGTCATCTGCTGCACCCCCACTAACTGGTGTTTTGTTAAATTGGGCCTGTGAAATTTAAATTTGAAAAGCCTCAAAAGTGTTGTGCAGCACCTCAGAACCACCCCCTTCTTAGCACCCACACAGTTAACACAGCCCTCTGTAGCAAGTAATATTCATCACAACATCACCAGCTAACACAAGATCATGTCAAACTAACTAGCTTAGTTATCACCAATAGCACTGCTTAACCCACCAAGTAACAAACAATCAACGCTGATGCTGACATCACATCTTTATGCAAGATTTGATTTGTTGGAAGGTCTCCAAGTACATACAGAGTTACATATGCAGACACATTAATGCAAAAATAAAGGGAACCATACTAAAACATTTGCATTCCTTCTGGTTTCATTTTTTCTCACAGTCTCTTTTTTGCATCCAGTGAGTTTATGTCTGAGCGTCTTTTCTCACTGCCCAGTACTCTTCCTTATGACAAGCTTGTTTTACTCTCTGACAGAATGTGCCATATCTGAACCTACAGTAAAGGCCATGTTTGGTTCTCACCTTTCCATTTACAGAGATTTTGGGGAGATGGAAGCACATCATAACTTGCTCCTAATCTAATCCTGCCTGCCTCCAGGTCCCACACTTCCTTCCAGCCAGGTTTCTTCTTTTCTACACATTTGGCAGCCTCTCCCTGCCTCTGAATCTCTGTTACAATCAGTTTTCCTCCAACCAGCTGCTGTTACTTTGCCCACGAAAGCTGTGCTACACCCATCCTAAATCCCCCATGCCCATGGTGTACCTGCCCTTCAATATGCCTATGTCAAAGTGCTGCCTGAGCCTGTAAAACTACCCTTAGGTTCCACATGATCTTAACCACAAAAACATAAATGATACTTGAACAGCTACAGGGGGAAGAAAGTTCATAAACATTTGGCAGATACGGTCAGTTTTGCAACTTTTCTGCAGCGTACGTTTCCCCAAATCTGACTGCTGTTGTAAATTAATCGGTAAGTGGTTGACAGGGTTTCATCACTGAAACACACATTTTTACATGTATATAAGTCTGGAAATGGAAACAAATGGTACATGGTACAAAAAAAGTGGCATGATTGAATGTGCCAAACTGAAAAATGTGTTTACTTTGAAAACAAGCAGGTTGTCAAGGAGCCCAGCAGCTAATAATGATGATGTGATTGGTAGAGAGAAGGAAAACCAAACTAAACTATGTCATATGTCTGCAATTTTATTTTATTTCATGTTATTAAAGGACCAGTGTGTAGAACTTAGTGGCATCTTGCGGTGTAGTTTCTGCATTGCAGTCTTTGTTCCTCACCATCCCCTACCAAGCATGAAGGATAAACTACAGTGGCCGCAAAATGTGCAAAAAAATGAAAGGCCCTATCTAAAAAGTGTTTAATTTGCCTGTTTTACTGGGCCGCTTTACTGTACTGCGGACAGCATAAGAGGACCTGCAGCATTTGTAGATGTAAAAACCTCATTCTATGGTAAGAAAAACATGTTGACTCAGGTGATTATACGTGAATGAAAACACAATTATCCATATTTCTATTAATTTTCTCTCATATTCAGTAAATAGAGCCCTGTAAAACTGACACACTTGACCTTTAACACTGTTGTTTATATGCTATAAATTGAATTTCAAGAAAAATACCCAATTTGAAACTGCAGAGGCATTTCTAATAAACCATAAAACAAAAAGAACCTTCTTTCTCAAACCCAGTCCTGGATACTAGAGTGAGCATTTTGTTTTGTTTACGACTAGCACCTCTTCTAGTCTTTGTAACCACTCAAGGCGCTTTTACACTACATATCTCCATTCACACAGACACATACACTGATTCATATGTTCATGTTAGCAGACTCCTTTACAAATAAATCAGTCCTGTTACAGCCAACTGAGGAAGCAATTTCTTAAATTACAGCCTGTTTACCAATTAGCAAAAAACAGTGATTAAAATCTAACATAAATAGGTAAAATGCCTCAGAATCTCACATATGGTACCTTCAAGTTTCTCCCAACTGATTTGCATTTCAATCTTTATCTGAATTCAGCTGTGACTTGGCTTTAAATTACCCTGCTTCTAAATGCAGCAGCAGTTAGTGTGAATGAGACCAAGGACGTAAGGATCTTAGTTAGCCTATCAGTCTTGCTGACATCTCAACATCCACAACCGACAAAAAAAGAGCCATGGTCTTTCTACACACACGTTTCTATGCAGGGAATGTTCCCATTTTTTTTTAAATGCCAACCATTTTGTTTGTTTTTGTTTTCAGTCATTACTGGCTGACTGCTGAACCTCAGCATGGTCGCCTGCCTCCTCGTGAGAGTTCATCAACAGCATATAGCCAACAGCCTATATGCTTTGCTATGTGGTCAATTTGTCAGTTGGCTAAGCACAGCTTGAGTATGTCAGCTAAAACAAACCTCTTTCTGCAGCTTCAACATAAATGCATAGGTTTATTACAGGAACACTTCTTTATTTGCCATGCACTAGGTAATAAAAGAACCAGGAGTTTTTCAAGAAGCAGCTACTTTTTACTTTTTTGTGAAATAACAGAATACAAATAATACAATAGTAAATACATATCAAGTATCTGTAGTCTTACCTACCTCATATATCCATATATCCTAGAATAGGTAAATCTATTCTTCAATGAGGCTTCTGTATGTCAGCTTTAGTTTATTTTTTCTCTCTTGCTCTCAGAGCTCTTTCATTTTTTTTTTCTTTTTACGTCCATCTGTTGTATTGTGTCCATATTTGTCCTGTTCCCTTACTTTAAACTCATTCCAGCCATTTCCTGAGCCCGCAGGCTAATTTTCTCTCCTCTTTGCTTCCACCCTCTCTCAGCCATTTCTGCTTAGGTGAGTCAGTCAGCTGGGCTGCATCAAGGTTCTGCTCCACTACCTCTTTCCCTCCTGACTGTCCCTCTCTGCTGTTTCTCTTTTTAATTCCTCTGATAACTAGTGAAACCACACACACCCAGTCAAGAAAGTTACACCATAAATAGAGAGTACATTTGTGTTTTTTTCTGTGTGTGTTCTTGCACATAGAGAACTGCATGTACCTGTTCCTGATTAACACGCTCAGCCAGAAAAACAGTGGAAAAACAGGGTAGCATGGCCAAAGGGATCACATTCGTAATTTTCCTGCAAAAATTTGCTGCACAAAAGTCAGCTTTGATAAAAAAAAAACAAAAAAAAAAAACAGTTTGTAGGATTTAGTGGCATTTTGTAGTGCAGTTGAAACCCCTTCCACTCCCCCTTCTGTTCCAAGTGTGAAGGAGAAAGTGGCTGCAAAACGTGGGCAATGGAAAGGCTCCATCTAGAGCTGGTGTTACTGTAAAATGAATGTATCAATTTGTGGATGCAGGCATATATGTGGAATTCAAGTTTGTTACAAATATGTCTTACAGTAGCTCTATGAAGGAATGCTTTCTGAGCCGCAGGAGATCTGCTACATCATGCTGCTTCTGGCTCTGTTAATGGCGTAGACTGGGTGGTCAACTTTAATTGAAATAAATGTGGCATCATCTTGGTACTTGTCCAGATGTCCTAATATATCCACGATGGGCTGTTGTGACACTATACTGTTATCTTTAGAATTTATTGTTGGTACGACAGGATACTTATTTATATTAAAGCTAGGGTAGGGTTACTGTTTGTCAGATATTATTGATGCATTTGGTCAGCTGAGGTTTTTACCGAATTTAGACATCCACAATTGCTCACCCTGCTCATCCAGTCACAGCTCATAAGAAACTGAAAGTCATTTTATCATCATGTTCATGTTCCAGGGATTACATATTGTGTCAAAGATTAATACTGATGAAACGCAGACCTCACCAAATACATCGAGCTGAGAAGGCTGCACCCACACAAGGCAGTGGGAGCACTCAGTTACAACCTGTTTTCAAAGGGAATACTCATGCAATATATTATTATCTTTTCATGCATGTCATGTTTTCATTATTATATATGGGTTTATGTAAATCTGGGCTCACATATTTTGATATGTCCTTGACTCAAGGAACATGTAAAAAACAATTGCTGAATCTAATTGCACCCATCAGCATTCATAACACAAAAGGTTATTTATATTTTATAATAAAACAGATGCCATACTCTTCACATTATATATTTCTAACTCAGTGCTATGGTACCTTATAGTCTTACAGCCGAGGGCTAATTTATCTCCATGTCACACTACTGAGAGCGCAGTTAGCCAAGGGTTAACAGTTTAATAATGCAATTGTGCCTGGGTTAAGTGTAGTGTGAAAAGAGGTAATAATCATTTTAGAGTTGACTAAGATTAAAGTTTGGCTTACAGCCAATCGTACCCTGTGTTGGTTGTTAAAGAAGCTAATTAAACCCACATGAAAGTCTCTCCTCAGGAGCCAGAAAGATTAAACACCCTCAGGTGTATTCTCTCTCCAGCTACCACACAACAAAAATGGAACAACGATTAGGCACCATGCTCAGTGTGCAGTATGTAAAGAGTGATTCTGCTGGGTGTGTTTTCAGATGCGACATTAATTATAATCAAGATCTCGGTGATAGAAATACTGTTGTGCTATGTGATAATAAAGATACTACTGGAGATTTATTAAAAGCTTCAGTCTCTGTTTACATGTAGCTTTTCATTATGGTTCAGGTTTAGTGGGGAGATTAAGTCACTGTTTGTCTGAGCATTTCCGACTTATAATTGCTTATTAGTTCATCAAATATTCTGCGGTGTGACAGTAGATGTTGTTCATCCCTTTGTCTCCTCACCTACATAATCACACGGGACACTGTGTGTGCTCCTTTCTTCATTTGTTTGTCCATGTCCCCAGTGTGTGTATGATATTCCCAGAATGCCACTTAATTAATACATAAATAAAATCCTTAATTAATACATAAATGATCCTTGTGTGATCTTTATTTCTCCACATACCCTTGTTAATGTGCTCATGTATCACTTAGTTTGTTTATCTGAGTGTACAGTCTATGATATAGGCTATATACATTGTCAGTGTGAAGTAAAGCAAGGGCACAGTTGTTTCTTTAGGATCCTGCTCTTTGACACAAGTATTAGGATACACACACTTGCACACAGCTTCCTCTTCGCCTGGCTGGAATTTGTAAGCCCTGAGCTTCAGCCAAGCTCCTGTTGCTGAGGGGGAACCAGCTGCACACTCATCCAATCCTCCTGCTAGTTCTCTTGTTAATGGAACAGTCCACTGCACCCCTGTCCATGAAGGCATTTGGTACAGCCCATTGGTGCTCCTCTTTCTGGTTTGTTACTGACTCAGTAGTATCAAAGCAGTCAGCCAAACGCCAGCTTGAGTACACGCACACGCACACGCACATACATATAGCGATAGTGAGGACGTTTAAAAGAGTGAGTTGTAAGAGAGGAGCAAAGAAATCCTTGGCTAGCCTCTCTTCTTTCAGTCTCCTTGTTGTTTGGCATCCCTGATATGACCCTGTTCAGCCCGAGATGTGAGTATACCACTGTGTGTGTGTCTATGCATGTGTTAGTAGATGTTTGCATGCAGCACTGTGTTTCAGAAAGACAATATTTTCCACTGTGTCTCTCATTTTTTGCCCCCCCCCCCACCCCCCCATCCTCTGCCTCTTCCCTACAAGCCGTTCTGTTAATACTGAGGCTGTATTTGCTAGTATGTACTTCATCTTGAATCCCACGTCCCCTCTCACTTTTGCCTAATGGATGTTTATTAATTTATTTTTCTCTGTACCGACACATTGATCTAATCAGATGGTGGTTTGGAAAAGGAAAGGGTATGATGTGAACATTGTGATGCATTAAGAGGTGTTTCTGTCAACTTCTTGTTCAGCTGAATATCATCAAAACTCAAGCCGTCTGTTACATTGGCAAGGTCAGCACTTGCTCTCCGGGCATAAAGGTTTGTGAGACAGAAATGTCCGATAATAACTATAATAGTAGTCCACTGGTCCTTTGATGATGGGCTAAAGCATTCATTTTGTTTTCTTTGTCTTCAGCTGCAGAATCAAGAGTGCATCTCTTTTGGGAACAATTCCTAATCAGGGCACTTTTACAGACATGCAGGCAAAGCGCCCACACCTCCTCACAACTTCACACTCCGCTCACAAAGTGACATGTCTTTTGGGAAAGTAAAAGCTTCAGTAGAGTTCAGTACAGCCTGAAAAAGTACAGTGAAACAGTAAAATTGTCTCTGTGATGTGGGATGTTTTCATGGTCTGTAACCCAGATCATGTGTAGTCATGGCACCGCTGTATCTCCCTCACTGTAATGCAAGAGCTTTCACTGGCCTCCTTTTTGCTGTGGTGTATAGATCCAACCTTTCTTTTTGGCGTACACCAGCATCCGACATCCTGACATCTATTCATCTTAACCTTCCCTATCTTTTCTGCTTCACTTTCTTTGACTGTTAGTTAATGCCTGTGATGACATTGCATTTAGCCCCGAGTCAGGAAACTAAAGCTCCATGGTTGCTGCTTGGCTGACCTGAGGTCAGTTGCAGTGCAGGAAATGGGAAAGAGGCAACATGGCAGAATGTGGAGGAGTAAGAGGCATGCATGCTGTGCTTTTACATCCACATTTGACAAACTACTCTCTCTCTTTATAACTAGGGTGCCACAGACTGTGGCCTGATTAATAAACACTGTGGTAAGTGAGGATTAAAAAGCTGGGCATATTTAAGAGAAAACTAGCAGAGAATGGCCTCTTGATCTGGAAAATGTTTTAAACATGAGTCAAAATACAGAGCAGTATGCAAGCAGAAAATGTGACAGCTTGCAGATGGTCTAATTAATTTGAGGTTTAAAGCAAAATACAACTGAAACAACCTTTGTCACATTTGAAGAGTGAAACAAACTCAAGTGAAAAAGCGTATAAAGTGTAACCAACAATAGAATTCTCATTTTGCTCTCATGTCTCTTTGTGCCACTTTATAGCAACAACAGAGTTTTATCTTGACAACTTTATTCGAAGATAAGAAAAGCTTTTAGCTATTAGCAAGGTCATTACCAATTAGATTGAAAGAAGTGGCAATAACAAAAGGAAATATAAAGAAAACAAAAAAAAGAAAAGAACAATAAATATGTTTTCCACCAAGGTATGAAATTGTTTCCAAAATCTGCCAAATCAAAGTGAAATCAATTTTGCAGTCCCAGTTGTTCTAGCAACCAATGATTGTTGCAGAGGCGTTCAATTATAATTGCTCAATTGTCTTTTTGGGTAGAATGTTTGAGAAAATAAAGACGTGTGAGCAGGATTACAAAACAATGTGCTTTATTCGATTGCTGAAAAAAATTGTGTTTTCACCTTGAGCATTTGTGCTGTGAGTTGTGTGATTTAGACATTGAATTTAAGGATGCATTCAACTCATCGCATGAAAAATTGATGAATAAAGGAGAGAGAGTTGACATGAAATGATGTAAGGCGATGGAAAATTTAGTGATATTTTTATCTGATCATGTTATTATCACTTATCACACTGAAAGCGCACAGATTAGTAGTGGAAGGAAATTATGTTTTCTTATGCAAATTACTTTGTTAGCTATTTTAAGTTACACTGATGCTATTCCACACAGCCAGTGATGGCAGCATGCGTGTATGTGAATGTAATTATGTGGCTTTGAACATAAAATGCACGATGTGCACGAAACACCTTCTGGTCCATGACTGTCTGAATGTTTAACTCTTGAGCTTTATGGTTGTATGCATGGATCACCTGAAGGCTAACTAGAAGTAATATTTAGAAAAAAGAAAAAAAAAAAGCTGATAGAGAAGTTGTGTCTATCAGAAGTAGTGTAGGCAGAGAGGTGAATGCACAGGTTCATACAAAGCAGCATTCCTGGAGTTAGGGGAGAATTCAAGGACACTTCAGTAGGGCGGATGCTGACTGACTAGGGTCTTCAAAAGCTGTCTAGTCAGCTGAAGCACTCGCCACTTTCCTGCCTCCTGTGGAGATTCAGAATAATTTAGAATAAGAAAATGTTTTCCGCGTTGTTGCTGTGTTATTTTGTTTCTAGGTAGTGTGATAAGCCGGCTACTAGTTTGGCTCGGTATGAAGCGACAGTCTGGCACCCCCTGACATGCGTTGATGCAAAATGCAGTGACACACTGTAGACCGTGGCAAAGGCTGAGACTTTGTTAATACTCATTATGGCTGATTGTGTGTGACCTTGATGTGGTCTCTAGTGCCATTTGCTCCTATTTTACATACAAGCTGTCTCTGAGATTATACAGCTGTTTGCTTTCTGTATCCTCTAACCATACTTTTTTATTAGTTGGACACTCTTGTGATTGTCCCAGATCCAGCTGGTCTGTAGTGACAATAATGACATGATAAAGAAACGATCACCATACAGGGATTTCAGGCATGTACAGTAATTATCTTTGATTCATTGAAAAGGTAAAATAATGTTTCAAAAATCAAGAATGAGTTCTTGATACACAATTCCATAATGCTGTCATTTTAATATTTATAGACACCGAAGATTAAACAATGTACAATTAATGAATATTTATGTTAGAGTCAAAAGTTTTTCTTAATTTTTTTAAAGATAAAACTAAATTCTTCGGAAAAAAGAAATAAAAGACAAGAAATAAATAAGATTAAAAAAAGAATAAATGAGAAACAGCCATCACAACAACAACTATCAATCACCATTATCATTGCATTTATCATTGCCACAGTAAATCACTGCAGACGTGCATTAAATGGTATTTAAGCAGCTAAGAACAGGGGGAAGAACCAAGAAAACAAAAGGAGGGACAAGACATTATAACTACTGTCAGGATTATGGTCATCGTCGATGTTCCATCATTTAAATTAAAAACATCTCATTTACAGCACCAATAAACTTTGCAAAACTGCTAAAAAGCAGAACAGTTCAGAGTGTGTGACAAAAGAAGGAACTTTTTATTTGCACAAATTACCACAAAAAACAACAAGCTGCAAGCTTCAAGCTAAACACATCCATACATTTAACAAAAACATGTATGTTTGTACATGCATGTGTGTGCACATGTGAAATCTATACCGGAAAAGTCGCACATAGGATTTTGTTTACCAAATAGCAGCCTGATTACCACCTGAGGTGTTGCTGCTGTGGAGCGAGACAACTGTGCTCAGCGGCATCCACCACTCTCTTCCTGTGTAATGGCTCCTCCATGCAGTCAATCATACAGCCGTCATGTTGCTCAGCAAACATATCATAAAACTGAGTTTTGTTTCCCTCTGACGTACAATCACTTCATCTGCAATCTCTGTAGATGAGGAATTATCCGGTATGTTCATACACATCAATCTTCTCATGAGGTGTCAATCTTTTGTCATCTCAGCGGAGGAAAATAAAGTTACCGTCACATGAAAATACTACACTGCCATATGAAAAGTGTGGCCTGTAGTAGAGGTGGGTGATATGTAATCACAGGGCAAACACATACATTATAAAATGTCAGTATTTTTCTGCTGTATATTGCCTCTTTTATTTTATTTTGCATTAATTTCCTGTCTATATTCCTGTGTGCATGCATGCAGGCTCAGGAAAATCATAGTTAAGGTGTCAGCAGCAGGGGCCAGTTCCTCACCCACAGAGACACTGTTGGCTGCAGAGAAGCCATCCAGCAGGTCACTGTATGACTATAAACTGTCAGAAAATTATCTCTGCTGTGGGAGGTAAAAGCGCATACACGTGTCTAAATTTCCTTTCACACATTCAAACCCATACTTAATTAATTGTAGCTTCCAGCCATTTGACAGTCACGCTGTGTGAGTCTATGTGCAGCTGGCCCAGTCACACTCCATTCACCACCCATCTGTCCATGTCAGACCGGCCTCCTCTCCTCTCCTCTCCTCCTCTTTTTACTCCTTCACTTTCTCTCTCTTTTACACTCACCTTTGGTAAATCACTGCTGAGCCACAACCAACATGAGCAGTGAGCTGTCGGCATATCCTGTAATCAAGATGGCTCGTGGTTAATTGGCCCATTGGACCAGTGTGTGTGTGTGTGTGTGTGTGTGTGTGTGTGTGTGTGTATATGTGTATGAGGTGTTTGCAGGAGAGACATACAAAGACAGACAGAGATGGGATTTGGCTTTTGAGACAAGTCTAAAGCTGCACCAGGTTTTTGATGTACGCTTGCAGACGACAGACAAAAATGGAGGTGAACAGCTGGCTCGGAGTGGCAGAAGCAATCAATGGAGAGTGATAGATGTATGTGAAAAACAGCAACTGTCAGTCTTAGCCTGCCCTTTAGTCATTACCATGTCAAATGATGGCGACCTTTAGGTTCATTTTGCTCAAATTAAGAGTAAATTTGGATGTGGCATATATGAGCAGACACTGTCCAGGGTTTGCAGGTTTGAACACTCTTCTTCGTATTACTCAAAGTTAATCAGTTTCTTTTTCATACAGACATGAGCATGAGTGGAGAGTTGAAATCCAGCCGCTCCAGGGCAGCGAATAAGAGGGCCAGCAACACTACTTATGGGTGAGTATGACCCCCCACCCACCCACCCACCCTGGCAATAGATAATCATGTGCTGTATTATTTTCTGTAGCCCTTTATCTGTAAGTCAATGGCTGCACCTCAGCGCAATCAATGCAGCATTATTCGTTATTAGCTTCATACCAGCCGTGTATGTAAGCTGCTATTGATTTTGGCCAGAGGTGCTGTCTCCATCAGTCAGTGTTTTGATCTATCTGTTGATCTAGTGCACACATATGACTGGAGCTGATTACTGTTTATTGCTGGCGGTTCAATACAGGACCATGGAGCTACACTTGCATTAACTGTGCACTTAAATAGCTGGTGATGGGAATGGAGGGCAGTGGGAGAGATGACAGTGTGTGGGCTTGGTTAAATTCATTCATTCCTTCATTACCCTTACCACCAACTCTCTCCTTGAACTGCATCTTACTCTGGCTGCAGTTCTGTAGGCTTCAGCTCCACTAATGAGCATAAACCACTCTGTGTGTGAAGTGTGAGTAGATTCACATTGCTTAGGTCGCACCCTCACTACTCTGACAACGCATTTTCTCCTACATGTGTCCTCTGGAAGTCCATATATTTCCCTTCATACAGCAATGGATGTGGAACCAATAAGCAAGGAGCTTAGAAGACATCACTTAGACGTGCGATTCTGTGGCATTGTTTTATGTTTTAATTACTTTTTATTGCTAATGACTGAACAGGTTATGATGTAACCTAAAAAAAGAGCCCTTCCACAGTTCATGATTGCCTATAACAGCCTGAGCCTTTATTTGTAAAGGATGGATTTTCAGGGAAAATCCAAAGGACACAATGTTTATGCATGCCCCCGAGCCTGTGAATGTTTTTGAGAAATTGAGTCGCTAATGTCAACAAAAGACCAGAATCCACTACAACACAGAGTCCCACACAAAGTCCAAACTCAGTTCTGCACTGCATGTAAAATATATTGTGAGATTGTGCTTTTAGCTGGCTAGCATTAGCCTGTGTGCTAATACAGATGAATTGCTAGCTAGCAAACGTAGCAAAATGCTGTCTTGGGTGGATAATGTCAGATATTTATCCAGACTCCCAGGTCTGATCTGGTCTGTAAATTGACTGGCTTGCCTTTTGCAGGTTGGTTGGCTGGTATTGTGAGGTGGCCAAACACATGCATTGTCATTGGGTTGCAGCTGGCTGATTAACCTTAGCTTGCTTGCTCACTAATGCACTATCTGAGTGATGTAACAGTACCAAGCCTTTGCTTTGGTAGAGCGATGCAAGTCAGCTAACTAACTGTAACTGACCAAACCTCACCTTTCCAGCACTCAGTGTTCATTGCAGCGCTCATTATCGTATACATAGCTCATTTTTGGCCAATGCCCAGGAAGATGCTCTGGTGCACCTGATGAAGTGTGAGGGCAAGCAAAAGGATGCTGTAGTTCACTGAACAGCCAAAGGTGTCATCATTAACAAGGGTTTTCTGAATGTTACTCGTTAAAGAGAAATCGCAAAAATGTCAACTGGATTTAACTCCACTTCCGCAGATGTAAAGTTATTAATAATGAAATTGTTGTGACTAGCTGCACTAATATAGGCGTGCAAGGCTTTTTGCTGACAGTGGAAATAGTGAGCGTAAAGATGATCACATTAAAGCAACGGTAAACATAATAAATAATATTGAAATACTTTGCAGGGCATCCACCACAGGACAAAATGCAAAATAGGTAAGCAATACAAACAAGAAAGGAAATGAATATTAATACATGTAATAATTGTTAATGTGAAATTGTTTGTCCCAAGTCTAATCAGCAAATCTCATTATTATTCTCTCTTCTGCATAACTGGGACTCCACATTGTGTTCCCAGCACCACAATAAATGCTGATATTTTTTCCATTCCTGGCGCCTCCATTTCCTCTACCACTGTTGATTTCATCATATCATACAGTAGTACGTAGAAGTATGAATATTGCAGTATAGGACATTATATATTATGTCCCTAACGTGTCCTTCAAACAGTTAATCCAGCTCTCTGCCTATGCTCCCTGCTCCACTGCCTCTGACCACCTCTGCCTACACCTTAAACCCCCACATGTTATTTGTCCATTCCCCCAAGTAGTTATTCAACAGTGTGTGGCCATGCATTAATGAGGTTAGTCATACAACACCCTACATACAACACACGCACACACACACGCACGCACACACACACACACACACACACACACACACACACACACACACACACACACACACACACACACAGAATGACTAACTGCAAATGAACACACCTGGGGTGACAACCCTGAATAACCTGGGCCCACCTCACTGTTTACAGAGATGACATGGATTTAAAGCAGACCAACCCGACTTCCTTTGGTCGTTTATGGACAAGACAAGTGGATGGAACTAAGCTGAGAACCTGTGTTCACACAGAAAAGAAAAGGTCTAAGAGTCTACTTCAGTTGTATTTATACAGCGCCAAAGCATAACAGAAGTTGAGACTGAGGCTTTCCATATAGAGCAGACTGTACTCTAGACTCACCATCTCAGTTTAGCATGCTAATGTTTGCTAAATAGCACAAAACACCAGGTATAGTCATAGGATACATTGTCTGGATACCATTATTGTTTGTACCAGGTTTAGTGCAAATATATGTTGAGATATTTCACAGGATAAGTAAAAACTCAGTTAATTGGGATTCATTCTCTGGGCATCATTAATGTCTGTACAACATTTCATGGCAATCCATCTAATAGATGTTGAGATATTTTAGTCTGGACTAAAGTGGGCCGACACACCACCATTGCCACGGCACTAGCATGGCTAACAACACATAATAACTATAATAACTGCAAACGTAGAAATCTGAAGACAGTATCTGAATGTGAATCTGAATATCTGAATCTTTTCATCCGCATAGCATTATACAGATCTTGAGTTCCAGGCAAAGTGAGAGAAATCTGCTAATCTGCATGATCGTTTTCCAGAAGCTACAATACAGCTCACAAATGTCATAAATGTGAATCATGGTGAGACGGCTACCAAAAAGCTCTTTACTCCAATAATCCAGCTCTGTGCCGTTGGCAGCACTGTGCCCCGTCTCCTCCCTCCTCCCACTGTTCTCACAGAGCTGGCCAACAAACACTATTGCCTGTGGCCTAGATTACTTTGCAAGCAAACTTTTCTACTCATGTCTAAGACGCTAAAGCAATGTAATCTGCTCATGGAACACCTTGCAGGTTGCCAACATTACTGTACTGTCATTATTGCTAGAAAGTTGGATTATGAAGCTTAAAATATGAATATGAAGCTCGCTTTCTATGTACAGTCAAACCCAATAACAGCTTCTTTTTTTTGTTTACATTTGATGTAGTCTTCGTAATTTTTTGTTTCATTAGAGCTAGCAAGGTGTTTTCCCTCCCCTTCCTCTCTTCCCACTGCCACCGTCTCTGCCCAGCCCCTTTGCTCCAGAACAGCCGTGGTGATATATACAGATTTTGTCATCATTTATCGTCCATGCATTCTGACTGTCACAGGTCGCCTCTAGTATGGCATGGCGGGACCCAGCTGTGGAAGGAAGGATGGGATAGAGAGAGTGGGAAGTGTTTCACAGCCCAGATGCTGCAGCCGTGGTCTCTGTGCGCTCCAGTGCACTACTACAAAAGCTCACTGTGCTGTGTGACCTGTATAAGGAGGCTCAGGTGCCAGAGGAGGGGCCTCAGAGGTGTTTATGTGGCGTGTATATACATACATACATCCCTAATGACTTAATACCAGCTTAGTTTTTTTTAATCCACTTCGTTACTGTTACTGAAGAGACATTACTATAAAGACTTCATTATATTAAAAATCCAGCCTCAGTTCCTGACACAAAGTTTAAAGAAAACCACTATGCCCAGTCCAGCTCTCTTTTCACCTCCCTGATGTTTTGACCAAACATCTCTGCAATTCTCGTGCACTGATCTTTAGTTTCTCCAGCCTGTGTTCAGGTCATTACAGTGCTCATTTTATTATCTGCTCCATTTTGCATCTCAGTGAAGGGACTGACCTGAACACAGAGTAACTGAACATCTGGTCTCTGGTGTTTTCGTCTTCTTTCTCCATGCTCTTCGTTATTTTAATATTTTCTCATCTGTTTTAATTATCAGACAGGCTGGTCATAGAGGAGTTTGAGTTAGGGTGGAAACGATGCAGGCCCATCTGTCATATAGGCTCAAAGAGGCTAATGGGGACGGGACAGGTGGAGGCAACAGGGCATGAACTCTGCAGTTGCCAGCTGAGCAGTGGGTCATGACGTCCTGTCTGTATCTTTTGCATTTTAAGGGTTAATCTCATGACAAATATTCCAAAGGTGAATAAGAGGGTGACAGGAAATAGGTCACATAAGTGGGCTAAAAAGATCGTTCTAGTTTATTCAATTATTTTAATCATATTTATTGGTTATGGTAACACTGTTGTCAGTGCATTCATTGCTGAGACCTTTGAATGAGTCTGATGGAGGAAGACAAACAAACATCAGACAATCATGCAGATATCTAAAAAAAAGTCAAACTTATTTAGAAGATAAAACAACGATAAACCGTAAAATCCAGCAAAAGTTTACAAAAGTATGCATATCCGAAGGTGTACATGTGAAAAACAGAAAAACACAGTTCGTACTAGATAATACCCCATGAACATTTATTGGTGTACCACCATGAACATGAAACAAATTCAAAAACAAAGAGTAAAATTCACACTCTCAGGGCCATAAACATCCATCACAATTTACTTGACTTTACTTCTTGTTTTAAATTTGACCTCCCATACTTGCTTCAGTTCTACATGGCATACATCTAGCTAACGATCATCAGTCTGCTTTTTTCTTAACCTCCTGATGTAGCTAGCAGAGCTGATCAAACTTGGTTCGTCAGACTGAGGAGAATGACACGTTTCCGCTCATCTCTAAGAACAGATATCTTCATACGAATGCTAAATGCAAAAAAAAGTGTTCTGCTTGTTTTGCTCTCCACGCAGACTTTTTATCTGCATGCAAACCAAGCCCGATCAAACATGGTCATCACTTACCATTGCCTACAGATTCTGCATTGTATGCAGATATCTGTTTATAGAGATTACCCATAAGGCAAAAACTCCGACAATAAAGGCACAGGTTTTCTATTGGGAATAGATCTGTAAAGCTGCACCTTTTTTCACTGATCGTGTATTTTTAGTCACATCTACCATCATCTCATTTGTTCCCATGCAACACTTGTCACGTATTTTGTCAGATTGTACATGTGTATCCAGCCTGAGGCTCGGCTGGCTGACATCTGTAAAACGACCACAGGCAGTGAAAACGCAAAGGGCAAACGGAGGCATTCTGCTGTCAGGAAAGTAATGTCGAAGTTCACCCGTTTTTATGAACGACCTCTATCTGCTGGACATATTTCTGTGACATCACTCTGCTTGTCACAACACAGTTGACTGCCAGCTGTTATGACACCCACCCACAGCTAAATCTGTACACACAACATCCTGATCGTCTTACAGTTTAAAACATTGAGTGATTAAATTCATGTTTATTTATTGTCAATTGGAGAAAATAGCATGTTGTTGCTTGTAAAACACACCCCAACATACCCCCTATTTATTTTCGAGTGTGAATGTTAGGTTAGGTTTACCACCACATTTATAAATGAGGAAATAAATGATGAAATAAATGTAAATAAATGTAGATGTCTTATATTTGCTGACTTGCATTTATTGTAGCAAGTATTTGATATATATTCATGAAATCAACAAATAAAGGAGGACAGGGCAAAATACAACTAGACAAAATCCAGCATGACTGAAGTTTGTGTTGTTCATTTGTTGTATATTCGGAAACACTACTCCAGTTCACAGTGATGAGTTCCTCGATGTATAGCTTCTCCTCACAAATAGCGAAAGCGTTCTGCTTATGTCTGCACCTTGGTAAAATGAAGTTAAATCAAGCATGGAGAGGTTTCTAGGCTTTGTGTGTCAGTGTTTTCATGTAGAGTAGCAATTCTTTTCATGTCAGACACCATGTGGCCAGTCAGGTCCTCTGACTGATATGCATGAAACCTGTTCATGCTCGGTGTATGGCTCACTACCAGCTCAATACAGCAAGATTCTGTGTGTGGTGTCGCATAAATCTATAAACCTTTTTTCTTGTTGGCAATGGAGGCAGGCTAAGCTGATTCAACAATGGTCAATACCAGTGGTCAATCAAAGTCTGCAGATACCCATTGCTTTGCAGAACAGATTGTTGTGAAAGTGCACAGCCACATCACAGCCATCTTTCAAGTTGTGTATACTGCACACTCACTTCATGATCTTAATTATAAAGATTTAGTTGCAATTATTTTTGATTTGATGTTTTAGCATCAAAACAGAGACCCTCCCCTACGGCATTTATTTTCAAACACCTAAACTGGAATCCTAAAATGTACCACTTACACACACATGTATGCATTTATACACACAACATATGCGTTTTTATTAAGATAGGGGACAATTATTTCAGCATTTAGCACAACAAATATCAAATATGCCTTTCAACACCATGGAAATCATGAACACAGCTTTTTTTGTTGCTGGGTACTCTACTAAGGAAGAAGCAAACCTCCTGAAGGTTCAGCATGAGCCAACAGACAGGCTCTGTCAGAAAGAGCAAGTGCCATAGCCTATGACTGAGGTCAACAGCAGCCTTGACACGACATTAACTGACACGCTAACAGACTAATCAGTGTTGAATTCAGACATGTGGTGTATTATTATTGTTTTTATATTGGTTTAGGTAGTAGCGAGAGGGACAGAACATGATACATGTATATGTAAGCGCTGAAAAGAAGTATAATCTTATCGTTATTTTAATTATTAGCCATCCATTTTCTATAACTGCTAGTCTATCCCAGAAGAAGCGAGGCGCTGTGCACCTTGTGTCGCCAAGTTGTCCGTTCATAGCAGAACACATAGAGACAAACAACCATTCGCACTCACATTCGCACCTATGATCAGTTTAAAGTCACCAATTAACCTATTGAATTGGTGACATTCTTACACACCTTATGAGCTGGACCACCACTGGCAAGAAAGCGTATAGCCAAGGTGTCATTTTTTCAGCCCACTAACTATTCATCAACGCATACTGTGCCTTCCCCTTCCACTTCCAGCCTCAGTTTTACAATGTAACTGCGATTGTTTTTTTCCACTCTGTCCTTTGTCAGCTTTCTCTCTGCATGGATGCACAGATGATATGCCGTCTGCAGTCCATTCCTGGGAGAGATGAGGGGGGCTGTACTGTAGGTAAAGGTCAGTGCAGTCAGAGGTGGATGTACTGTTGGGGAAAAAGGTCACTCTGTGCAAAGGAGGGAGGAGACTGAATCTGCTGGTTTCAGGGCTCCTGCCAAAGCCTTTAAGACAGCAAAGAACAACTGAAGATGTGTGGATAGAGAGAACCGGTTAGTAAGAAAGAGAGAGGGTTTCTGTAGACATGATGTTGTGCGGAGAAAAGGTCATGAGTCAGTGGTGGTGACACCAATAGCTCAGGGCAGGATAGCAAGAATGACCACGATCACATAACTGAGAAAATAAAAATATGTTTCCAGCCATTTCAGTATGTGTGTGTGTGCTGGTTTATATCCATATATTCTGTGGCTGTGTGCATTACCAAGCCAGATGAGTTATCTCTTCTGTCCTGCAGGCTTATCACTCTACAGGGGTCGGTCGCTCTGCTAATGAAGTCATCTCTATCCATACTGCCTTCTCAGTGGTTGGAGGAGAAAAGTAAGGGAAGCAGGTGGGAAAGGAAGAAAAGGAAGCATGAATAAGGACTGATGCAAAAGCGTGAAAGGCACGCGGGGTGTAATACAGAGTAACAACAGTACAGAGGACAAGTGTGAAACAATTGAAAGGGAGAGGAGTAGATAAGAGGGAAAATGCAGATAGAGAAAGAAATAACAACAGTCAAGGAGAGTGAGGGGTGAAGAAAGCAAAGGAGGGAAAGCAAGTGAGCACTGCACCGCGTGTCATTGGCCCCCTGGCGTGAACAATCCATCTCAAATTGATCTTCCAGCTCGGCCCAGCAGGGCATTCTGAATCAATCTCAAATTGATCTCTGTGCCAGAGGTCGGGAAAACTAGCAGTGGAGCTTATCAGAAATATAGTGGTGCTGGGAGGATCTGACAGGGAAACTTATCACACTGCACAACAGGAAATGGGCTCTGAGCCCCCGGGGCAGCAAGAGGACGAGCCTTCTCCCTCTGCACACACACACACACACACACACACACACACACACACACACACACACAACCACACTCACAGGCACACACAGATTCAATGTCTCTTCGTGTACCTAACACAACCATATACTGACACATGCTCCCCAGTGTTCAGCACAGTACAGAAAGGATATACTGTGCATAGACACACACTGACAAACGCACACAAGCTCTCATACACACAAACGCACATCAGTACACACCTAGAGGCTACGTCAAAAAATAAAAAAGTTTGTCAGAGCACAATATGTCAATATATTTTAAGTTAGACAGGTGAGATTTGAGGCCTGGAGCTTTTAATGACTTATAACACATTTAATGTGTCCTCAGCAAGGCTGCGTGAAAGGCCCGAGGAAGGACGATCAATACCGCCTTGCATTCCTCGGCTTAGAGGAGCTACTTGCCTCTCCAGGCTCAGTTAAAAATAAAAACCATATAAACAATTGTTCAAAAGTGACGTTTACCACAGAGTGTTTCTGGAAACACTTCGAAAATCTAGTCTGGTAGTGCAGGAACTCTTCACGCACATGCCATCAGCTTGCCACAACTGGCTGCTGATAGTTAACTTCTGTAGAGTGAGGTGAGCTGTTATTACTGTCTACTGGCAAGTGTTCCCACTGTGGACTTTGCAGTGCCTTTTCTCACTTTTCATGGCTGCTCAGGTCACCAGATTGAAGCTGACAGCAACTTTACAGAGCACCGCCAGAGACGAGAACACACAGAAAACAAGGCTGGTCTGTTGTGCTTTCTCGCTGTAACATTATATACACTTATCTCGTGCACTCGATAGAATTTTGAATACTTTCAGTAGAAGAATGTGGCTTCTATCTTCTATTTTTTTTTCTCTCTCTCTGTTGCCGCTCTGAAGAAACTATCTCAAAGTTAATTTTGATGACAAAAGAGCTGCAGAATGGCAGAGATTGGGCGAGGGGAGCAATGCAGGCAATGAGAGACTACGGGAGTGCAGTGAAAAAAAAAAAGGTGCAAGGAGCAGAGGGGTGTCTTTGAGCATGTCAGCGTTTGGGAGGCAGCAGGAGAGCCTTTTCTGTGGCCTGGACTGGAAAAGCTCTCTGTCAGCACAGAGGGGTAATGGGGGTTAGCAGGGTGAATAGAGGGAGTCAAGATGAGTGTGTGAGTATATTAAAAAAAAAAGTGTGAGTGTATAGGTACAAGTGGCTGCATGCCCTGAGGAGTATTACAATATATCAGTGACCCCAGTGACCCTCAGGACTACAGTGAAATAACCAAGCACATATACTGTACATGTACACACTCACGATACAAAATAATGGGATCCAGTCTCTAGAAACATGCATATAACCATTTAGTGAATTTAATATAAAAGGTTTGGCAAAAATGTACAAAATTCCCATAGGAGGAGAAAACCAGCAGCCGCCCCTGTATTCGGCTGCCACACAGCAAAGTCAGATGTTGATTTAAAGGCAGATCTTTAGGTGGATGTCCTGTTGTGGCTTTGGTCTGGTGCATAAGCACCAACTTATGTTAATTAATGCTTCAGCAAAAACAAGCCAGATCTTTTTTTTGACCTTTTGGCCTCCATGAGCGACACACACACATGCAGACACACACACCTCAGAGTCACCTCCCTGCTGCTTTACACTCAGTCGTTCAGTCAAACCTGGCATGCCTACCAATGAATGACCTTCAAATACACTGACACACGTACCCAACATCCTGGTACAGGCTCCTCTCTAGACCTTTTTTTGCGGTGGCTGTTTTGACTTCTCGTAGTAGGAAAAGCACAGATGAAACAAATTCAAATCCAGTTGTTTTTTTTGTTTTTTTAAAGTATGTATGTTGTTGTAAATGTTGTATAAAGCTTTTTGTGGCTCCAGAGGGAGCTGCAGGAAGTCTGATAAATGTCCTCGAGTGAGTTACTGTTGGTTTGGTCTGAAGACTAGAAGTTTGAAAATGAAAAAGTCAGTGTAGTTTAGAAGTCTAGAAGAAGTGAACTTACCTCTGCAGCTTGTTCCTCATCTCTGCTCGAGGCTAAGTTATCCATTAGTATAACACACCTGAATCTCTGACTGAACTGTCGATTTGCCAGGTTTTGACAAGGAAAAAGACTATGTGGAATAAAAAGGATGATATCTTGCGTTCTGCTGCATTGATTTTTATACTTTAAACTACATATTTTTTAAACTACCTATGGTGTGTCAGACAATGTAATAGGAGACTAAAGTATAGTTTTAGTATGTTTTAGTGGATAGAATAATGAAATAAAGTCTGTTAAACGAAACACCCAACAAGTAAAGATACTCCATCACAATGATGACAAAACACTTAAAAATCCAATATTGCCATCCGTCAGTCCAGCTCATTGCCGATTATGACCTTGTACAACCAGAGCTAATAAAGTAATAGCTAGCGTTATAACAGAATGAAAAATGATTTGATGGTAACAAATTTGTGTTGACTCACTGTAATTATCATCATATCTCTCAGTGCTTGGACCCTCCTAATTTAAATAGTGTCTTTACTCAGAAAGTCTCAAGTTCAACTTCTGCCAATGGCTCCTTTTCCGCAGCAGCAGCCCACTTAGTTTTTGTCTGAGCTCTAAGTTGGACACTTGTCTGTCTCCTTTAGCACGCTTTAATATATCTGCCTCTTACAATCTCTATCCTAACAACAAGCAAGGCAGATAGAGGGAGGTTGGTCACTTAGCATTGCTAACGTTAGCTGAGGTTAAACTTTTGTCCGGTGAGGATCGCAGACTGCAGTCTGAGGTTGACTCTGTAAATGTCAGTCCTGTCGATCACAGTTAAAACCACAGTCAGCTCTCATGAGGGCCTTTCTGAATGGCAGCTTATTATTTGTCCTAGATTTCCCCTAAATGTTCAGATTCTGACTCGCCGTCCGAGGGGAGAGCTGCATTTGTTTGCTCCATGACTGGATGACATAGTCTAACTAGACACAGCGACTCACACACACACTCAGAGCTCCAGTATCTTTGTGACAACGTCTTGTCTTTTTCACTTTCTTTTTGGCGGCGAGGAAAGAAGTTAATTTTGGCTCGGTATACCCATGCTGCTTTGCCCTTCATGCAGTTGAGCTGAAATGACTTTTAGCTTTTAATTCTTCCATAATTTCAGGCCAACTGAATAGTTCAGGACACAGAGACGATGCAGGGGTTTGACAGAGTTGAAAAGGCTGGGAGGATTAATTACTCCAGGCATCCCCGTGTAACCTTTTAACTTTGCGCTCTAAGTTGGTTCTGACGGGGATAGTCGCCCCTGTTAGAGAAAGTGTCTTGATATCTCTGCTCCTCATGCTCTTTATGGGTAATGGGTGGAGAGGAGGGGTCTCTGTGAATGCCCTGGATGTCACTTGTCACCTTACTGCTGTGTAATGCTGCTAATTAGCACTAAATAGCCTGAACTCTGAAATTTCCAATTACTGCTCTCAGCGAGACCCTGAGCTTTTGATGAATGGCACCAATCTAAAGCAGTTGGCCCTCCTGGAGAGAAGCCACACGTATACAGAGAAATGAATGCAGTGTTTCACTAACAGGCAGATGACACGTTAAACAGCTCTTGTTTCCAACAACCTCTTTAAAACTTGTTTTAAAAATTGAAAGTAGCATCGTTTGCTCATTTTTTCTATGTGTTGAGTAGTGTGCAGATGGTCTTAAGTCATGCAGAAGAATTGGACTTATCCCACTCCAAACACTCACACTGCCTCCAGAAGGATTAGGCCACATTGTCAATGGTACTGAGGGGAGCGTGTCTCTTTAGCACATAAACATCCAACTAAACCCACACCTATCTACATACTGTATGTATACCCACACCCACATACTCAGAAATCACTGCAGCATACACAAACACAAACATAGATTATTCTGTATGTCTTCTACAGCTTTAGATTTTTTGGCTCTGTGATTTTTTTAATCTTTTATTTTTAGCCTTGCTTTGTATTTCTGTATCAAACGGAGGCCAGCCAAAATCCAGCACCACATCAGACTGGATTATAAGTGTTTTTACTGTGACAAAGCAAAACATGTACTGTATTATTCATTTATTCACATCCTGTCCTGCAAGGGTGCTAAATGAGCAATTAATTTAAAAGCTCTTTGGACTTTTAATCACAGTAAACACCTGTAACACCATGTGATTTGAAAGGCAGATTATGTTAATCTTTTGTTTAGACAGTCTGGAGCCATTTACAGTGAGCTCCTCTCCTGTCCTCTCTTGTCCTCTCCTGTCCTCTCTTGTCCTGTGCCCTTTGTCCTTCTCCATAATGTAATGTTAATCATGTTAATGCAACATGGCTGTTTCACTGACATGTTTTGAGTGTTGCAGAGCTTCTGTTCACTCTTTTGAACCTCTTCAGTTGTCGTGAGATCAAAGCCCTGCCACGACATTTAAAAAAACCCTGTCTCTTATAACATTAATTGTGTCAAAAATATGTTTTTCACACAGTGACTAACAACGATGCTGTCAGTTTTCCATCACTGGTCGCTGGTAATGATGCTAAAAACACAGGATGATTCATGAGACTCGCTCATTATTTCCAACTGTGGCATTCTTTGGCTGCCCAGTTAATCAAACCAGTAACCACACCACACCCCTCCCTGCCATGGCTGATCCTGCTGTATCAGTCAGGAATGTCCACACCCTGACAGCTGTAGGGGGATCTGACTCATTGCTCTCTCTGTCGCCGTCCCCGTTGTCTCTTTAACAAACGCTCCACTCATCCTACCTCCCTCTCACTGTCCTCTCCTCTTTATCCACTCTTGTTTGAGAGCTTTGGCGAGGCGCCATTTGAGTGTTAGTTTACCACTGATGAGTGCAACTGTGAGGGGACAAGAGGGATGCATTCTGATGGACAAATGGACCAGAGAAGAAGAAGAAAAAAATCGTTGCTCCTATGGGACAATCTTTATTGAGTCTCCTATTCCCTGATGTGTGTCTGTTGTCTGATATGTCCTCCCTGTTATGCTCCAGCTCTAGTCCTGGCTCCTGTTCAATGCCTTATTGATGCAGCAGCACTCAGCTCCCAGCTCCTCTCTATCAATGCACTGCTCTTCTGCTCCTCGTCCTGATGGTGTGGCTGCAATCAAACTTAAAGGGCTGTCATCCAGTCAGGGCTACTTAAACTAAAGTGAGGAAGGATGAGTGCAGTCTGACACATAACCCTTACGTACCTCTATTTCTCAGACTGAATAAATTGCTATGTGCCCATAATGTAACCTTGATGCATGTAGGATATAAATTTATGAGCTCCTTGAGTTACCATTTCTCTAGTAGCTCTGATGCTCTGGGCCTGTAGCTGTATATCATTATCCTGCAGGACATACAGTTCATCCAAATGATGTAGACCAGTGAGCCAAGCCATAATGGATGTCAAGGAGCAGATTACATGGTGATGTGTTATTGATCAGCTACTATTCTACACACACCATTGATTAAAGCAGCAGAGTGTGTGATCGCCTCATGTTAAAGTAGGTTCTTTGGAAGTAATAAAGATGCTCTTTGTCAAATGTTAATTGTCCCTCAGGACGAGGTGTAAAAGCTGACGTATGCACGTGTCTGTGGTTATGGGATGGGTTTGGACACAATTATTTTATACTTTGACATTGATATATATCATAATAATAGAATAGAGAAATATTTTTTACCAGATGGGGAATCCAAATAATGAAAATTACTTTATTATTTTATTAAATTAGATTTAAAAAGGTAATGTAGTGGCTGGCACTGTCGCCTCACAGCAAGAAGGCTCCTAGTTCGAACCCTAGCTGGGACCATTCTGTGTACAGAGTCAGTATGTTCTCCCCATGTCTGCGTGGGTTCTCTTCAGGTACTCCGACTTCCTCCACAGTCTGAAGATATGCACTTAATAGGTTAATTGATGACTCTAAATTGGCTGTAGGAATGTGAGTGTAAATGGTTGTTGGTCTCTATGTGCCCTGCGATAAGCTGGTGACTTGTCCAAGGTGTACCCTGCCTTTCGCCCAAATTCAGCTTGGATAGGCTCCAGCCCCACTGTGACTCTGATGAGGATACAGCGGTTACAGATAATGGATGGATGGATTGCCATTAAGAAAACTATAGCTCACTGATTTGTAATATCACATCCAATGGAACTAGAAATATTAAAAATATGAAAGTAGAAGTCTTTTACAGATACATATGGTTGAATGCGTGTGTGTATGTGTGGGTATATCAGACAACAACCAGAGATGATTGGTGTACGTAACTAACAACTAATTGATATCCATTTGAAATAACAAACAGTTGGGGCGGTGTTTAGCTCAGTTGGCAGAGCATCCGCCCCATGTGCAAAGGCGCAGTCCTTGCTGCGGAAGCCCAGGGTTCAACTCTGACCTGTGGCTCCTTCCTGTATGTCATTCCCCGTCTCTCTCTCCCTGCATTCCTGTCACTCTTCAGCTGTCTCTATCAAAAAATAAAAGCTTGAAAAGGCCAAAAAAAAAATCTTTAAAAAAAAGAAATAGCAAACAGTTTAGCTGTCGTAATTATTGAACGCAGGGCAGTATATCTAAAGCATCACTTGTGCATTTTGCAGAATACTTTGTGAATGTGAGTAAAATGGGGAGAATAACAGCGACAGTGATTAAATGAAAGGGAAAGAGGGAGTAGATTAGCTCAGCCTGTCCTTAGAGAGCGTCTGAGAGAGAGAACGGGCTGCCAGCATTCCCTTCATCTTCCCCTCCTCCACTATCAAAGCTCCTTTGCTCTCATCTTGATCATACTCACCCTCAACATCCCACGGCCTCTCTTTCTTCTCCATCTCTCTGTCTCTCCTCTAATTGTCATGAAAACAAATGTTTTCCTTGTTTTTTGGGGATGGCAAGAAGAAAAATCCCACTGCACAGTTTTTACATACAGAAATCATTTTTTTTCTTGACATGCTGTTGTCTTTTTTTGTGTAGGTGTTGGTTGTATTTTAATGTGTTCTGTCTTGATTATTCTGCTTTGCTGTGTTTTTCTCATATTTTACTAGGACTGTGGATAGGCGGTCATGGTGACACTTCCTTTGTTTGTAGCTGCGTTTTCAGGTTCAAGTGAACATTCTGCCAGGCCATGGAAAATATTTGTTGTGATTCAACAAGTCTATCAAATTAAATGACTAAATACGTTTTTTTGTCCATGTCCTCCAGGACGACACATAAAAGTATTTTCTGATCTGATGCCACTTTCAACAGGAGGACAAACACCAGTGCAGCTGTTACAAAGCACTGTTTTATGACCTGACTATACAATGGTTAAGGTAGTACTATGGTTTAAAATGAAGTTTAGGGAATCATCATTGTCATGGTTTAAAGAAACCAACATTGAAAGTCAGGAGGAAATAAATGGAAGCTTCCAATGTTTCTGCCTGAGGTTTTGTTTCCTCTTTTGCTCCTGACAGAGAGGAGTCATTATTCCTTCAGCCACAATGTCATTTTTGAGTTTGGTAAAGTTGTATTGTATAGGAAATCATATAGTGTAATCACGGCACAGAGTAAGTGTTAGGCACCATCCAAACTTTATGCTCACATTTTGTTATTGCAAAAAGATTTGCCTTTCAATATGAGCTGGTCAGTCTAGCCTCTAGTCTGTTCTAAGGTTTCATCAGCTGGATTTTTATCATGTGCCCAAGCACTCCCCTGACTTACGCAATGTAACAACCTCTTTTGACCTTTTTGTTTCTATCACAAAAGATATGGTAGATATGGTGCTCTGGGAGTCACTGCTGAGACTTTAAGGAGCTCGTGGGGTGGTGTTTAGCTCAGTTGGTAGCAACTGCCCCATGTATGAAGGCTCAGTCCTTGCTGCGGATGGCCAGGGTTCAAATCCGACCTGTGTCATTCCCTGTGTAACCCTATCAAAAATAGCGCTTGAAAAGGCCAAAAAAATATCTATAAAAAAAGGTTCATAACCAGCAAGTGTCTTGATCTCTTATTTAGTCAAATCCTCCTTTTTTTTCTACCTTCCATCCGATCAGCATATCTCTCAGCTTTACTCCTGCTGCCGTTTTATCTGTGTTTGCCATATAAAAAAGACCAAAGCCACCACATACTACCACAAGAAGTGTGCAATAAAATAAGGTTAAACCATCTTAGCAGTTTATTGTCTACACACAGACCGGGAAGTCCATTAAATTGAATGATCTTATACAAGAGGTAATGTACTCCTGAAAGTACAGGTTGTCTTGGTCTCCCTTACCCCTAAATACTGTACCACCTGGCATGGCTCTGTGGCGTTGCAGGCATGACGCTGTTTTGCTCTCTACACAGATTCATATTCCACCAGGAACGTTTCAGATGCTGAGCATTTTGCCCACTTTGTTAACTTGATCAGATTTGGTAATTTTCCTATGGGTTATGTGCTATACCATTGTAAATAGGCAATATAGTTAAATTGTTTCCCTTTTGTCGTTTTTTATGAACGGGAGTCTGCACAGGCTGTTCCTCATGCCGTTCCTGTGTCCGACTTCCAGCCAGCTTGATCTGTCCTGTGCTGCTTGGTACAGCTGGTTGCTGCATCTGTCAAAAATGAGCCAGCCATGTATTCTCTCCACAATATAATATTCAACTATGTTTTTATTAACGTATAATCACTTGCAAATAAGAAGTGTTATGTTTTATGTTACCTAATAGGGTTGCAACAACACTGCTAGATGTTGCTAAGTCCTACACACTGGATCTTTAAGTATTCCATATTCTTGGGCACAGACCAAAATATTCCAGGCATGTTCTCGGGTACTTCATCCTGTAGTACTATTTGATAGTAATTATGAGTGTTTTTTATTATTATTATTATTTATTTCTAAAATCTCTTTGTTAGAAACTGAGCTGCACTGTTTTGAACCAGAGCTGCAGCTCCTTGGTTGAGGCAAGCATGTAGAGAATTACAGTAATCACAGCATGAAGACACAAAAGCATGGATTAATTTTTCAGCGCTTTAAAGGAGGGAATATGTCTTATCTCTGTATTATTTCTTAACACGAGAAAGCATGACTGAACACAAGTTAATATGTGTGAAAACATTCAGACAGGAATTTGAGGATGTAAATCTGCAATGTCCGACTGTTAATCCTCATTCTCACGTATAGACTATTCCTGCAGCTTCTTTGTTTTGTTGCTGTTTATGTTGGAAAACATGAAAACATTCATTAGAGCGCAGATTTGAAACTGAACAGTTGCGCCACACATTAAGAACACCAAGAAAAAAAACACCTTTGTATTCATATTGGGAAGTATGTGACACAACTTCACTCACAGGCTAAGTGATTTTGTTCATATGAGGAATTATGTGAGGTTATTATGTTGATGAGTTGCAGAAACAATGGCTATATTAAGGAACACAATTAGGAATATATTTTCACTATTACTGTAATGACACTTCCCTACATTGGAACACCTACATAAGAAACACTACTATGTTATGTTATCACATAAATAGAATAATACTGGTGTCTTGGTCATTGGTTTAGACTATGTGGTGTTCCTAGCCCTAGCCCTGTGTCCCTGTTTGTGAAATTTGTGAAAATGTTCTCACCCCTGCATTTCATATGATCTGTAAATCGAGACATTCTGGACCTGCTGCAGGAATTGTGCAGAACTTACATATGAGAGACTTAGACTGTTAGGACACTGGAATATTCTGTAAAGCCACATAAAAAACACCCCTCTGTTATTTGAAGACAATTCTCAATAATCTTCCAGTATCTGCTTCTGCTATTTTTAACTTGTTGAGTTAAATCTGTATTCTCAAAAGAGAACAAGAAACAGTCAGAATAAAACAGTCTGTTCTTCCCCTAATTCTAAATGCAAATGTAAATCTATGACCATCACAGTATTTGAAGGAGAGCGAGTGCATGATAGGTGTTAAATTAAGTCCCTTGAACAAATGCTTTACAAATATTTGTACTATGCATGACGAATGATATCAAATTGTTATTCCATTTAATTCATTTCAGGAAATTTTTGTTTATTGCTCACATTGCTGCATAGATTGTGTGACTACAATATGTCTGAGTGTGTGCACATCTAATTTTATGCAGTCATGAATATGTACATGTATAAAAAAAGATTCATTTGTCATTAGCTTCATGCAAATATAGCTCTTTATTCTGACCATCTGCTATTTTTAGCTGCACTGTTCTCAGTAACTTGTTCATCTAAACTTAGCTCTCTTTTCGTGATTTATTGTCCAACTTCAGGTCTATGTTACACTGTTGGTAACTATTGCACTGTGTTGAGACTACATTATTTTCAGCGGTGATGTCAGTGTACTGTAACCATACACATTATAAAGCATGGATGTTGTTTCCATGGCCATCTTGGCAGTCTCGCTTCTGCCACCTCCTGGGTAATCTAAATATCAGCAAAGACGTGGGTCAGGCTGGTACCAGGTACCAGGCTGTAAACATGTTTATTTCTGCTGTGAGCTTTTCTATGGAAGCTTATGGAGATTTTTGTGGACAGCCTCACTGTTTGAGGAACTGCAGTTTTTGGCACTTCGCATTGGCTTCACTTCACAGCCACAGTGGCTGCCGTTTGACAGTAACTCACCATAACATAACAGAGTCACATTTATGGCATATTCTTTAGATCTGGCAAGAGGCGAAATTCTGCTGCTATTTGTACTATAATTTGTATGTTTTATTAACGTCAATATTATTTTAACTGTCCAGTCTGATAACTAAACAAAGAACTGTTGACATCACTGTAAGCTGACTGCAAAGAAGTGCAGGACAAAAGACTACCGCAGTGATTATTTATCACCAGAGATGTCACCGTAATCAACAAAACAACAATCTCACATAAAATGTCACTTTGATTCATTGTCAGTGAGATTTAAATTGCATCTGTCAAGGCTCTAAGCTAACTGAACTACATCTCTAATAATTCATCACACACACACACACACATACACCTTTGAGGTTCTTTCATAGATTTAGCTGCTGTGAAAATGATTGTTTTCTGCCTTCGGTGGGGTTATGTGCATGTTGGAGGAAATCTCTAGGATGCTTTATCCACAAAAAGAAACTTGTCTTTACCTAATACGCACATGCACACACACACACACACACACACACACACACATGCGCACATGCGCACGTGCACACACACACACCCACAGGCATGCTGAGGCTGAGATGATTTATAGCCGGCCATGTCTAATGGATTGCTTTGGCACTTGAGAAATTATGAAAAGAAATTAATTAGCCTTTAGTGACCCTGCTGTCCATCTGAGTCTCTCTCTCTCTCTCTCTCTCTCTCTCTCTCTCCCTCTCTCCCTCTCTCTCTCTCTCTCTGTCTCACACACTCATACACATACATACATACACACAGATACATCACACACACCTACACACCCAGAGCGAAACACACACACACTGTGACCCAGGCACTTGGCTGCTCACTTTGGATGTAATTACGTCCTAAATGGGTTGCGCCTACCTGTCACAGATTTATCGTCACTAAATCTTATTTGTGTCATATCATTATTGTACCATGGTGACATTTTAAATGACCTGACCGCCATTACAAAAATGAATAACCAAATATTTATTATTCAACATTCAGTGGTTGAACAACAACTAATTGATGTATGTGACCTATACTGTTTACATGTCAACATTTTATAATGAATTCTTAGCACTCATTAAAACCTTTCAAATGATATTCAGTGTATCTTTTAGCATTAATTAGCATATAATAGAGGAGAAATGTAAGAATTTATTTAGCATTATTCACTACAGTTCAGATCATTATAGTTTTAACAAACGCTAAATTTAATCCTAAATAATAC
This sequence comes from Protonibea diacanthus, assembly GCA_028641955.1. NCBI lineage: Eukaryota > Metazoa > Chordata > Actinopteri > Sciaenidae > Protonibea > Protonibea diacanthus. Next base: position 21,475,882 of record CM053976.1, on the reverse strand, counting down.
GAATACGAAGAATTGTTATACACCAAAGTAATACAGTGCTCCTTATCAAAGAAAGATAAATGAGCAATAATAAAAGAAGTAGAAGAAGCAATGAGACAAAAAAAAAAAATGCAATGATACCCAAAGTGTTGCAAGTAATTTAACAAAACAGAGCGCTACAAACACTGCAATGACGAAGGTGGACCAGAGCGAAAGGAACAAACTGAACAGCAGCTTAGATCTTTGTCGGTGAGGATTTCAATGAACGGCTGTTTTCTCTAGTCTGTCTGAATTCACATCCTCTCGGTGTGTTTTGAATCGGTACAGGATGTATAAGGAGGAATCACTATAAAATGTTCTCCTTGCTTTTGTGTCAAATTGTTTCATCTGGTTTGACAGAATGTGCTAAAACAACATGTAGACATAACAGAAGAGGGTCTTTAAAATAGACTGAAAGCATGCTTTCAATTTTTGGCAAGTATCCAGCTCAGACATGAGTACTTGTTCTGAATTATTTTGTGCTTTCCCGTCTCCTGAGCTCTGAAAAACAGCTGGTATGAGACATAGAGAAGTAACTCTGGAGGAGATGTGATTACGGTCCACTCGAAAATAAGTCTACACTTCCAGACAGGGGTTGGGAGGTTTCTGCTTCTCACAGCTCTTTGATATTTGTCTGCCTATATTTGTACATGTGCGAAACTCTGATGGAGAAGTCTTCAGCTTAGTCCCCTGCTGTTTATCCTGACATACAAAGAAAAAAAAAAGAACACTCTTCTTTGAGATGGGCTGCATGACTATAACCAGGAGAATCACTGCCTCCCTGAGCGACAGATAAACAGATGGCGAGGACTTGTGGGTGTGTTAGTTTCCCAAAATATGTTGATGTGTCCTGAAAAATCTTTTTTTTTTTTCAATATTTTGTCTGTACTTGGGCTGTCACTTGTATAGGAATATGTGCTTACCTGGTAAGTAAAGCTTGTGAATCAAATTGAAAAACAATGAGGCGATGGAGAAAAGTGAGGTCAGTTTAAAGGAAGAGAAAGCATGACAGATAAATGAAAGAATGACAAAGACGGATAGAGGGAGTGAATCAGCGTGAGAGACAGAGACAGAGGGAAGGTTAACAATATGGAGGGATTATTAGTGACTATGTGTGGGGATTAGCGAGGAATGACACACCAGAATGTGATCTCACTCTGGCTTAGTGTCACTTTTCTTTCCTCCACTTCCTCTGGTTTGTGTCCTACAGGTGCTAGTTTGTTCTGCACACAGCAAAACCATACAAGTTAACTCCTGTCACATCACTCACCTGCCTGTAATTCCACCTCAGACACACACACACACACACACACACACACACACACACACACACACACGCCTCACCGAGCTCACACATGGAGGCATTCAGTTGGTGCATGAGACAATTTCTATGGATTTTCCACCTTGGATGCTGCAGCAGAATAGTTCCAATGTCTTTTTCTGGCTGGCTGGAGATCATGAACACTGCATTCTTTCCAGATGAAGTGATTGTACCATGCAATGTTGTTGACACTCATATTTATACACTGACTCACCATCCAAGCTTAGCGTTTAAATGAAATATATGAGCACCAGTAAAAGTGCATCATGTCGTTTTGTCAAATACTTTACTAACCACCTCCTCCGTCTCCGTCTCTTTCTCCACCCCTCCTGCAGATCTGAGTTTGACCTGGACTATGACAGCTACCATGAGGACTACTATGACAGGTACTGTCAGAAAGCTACGCATGGCAGCTCACACACCTTATTGCTTGTCTGCGTGTCACAGGAGGCTAAAGGAAAAGAGGCTGAACTGGATTCTTCATCCTTGCTGTCCCCTGTAGTCTCCGCTCCCCGTCGCTGTCTGCCACACAGCTGTCAGTCATCCTGTCTTTGCCTACAGTGTTGCCTGTTACTACTCAACAGCCAGCTGAACTGGAGCTCAGTCATTACGTTCACGCAGTCACACAAAGGCACGCGCACTCCGGAGATATTTTCCACATACAGAATTATTGCACCCATTTTGCAGTTTTGTGCATTCTAACTCAAACTCACATGACTGTGTGTTTAGCTCAGTCTTAGTTAAAGAATGGGCTTAAGCTGCATCCACGTGAAGTCAAAGATGTTGCCTTGAATTTTAGAGGCATCACATTATTTATTAATTATAGCAGCATATGGCTCTAAATTTCCATCAAACTGAAAATTGGGTGGCTGGTGTTGAATGATTCACTGATCTAAAAAATCATTTCACATCATTGATCTTCTTGAAATGTTCAAGTATTGGTACATACAGATATTTTATCAGTATGCTTGTACCATGGGTGTCAAATTTTAACAAATTTCAAAACAAGCTAGTATTGGACCAAAATGACTTTTAATTCATTATATTTTATTTAAAAGTTACATTTATAGCTGACTGAAGCTGATTGCTACGACATACATACATACATACATACATAATCTGTAACCGCTTATCCTCACTAGAGTCGAGGAGCTGGAGCCTACCTAGGCAGGGTACACCCTGGTCTGATTACTAGACCGAAATTAAAAATCACTGCTGAACATGACCGTCTCTTGTGAAAATCTCACAGGTTACAGGCTGCTGTTGTCCTTATTAATATTTGCATATTCAAACATTACTGTTATATAATGTTCCTTGGGGTACTCAAAGGGGTAAAAACACTGGCAGTGACATCGAGCGTATTATTTGGGACTTATCTTGAACTCTAGGCTCTGTAGTTGGCATGCAGAGTGTGGTTACCTCTTCCATGTATGCTTATGTAGAATACCCTCTCATGCAATGTACAGATAAGTGCAGCGGCTAGGTAGACGAGGTTGTTAGATGGAGCTCAGCTCAGAGTGGCTCTGTGTTATTGGACCGCCACTGAAATTGTGCAGGGACCTTCCTACATCCCCAGGCCTCACTCATAAACACTCCACTCAGCACATCTGAATAAAAGAAGGCAGTCCCATTGTACACACACACACACACACACACACACGCACACACACCCCTCTTCATTTCCTTTCTCGCACGTACCGATACTCTGTTGCTCTGAGTATTAACTGTCATCTTTTCTTTGTATTTCTTTTTTCATTTGGTTTGCCTTGCTCTGCATTTTTCTGTCTTTGCTCAGGGGGGAACACTCACCACTGATTTTCAATTTGTTTTTAACACAGTGCATGATTATTCCCCATGCTGTTGGCTAGCACTAGTGACAGCTGCGTGTGTGTGTAAGAGAGAGAGAATGGTGTAAGTCTATGTGTGCATATTTTATCCGTGTATGTGCATGTTTGCCTCTGAGTGTGAGTGCATGGAGGACTTTGTGTGTGTGTGTGTGTGTGTGTGTGTGCGTGTGTGTGTGCGTGTGTGTGTGAGTGTTTGTGTGCGTGTGTGTGTGTGTGTGCACGCACGCACGCACGCATGTGTAATGTTTGTGTCTGTGTTTGTCGTTTGTGCACATCAATATGTGGGAAAGGGAGAAATTACTGTTTTTGTCCACTGTCCTCCTCTTGAGCGAACACGAAAGAAAAGTGTCTTTCAGCACACAGATAACAGCTCGAGCTGACAAAGCTGCTTTCCGTGTGGGGTCTAATCCATAGAGACAAACACTCCCTCTCACACACACACTCACACACTTTTCTGTAATCCTCACTTGTCTACAGTCATTCATTGTCTGGGCTTCCATTCTCAGCAATGACACTTGAAAGCCGGTGTAACAACACATTGTCTTTTATGCCCCTGCAAACTGCTCTAAAGGACTTTAAACTCCCGTAAATCTTTGGTCTCTGCGTTTCAGCACATGGACAATACTCAAAGCCTCTAATCTCACACACTTATGGTGGCCTAATACACTTCATCCTCATGTTATATTGCAGTGTGTGTGGGGACTGTGGATGTGCACAGTCTGGGCAGAAATCTCTGTATCAGTTAGAGAGGCCTCATAGAAAATAACAGATTGGAAAACAATAGAGAAAACTTTACAGGGAGCCTGGCTGCATCAGACTCACGGGCGAACACTTCAATCAGTAAATCTACATCAACTTCCATTTCCAAGTCCTTGTAGCTGACAGCTTGCTTCCCTGTTGTTGGCTTGTGATATACAGCAGAGGAGCTTTCCAAAGCTTTTGGCTTTGCAGGAATCGTTTAGGCTGTGCTCAGACTGTCCTCGATCCAGGTATATCCAGATTGTGACTAGATCCAGTTGAGATGGACTGCCATTACTACAGAGCATCATAATGCGTCAGCAATTACTCTGAACTGACTGCCTGATCAGAATTTTGCTCTAGTTGCGCTTTCCTGTTCTATTATTAGTTTTAACTTTTTTTCGTGTATGCTTACAGGATTTTGGTTTACTTACATTAACATAAATTATTTTTCAATTGGCTAATCCATCCATCAATTTTCTGCCACCTATCTAGATCGAGGCCATGTTAATTGATTAATTATGCCAGAAATTATCGTTAGACCTAATTGTCCCTACTGGTTTTAATCATTCTTTGATGAAAAATGCCATACATTTCATCTTATGTGCTGTTTAAAAGGGTCTTAAATATGGAGGTGCTTTTACAGTTGCTGCAATAAAATATTAGCATAATCATTCATAGACTTGATTGCCCTAGTTCCCACGCTTCCTGCAGCTTTGCTTGTTGGCGATTGTTTGGTTTTGTTCCTGTAGCTATGTTTCACCTGGTCATTGGATCTGTGATTGTCGAGGTCAAATGTGAGGTTAAATCACATCTCATCACCTCTATTTACATTATAACCTACATACACAAACACACAGTGTTGTTTCTGACTGTGATACACCCCCTGTCACCAGCGCTACTAGCCTGGCGGGGAGCTATTGATTGGCCCTGACAGAACCAATTACATTCAGTGACAGATAGAGACATGGAGATATCCACAGGGAGGAGGCAACAGCTGTGGGTGTGAGAGAAAACAGAGATTGAAAGTCAAAGACAAAAGAACATTGAATATAAATATCCATATTTATCTATATATATCTGTATGTTTTTTCTTCATTGTCACTTCTTTCCTTCAGTATCTCCCTTTTCAAGGTATCTATCTATAGCTAGGACTTGAAAATCTTCAATATTAGTGCCATGAAACACGGTCGAAACACAGTCCATTTATATTATATATTATGTTTTTATAATAATACCTTTTTGAGGTTCAACCCCACCCTAGTCTGAATGTTGTACTGTGCCTTATTTCATCAGAGAACAGAGGCTGTGGACACTTTAGACTATTTACAGAACAATCTTCTCTACTCTTCTCTTCTGTCCATCTATATGCTCAGTTTCTAACTCCATCCTTATGCACAACCTTCTCATGCTTGTGAGCAGGCTCTCTTTCGTCATGATATCAGACTGACGATGATTTTCAACACTGGATAAAATCACAGAACACCTTCCCCACAAATTCAGCAAACTAGCTACATGAACACACTAAAAGATAAGTTGTTCAAAAAATTGTTTCTACTGGATTTCTAGGGTGTATGACTACCAGCGTGTGCCAGCATCCCTGTCTCCCCTGCCTCCCCTGGGACCCAGTCTGGCGAAGCGATCCCGTTCCTCCTCCTACTCCACCGGGCACAGACGCAGTCGAGACAGAACTCACTCCAAAAGCTCCAGAGCCCACTCCACCAGTTCATCCAAGTGTGAGTATGACTGGACTAGTCTAGCTGTTTCCCTGACTAAATAATGCAATGGGAAAAATTGGCCACTTACATCTCTACTGAGTGGCAAATAAAAAACGTAAATGAGTTCTACATTTGTTTGCACGCTCACTCTTCTTCTTCTTCTTCTTCTTCTTCTTCTTCTTCTTCTTCTTCTTCTTCTTCTTCTTCTTCTTCTTCTTCTTCTTCTTCACAGTAATAAAAGTAAACAGATACATTTTTAATATACTAAATTTTTTACTTGTTAAACTAAGTTAAACTATGACTCCCATCAAAGGTCTTTTATTATTTATTTGTAGTCAATTTATTATCTTCACTAACAATCTAATTACAATTGAAGTAACATGTTCTTTATGTATCGCAATGTTTTCATGTTCAATTAACCTAATCTACACCATTGAGTCATAAAGTTTATCAATTGTACATAATCATTTCTCAAATCTGATTTCAGAGGTGTTTTGTACATCATCATACCTGGTCTTAATCTTTTAAGTACAATGTTTACTGTTGTACATTTATGAAAGTAAATATAGCACTAAGTAAAAAAGACTAAGTAAAAAAGAAGAAATACCAGATGTCTTCTTATAAAAAAAAAACTCTAATGTTAATATTGGAAAAAAGGGGTATAATTTGAAGTGTTGCTCTCTTCTGCTGTCACCTGAAATGAAACACTCATTTGTGCTCAACTATATCTCAATTGATTGTGATTGACTGAACTGTTAGCTTAGCAGATTGTATTTTTAAAGCTCCAAACCAGGATCATAAGGTCAGGTGTAAGATTTATGCAGCAGATGTGTCAGAAATTTAATCTTCCATGTTTAACTGCCATGTTTCAACATGTTTTCCTTGTGTACTGCGTCCATGCACATGCTTACCGTTAGCACTGACAGGCTCTGTCAGAAGCACAGAAGTGTGCCACATGACTCATAGGCTAGCAACAGCCTTGTCAATGGCACACTGATTGACTGACACACATGCGCGAAGCAAATTAGTGTTGAATTCGGGGTGGGTGCATTGTTGCACAAGCAAATCATCTGGTCAAGTTATCCTCGATCTCTTCTATTCAATATCAGAATTGGGTGGGAAGCTGTATAGCGTTTCCAAAACAGACAATCGATCAGCACATCCACTTTACACAAACCAAGTCTCATACACACACATTCACTGAGTGCGCGGGGGAAGAGGGACACAGTTGGCCAAATTGTATAGCCAAGATATCCAGGCAAACTGGGACAGGAGGAAAAAGCTCATTCATGTGCCCCTAGAAGAAGAAGCTGTAGCATTAAGACATCATTTTCAACAAAACATAACCATTTCAATTTATCTCAACATAATTGAGACTAGTAGACTTTCCATACCTCAAGATTTTAATAGTAAGAGTTAGACATTTTGAAATACCTTGCATAGAGGTAGATAAGAAGATCAGTACCACTTTCATATGTATACTTGTATCATAGAAGCTACTGCTAAGCTAGCTAGATTGGCTGCACTTGAAGACTGGAAGCAGGTAGCCTGAAAAAGTAAAGAATGCATTTAAAGCTCCCTAATTTACACATTATATCTTGTTTGTACAATCCAGACAAAAACTGAAATGTAAAAATGACAAGCTGTGGCTTTAATGGAGTTATTTTATTGTATCTTGGCTGGGAAAAGTCACTTCTTTAGTCTCCACTTGTTGCCTGGTAACTAGGAGACAAAAAGAATTTAAGAACTCTGCCCAGTTTACAGTCCTTAACATTTTTACACTTTGGACTGAGTTTTGTTACGTACAGTCAGACAGCTGTTTCCTCTTGCTTCCAGACTTCACGACTAACCACCTACTAGGACAGAGTGGTATCAATCTTCTCCTCCTAGTTCACTGCAAAGAGACCGAAAATAAAGCGCCCAAAATAAGCCGAGAAATACGAAAATAAGCAGTATCTCAATATTTTAACTTTGCTGAAATCTCTAAAGAAAGGTTCAGGTTGTGTAATTCCTAACATCCCCTTATGTTTTTCTCTTTCTGTCCCTGCGGCAGTGGGCATGGAGGTTGCAAGGTGATTAAAGGCTGACTCTGATAAAGACACAGATCGATGGGCTGCTTGACAGTCTTGACAGGATGGACACACAGAGGAATGACCACAAAGGTGAGACACTCATTCACAAAGACTGTGGAGGCAGATGGGTCTGAGATCAAATGATAGGTAATCTATTTGCACATCAAGAACATTTTAGAATGGACTCGATTGGCGATATGCCACGATTTCTCTGCTTGATTAGCTACCAGTCGCCCCAATCAAAATGATCAGGATCTGTGCTGCAGGAAACTGGAGGATGAGGTCTGCACTGCGCCCTGGGAGCCGCTATTTTACCTGACAAATCAATTATTTTCCCACCAGTCAGGATGTTTTAAAAAGAAGTTGAATTAGAAACCGATTTCAGCTGGAGTGCAGGTGTCTTGATTTATGGTTGTGGCAAATTATGGAACATGCTGAACAAACAGGGTGGTTGAAGTAACTGACTGATGAAGCTTAAAAGAAACAGACAAATGGAAGGATCTGCATTAGACGGAAAGGAAGAGCTGCTGCCCTCATGTAGACATTTGAATCCCAGCTGATTGCTCGCATCTGCCCAACAAGGCAACAGCCCAGGCAGCATGAACAGGACAAAGCTTTATTATCCTTCCTGAAGAAATTGGGTTTACTGCCATCTTAATTAAACTGATCGTAAAATGAAACAGTTTACACCACTGCGTTTGAGTACATCACATTCCTCTGAGCATTACATCCTCAGTCGCTGCTACACTAAACTGTTCTTGTGAAAAAACAAAGACAGTGCTTTAACCTTGAACCTAGAAGCCAGTATCATAACACAAATAGGTAGTGTACTAAAGGAGAATGTGTCCTGTGGGTACAATGCGTGCATGTGTGTGTTCTATCTATTTTGAATGACCTTGAGAGAGATTGATGGCTCTCATCTTTATATTAATTTATCTCCCAGCTCCTACTTGACTCCCCTGTCTCTCAATAGCCAACACTGCCGACTCTCCTGCCTCCCTCCTGCTATCTCTCCTCATCTACCATCCTTCATCCTGTCACTCCCCACTCTTGTTTTCTGTCTGTCATCAGTACAAAGTCAGTGGGATGTGCTGAGCTTTATCTTTACTGATCCACAGTAAACATGCATTTCTCCACCTCCCTATCCCAAAATGAAGCAAGGACCAAAGCCTAAAACAATTTTCACTAAACTCTATATGTGGATGTGTTCTCCCCTCTGTTGTAAGGTCTCCCTGAGAGGACAGTCCAGCTGGCTCATGTATGCGCTCTGTCGATGGCAGCCCTGAGCCTCCCTTTCCTCCTCTCTCCACCCAGCAGCTCCCGCCATCGAATCCACAGGGAGGAGGCTCTGAACTGAGAGCCGGATGACCTACACAGTAATTCCCAAATTTCCTTTATACATTTCAAAATATACTGGCTAAATATCTGATTATTATTCACGGTACTCTGATCAGGATTTTGAGGGCATGATCACAGATCACTGAAAAGCATTATTAGAAAGCTTTATCGGTGCCTTTGGACAGAGCTAGGCTAGCTGTTTCCCTGTTTCCCTGTTTCTAGTGCTTAGCCAAGTAGTTGCCCGTAGTCTCACATTTATGTTTAATATTCTCTTCTTCTGTCCATTTAAATATTTCCTTATTAACGTGTGACCACTAACAGCCAACAACATCAACATCTGTTGCACTTGCTCACAAGTCAAGAAGGAGAACCACAAAAACCGAAATGAAGCAAACCATATCAACCATTTAAGTGACTTGTGACAAATGTCAGAATGATGCTACCTTTTTGTCTCAAGCGAATTGTTCTTTGTCTGTTTTGTTTGCAGATAAAACAATAAAACGGTTTTAAGAAAAGTTTGCTTTAGGTTAAAGATGACTGTTTTGTGATATGAGTGGACATGAAGCTATTACTGTGAAATCAGTTTATACTTGCAAGATTAAATTTCACAGCCGTTCTGAGCTTGCAGTGGGTCAGCGTCTCTTTGTTTTGTCTCTCACCGTCCCTGTCTGTCTCTCTGTCACCTTCACAGATGAGCAACCCGCTCTGACCACAGGGAGATGGGAAGGAAAGTGGCATAGACCATGGATGAAGTGCAAACATGGGGAAAGGAACCAATGGCAAACAAGCAAACACTTATATCAGCAACCACTTCCCTCCAACAAGTTGTACATATCAAAGATACTTATAGCCACATTTAACTTTCACAGCAGCTCAGTTTAGACAAAAAACAAAACACTGACACAGGTGACATAACACACACAGTGACATACACACACAGTGACATATACACACCACAAGCTTTCCAACATTACAGTATTCATCCAAATGTTGCTGTAGAGGCTGACATGATGGTGCAGCGGTTAACACTGTCACCCCTCTCACCTCCCAAGTCTTTAAAGAGTTAAAGCAATCTGTCCATCAGAAACTGCCGTCACATAGAGGTGAAGCTGGGCAGCAAAGAAGACATCAGAGAGACAACCAGCAGTATATTCTGTATAAAATGATCCATTGCACCCAAAATCACTGGAATAAAAGTTTAATAAAGTTTGCTTTTATGCAGTAGTCCCAGTGAGGCCGGCCCAGCCATGGCAACCCTCAGAATCACTCACAGACTGTATCAAACAGGAGCCACTAGCTCTGGTAGCTTCAAAGAGAAGAGATTCATTATTGGATGCATAACTGTTATAGACCCTGTGTGCAGAATGCATCATCAACCACTTTTGCTCGTTTATCATGAAATAACAAACTTTTTTGACATTGTGGCCAGATACAGTTGTACAGGTGATATGTAACACTTCAAACTTCTCTTTTGAGAATTTAAAGGACATTTTGGATTTTTGTTTAGGGAGGACCTTTAAAGAAGATAATCTATAAGCTAATAGTGAACCATGCACAAATCTGTGTACGGTGTAAACCATGTACACAGCTTACTTATCATTTTCCAGGTGACTATAACTGAAGTATTGTGTATACCAGATTATCCAAACATACACGGCCAGCGAGCGGGAGGGCGGCCCGCAGGAGGGATTCAAATCAGGCATGATATTTTTGGTTATTATAACTGGTATGCTATAATTTTAATGGTCGGCCCACTTGGCATCTACCTAGGCCGTATATGTGGCCCTTGATAATGAAATGAGTTTGACACTGATGTATACTGGCAAATGGAAATCATCTCTGTGGATCTCAAAGTATTTTGAAAAGCAAAACAAATCCTGTACACTCAGTTTTTTTGTTGGTGCTCCAACTCATTCTTTGTGTTTTGTCTGTAATTTCAAAGGTATCAGAATTTAGCTGTTCAAAGTAAATTCACAGTAATCCTTTAAGTGGAGTAGTACACTGATATTCAGGAAAACGGTTGTATTACTATGCTATGAGAGTGGCTCTCTGACAGAAATGTGCTAGATTACCTTGTTATGTCACCTGTGTTTTCTCTACTTTAAATGTGTTAAAAAGGAATGTTACAACTCTCTTCCACCATGTATTTGTGAAGCGTGCAAGGCAGGTCAGTGTGTAATATTGTGTATTATTGTAAACTTTACTGTAATTGTTGAACTGTCAGTTTTAATCTTGCTTTAGGACTTCTCATGTGTTTTAAAGAAAACAATGATGTTATTATAATTCCTGGTGTTACATGTTTTTGTTTGCATTCAGATAAAGGCAAGTGGAAATACTCATTGTCACAGTAGTAAAGTATTTTTCATATTGAGTATAAATATAGACCATGGGAGTGTGTTTTTATTCTGAAACACAAAAATAGACACAGAAGGAAAGAGTGAAAATGGAACAAACATTTGGGGGTAAATGATGTGCAGTATTAATGGTTATCATATAAATAACTCCTGAAGCAGTTAAAAATGAAAAACTTGACTTGGACTAAAGACTTGTGACTTGACCTGACTTAAGACCTGATAAATTTAATGACTTTATGTTTTCACTTTAAATATTAAGTAAATATCTCAGTGTTGACAGTGTATTTTACCGTTGGTGTCATATGTACAGGTAACAGTAAAGTCTTATTCTGCATTTTCTGTGTAGCGTTACTCACTATACAAGCACACATGGGAATGGTGTAGATAGTTGGGACTGGCTGATCTACCTTGTCAACTGACATGACACCTGAAGGTCTGTTGATCAGATTACCATCATCATGCCGGTTCTATAAGAGTTTCAGGTGAATTATTTGTGTGTAAGACTTAGTCTCTTTTTCCTAATTTCTGACCAGAAGACAAAGCTTTGTTTGTTGATGTCATTTAAGGATTCATTTCAGTAAAGTATCTGTGAAGTGTCAGATGTGTTTTCTTCCCTTAATTCCGATTGAGTTGACATATTGACTTGCCCAAGAAGCGACGGGACATCCTTGAGACTGGACCTAATGGCTTAAGTCACATATCTGTATTTGCTGAATAGTTAAAGTATTGTTGCAAATAAGTGTATAAATCATGCAATAATATCATAGATACATCTATTTTTAGATTATTTTTGTATTTTCAAACTTTGTTTTGATAGAGACAGCTGAGGAGTGACAGGAAATGAGGGGAGAGAAGGCAGGGGATGACATACGGAAAGAGCCACAGGTTGAAGTCGAACCCTGGACTTCCGCAGCAAAGACTGAGCCTTCGCACATGGGGCGGCTGCTCTACCAGCTGAGCTGAACACTGCCCCATACATACATCTATACAGAAAAGATCTGTCTGTCCAGACTAGACAGCTAGATCGTGTGATCATGTTGTCTTGAACCCACCACATCTATTTTCCTTATTGCATGGATGGTCAAGGTCAGTCTGACCCTCCAGGCAAAGTGTGCACAGTTTCAGGGATGGTTTGTTTCAAGGAAAGCATCAACACAGGCAGACTGAGACTAGTTTCCATAACATGGCAATATAAGGTCGGTACATTTATTGGACATATGTATATTAAAATTACATCATCACAGCATTGCTTTGAAAGACAAATTCCATCCTGTTGTCACCATGTTTAATTTGTTTACAGAACTGTGCTCAGGCTGGGCTGGAAGAGAAAGTATCATAGCACATGTGTGCCAGTCTATTCATTGTGGTATTCAAGAAGGAAATCATGGGTTGTGTATTTAAAGTTCATTAACCCAGCAAGTCAAACATAACAAGGTCAAAAAGTAAATAAGGCTTCCTTTATGGCTACAGTGACAAAAAACTGAATGTAGGTGAGTGACAAAATGGGCAAGAGAGGCAAAATATGGGCAGTGTAGGATGTGTGGCAGAGAAGTCAGTTTACTGAGTTTTGTAGTCCATTTAAAGGGTCACCATCAGAAGTGAAAGTTTATTCGCTCACAAATATTCACCAAACATGAACATTTGACATGTCATGAAACTCACAAACATAGCTACATTCCACTTAGGGAGGCTACAGTTGATTCACCTATCCCTGCAACGCGGCATCGCCGGTGTTATCCACTGTATTATTCCTGCTGTGACAAAGTCAAAATATCTGCTGTGCAACCAGCCTTCGCCTCCTCTTGCCACTTTAATCATTCAACTAGTTCAAGAAGTGTGCCAAAAGTAGGCTCTTGCATAACCAGTCTTCTGTTGACAAAGAAAATCACGTGCACAAGTTTTCATACTGAACAGAGACAGTGTGTGAACTGCATGGCAGTTATGTCACAAAGCCTGTTAAATAAACCTTAACTGTTACTTTTGTAACCTAAACCTTAACCTGTACTTTTTGCTTAAAACTGCTGACCCACTTTGGATTTTATTCATCCGTGCACATGAGTGCGTACAGGCTGGAGCAACTCCAAGGTCATATTTGCCTGAAAATAAGGTAAGCACAAAGCCTAAATATACTCTGTGAAAGTTTTGATTAAACAGGCTATGTGTAAAATGTTATAGCATTATTTATTTACTATGTTGTGTATATATAATGTGTCTTAAAGAAACTACATGAACTCAGCTGAGAAGATATTTTGTGAGATGTAAGTGAAGCTCCAAGAGAAGTTGTCAATGGTCCAGTTTCTGAAATAACAAATATAATTACCACAACTATCTTGTACCTGTACTGGGTATTTAAAGGCAATTGCATGTCAGTTGTTGATTATCTTATTGATTTAAATACATAATAAATCACAACTTGCTGGTAGGATGTGCACCCCATGTGAAAGCTGTGTATTGCAGGAACCCAGGTTTCTACTCAAACTGTGGCCTTGCAGTTATGCTCCCATAAGCACACAGTGACTGTTTGACAAATTTAAAGAGCTGTTAGGATGTTAACGTGTTTTAAATAAACTGTTTTAATGAACTGCCATAGATAAACATACGGCTTTTAGAAAATTAGGAGCGTATGAATCACATTATAAACGTATAGTCTTACTTCCTTGTTTGTAGATCACAGCAATGGCAGACTCACCCAGTCACTCCTGACCACCATGCTGAACACTTAATGGAGTTCTAGCTCAAACTTGGCCTCGGTCTCTACCCGACAGACCCTGCACCCCCATGCCTGGAGTTTGATTATGCATAGGTAAAAACCTGAGGACAACAGCAATATGCAAACACCACACATGCACAAAGAAGTATGATCACAGGAAAATCTCAAATATTACTACAGGGCAATGTATATCTCTGTACTCAACAGAACACTAATGATGATGGGCCTTTGTCCAGGACTCATCCCCTGCAAGACAAATGTTTGTATCTGGTGTTTGGAATTCGTTTGAAACAGCTCAGTATACAGAGAGAGTATGGGAGAGACCTGTTTTACCCATATGTTGAGAGTAAAGAAGCTTAATATATGTTATTTAGCATCCTGGGCTGTCATTCTCAAATTTACTGCTGCTTGTGGGGTTACCATATTTTTGTGACTGGTAGTGAATTTGCATTTTCATTTAACTTATCATGATGTTGAAAAAAATCTTATTGCAGTGCTGATCTCACTTATGTTTGTTGCTTCATTGCAGATTACCTTTATTAGTGACCTGGCCATTTACCATATCCACCTCTGTCCTGAGTCGTTTCTCTTATAGCACCTACAGAGAGTTAGGAGATCAAGTGCAGTGAGCCTCTGAGATGCCTTCATCTATGAACTGTCTATCATCAAAAGTTAGAGCAACTTCACTAAGAACTAAAACTAAAAATGTTTACCATTTTGAATAATGATATTTATAAATTTTAACTGTGCAAATAAACATTAACAGATTAAATAAGGTGTTTACTGTCAAATGTTCTCTTTTGTAAACGAGTATGAGAATCGTTTTTCTATAAACATATAAAGAAACTGAAACATTTTCTTTAAATGCCATGACATAAATTGTATTACACAAAACCATGTTTCTGTGAAAGCACCACCTGAGGCTCTGATCTAAAACAGCGTTACTTATTGGTCAAAATATTGAAAAGCAAACTGTGATGAAATATGAAGCATTTTTATTTTCATTATTCCGCACGTTTCACACACACCTGGGCAGAGGTACACAACCTCGCAGAACCTCGCTCTGTGCTCGGTGCTTACCCTGAGAGTCAGATCAGTTATTTCGGTGGTGATTACACACTCCCCTGTGCTAGAGTAGGGCGTTTAACTGATGCCAGCTTCGTGCTTTCTGTCACTTGTCTTCATCCATTTTCAGTCTTATGGGTAATCTTGCTTTCGTGAAAGATGGCGGACGACAGGTGGAGGCAATTGGGCGGCAAGAACGGCGGGTCCAGGCAAGCACAGGGTAAGGACCAAACGTGAGCTCAGAAACGTGTTGCAACTGCCTTACAGAGACACTGAGTTAGCTAGTCAAGCTAAACCAGTCACCACCACTACCTGCACTGTCACTCCAGGACACACATGGCTCGACTATAAGCTCAACTGCCCATGTGTGTGAAGTGTTGCTCTCTTCTACTGTCACAGAAATGAAACACTCATTTGCTCATATATCTCAACTGATTGTGATTGACTTCATCTGTTTCCTAACCATTGGGCTTTAATGCAGTCCTGTAGAGTGTGTTCAGTAATAGAACACTCACATCTCATACTGAGTGTGACATCACCCAGCGGTTAATCAATTACTTTGGCTGGAGAAATACCAGATATATTCTTATAAAAAAAAAACCTGTAATGTTAATATTGGAAAAAAGGGGTATAATGTGAAGTGTTGCTCTCTTCTTGCACTGTCACCTGAAGGAAACACTCATTTGTGCTCATATATCTCAACTGATTGTGATTGACTGAACTGTTGGCTTAGCCAGATTGTATTTTTAAAGCTCCCAAACCAGGATCCTTAAAGGTCCAGTGTGCTTAAGATTTATGCAACAGATGTATGAAAATTTTAATCTTCCATGTTTAACTGCCGTGTCTCAACATGTTTCCTTGTGTACTGCACGTCCATGCATGCCACCGTTAGCATACTGACCCAGGCTCTGTCAGAAGCACAGAGTGTGCCCTATATTTCACAGGCTAACAGCCTCGACAGTGACACATTGATTGATTTACAGACATGCAAACAAATTAGTGTTAAATTAGAGGTGGAATTGCATTTGTTGCACAATACCTTATAGAGCATTGCTTTAATGGAGTTATTTTATTGTATCTTGGCTGGGCAAAGTCACTTCTTTGAGTCTCCATGTTGCGCAAAGCCTTCCACGGAGACAAAAAGACCCCAAGAACTCTGCCCAGTTTACAGTCCTTAACATTTTTACACTTTGGACTGAGTTTTGTTACATTACAGTCAGACTGGCTGTCCTCTTGCTTTCAGACTTCACAGCTAACCACCTACTAGGGACAAAATTAGTATCAATCTTCTCCTCTAGTTCACAGAGACCGAAAAATAAGCACATCTCCCCATGTTTAACCGCTTCTTGAAATCTCTCCTAAAAAGAAAGGTTCAGGTTGTATAATTTCCTAACATCCCTTATGTTTTCTCTTTCTGTCCTGCAGTGGGCATGGAGGGATTACAGGTGATTAAAAGGAGCTGACTCTGATAAAGACACAGGGACACACAGACACACAGAGGAATGACCACAAAGGTGAACTACTCATTCCCACACAAAGACTGTGGAGGCAGATAGGTCTGAGATCAAATGATGATAATCTATTTGCACATCAAGAACATTTTAAGATGGACTCGATTGGCAGTATCTTTTGATTTCTCTGCTTGATTAGCTTCACCAGTCACAACCCCAATCAAAATGATCAGGATCTGTGCTGCAGGAAACTGGAGGATGAATGCACTGCGCCACAGAGCCACTCCTATTTTTACTGACAAATCAATTATTTTCACCAGTCAGGATGTTTTTAAAAAGTTGAATTAGACGATTTACCAACTGGAGTCTGGGGTATCTTGATTGGTTGTGAGCAAATTATGGAACATACTGAACAAACAGGGTGGTTGAAGTAACTGACTGATGAAGCTTAAGAAAACAGACAAATGGAAGGATCCGATGTAGACAGAAGGAAGAGCTGCTGCCTTATCGCGGACATTTTAGATCAGCGCAGTTATCGCATCTGCCAGCAAGAGCAACAGCCAGGCGGCATGAACAGGACAAAGCTTTATTATCCTTCCTGAAAGAAATTGGGTTACTGCCGTCTTAATTAAACTGATCGTAAAATGAAACAGTTTACACCACTCATTTGGTACATCCCACATTCCTCTGAGCATTACATCCTCAGTCGCTGCTACACTAAACTGTTCTTGTGAAAAAACAAAGACAGTGCTTGTTGTAAGAAGAGATGCAGGAGTCACAAAACACCAGCTGGCCAGGAGGTGTGCAGGAGTAAGTGGAAGGTTGACTTTTATTTTCTTATCAAACAAGATGGTCTTTTAATGAAACCGAAGATGAGGTGCTACTCTTCCCATAGCATACCAAAAAAAACCTCCTACTTCAAAACCATTTCTCAGCCTATATATACTCTGATGGAAGCCTTCTCTCCAGCCTGTCGGAGTAGATCTGTGGAAGGAGAATGGACAAAAAAAAAAAACAATTTCTTGGTGTTTGTCCCAACAAATACACATTAAATTCTGCAATACAAACAAAAAGAATACATTCAGAACTAATTAACAAAATAGCCACAACATGAACAATTTAACCCAATTAACTGAACTATTTCTGCCCCCTTCCATCTTCCAATCAAAACAATGCCACCTCCTTTTAACCTCCATAAAAGTACCTATAAATTAATACTCCTCTTTACCTTATGCCCAGAAGCACAGAGAAGTTGAAGTAGGTGACAAACAGGTGTTTTTGGGTACATTTAATTAATGACTATGCTCTCTTTAGCATCTAAAATAGCAAACCAGATGCAAATTAAAATTGTATACAGCAAAGTGAGGAGTTAGCACTTGCATGTGTGTCATCTTTATATTAATTTATCTCCAGCTCTGACTCCTGTCTCTCAATAGCCAGCACTGCCGACTCTCCTGCCTCCCTCCTGCTATCTCCTCATCTGTCCTTCATCCTGTCACTCCCACTCTTGTTTTCTGTCTGTCATCCAGTACAAAGTCAGTGGGATGTGCTGAGCTTTGTCTTTGATCCCACAGTAAACACGCATTTCTCCACCTCCTATCCCAAAATGAAGCAGGACCAAAACTAAAACAATTTTTCACTAAACTCTCTATATGTGTGGATGTGTTCTCCCACTCTGTTGTAAGGTCTCCTGAGAGGAGACAGTCCAGCTCTGTCTGGCCAGCCCTGGGCACTCCCTCTCCTCTCACCCAGCTCCTTAAATCGAATCCACAGGAGGGCTCTGAACTGAGGAGCCGAGGATGACCACCACTGCAGTAAATTCCCAAATTTCCTTTTATACGTTTTCAAATATACTATAGCTTGACTAAATATCTGATGGTTATTATTAAGAATTTATCTGATCCAGGATTTTGGGGCATGATCTGCAAGATCACTGAGAAAAGCATTGTGAAATTTATCGATACGTTTACCTTCGGTAATTTTGAATAATTAATTGTAGGTATTCAATAAGACAGCATACAACAACAACACAATGAGCTGTGAAATGATGAAGTTAAGTGAGATTATAGAATTAAATTTCTGTAATAATATATTAGTGTATGTTACAGTCACAAGTGAAGAGTTCAAGTCACAAGTCAAGAAGGAGAACCACAAAAACCGAAATGAAGCAAACCATATCAACCATTTAAAATGACTTATGACAAATGTCAGAATGATGCTACACTTTTGTCTCAAAGCAATTGTTCTTTGTCTGTTCATTTGTTTAAGATAGATAAAACAATAAAACAGTTATAAGAAAAAGTTTGCTTTAGGTTAAGATGACTGTTTTGTCTCTCGCCCTCCTATCTGTCTGTCTGAATGAGCAACCACAGCTCTGACCACAGGAGGAAATGTAAGGAAGGAAAAATGAAACATAGACCATGTGGATGAAGTGCCAAACATGGGGGAAGAGAACAACAACAAACAAGCAAACACTTATATCAGCAGCTCCACTTCCCTCCAACAGGGTGTACATATCCAGATAACTATAATACATTTAACTTTCACAGCAGCTCAGTTTCGGAACAAAAAAAACTAAAACACTGACACAGGTGACATATACACACAGTGACATACACACCACAAACACCAACATTACAGTATTAATCCAAATGTTGCTTAGTGGTGCAATGATTGCCTGTCACCTCTCACCTCAAAAGTTAAAAAACAATCTGTCCATCCAGGAAACTCTGTAAATCACAGGAATTGAAGCTGGGCAGCAAGAAGACATCAACAAGCAAATATATTCTGTATAAAATATGATCCATTGCACCAAAATCACTGAATAAAGTTTAATAAAGTTTTGCTTTTGTACAGTAGTCAGTGAGGCCTGGCCGTATAACGTCATCAAATTACTCACAGACTGTATCAAACAGGAGCCACTAAGCTCTGAGTGGCTTCAAAGAGAGAGAAAGAGATTCATTAGATGCATAACTGTTATAGACCCTGTGTGCAGGGCGCATCGTAACAACCATTTTATGGTTAGTGTATAAGTCATGCAGTAATATCATCACATCTATTTTTAGATTTTTTTGGCCTTTCAAGCTTTATTTTGATAGAGACAGCTGGTGACAGGGAAATGAGGGAACAGATGGGAATGATATGGAAAGAGCCACAGGTCGGAGTTGAACCCTGGGCTTCATAACAAAAGCCCCAGGCAGCCATGCATGGGGCGGCTGCTCTACCAGCTGAGCAGACACTACCCCATACATACATCTATGAAAGATCTGTCTGTCAGACTAGACAGCTGAATCATGTGATCATGTTGTCTTTGAACCCACCACATCTATTTTCCTTATTGCATGGATGGTCCAAAGGTCCAGTCGACCCTCAGAGCAAAAATTATTGTGCACAATTTCAGAGTTAGTTTCAGAAGAAAGCATCAACACAGGCATGAACGAGACTACAGTTTCCACCCAACATGGCAGCCATAAGGTCAAGAGGTACATTTTATTGGTGTGCAAAAATTGATCTCAACAACAATCTGCACTATTATTTTATAGACTATTTCCTACATGCAGGTGGGACCTCATGCAGTAAACCTGGCTGGTGGACAGGTTGCCAGCATGCGAATCGTCAAAGACATCACACGGCGTCAACAACAGGACATTGGGGACCCTTCTGAACCGAGTGGAGAGAAATCTAAAACAGAAGAATATATTCAACAGATGCAAGGCCTGTTATGGCTTTAACTTTAGCATTTAGCCTGAAGAAATGTGTATGTGAGCAGTCATCTATTCTTGATGATGATGATAGGCCTACACTTCAATAAAAGCTGTGAAATGAACTCCTTTTTGGGAACTATAGCATTCAATCTTGGAGAGGGCTGGAGCCGATCCCAGCTGGCATTGGACAAGAGGCGGGGTACACCCTGGATAAATTGGCAGTTCATCGCAGGGCACATAGAGACAAACAGACAAAAATTCACGCTCACATTCAAACCAATTAACCTGTTAACAGTCCACAGTCATTGGACTGTGGGAGGGAGCCAGAGAACCTGGAGAGAAGCCATGCAGATATGGGGAAAACATGCAAACTACACACAATACTGGAGGATTCGTAACAGGAACCTTCTTGCTAGGAGGTGACAGTGCTAACCGCTGCACCAATGAAGAATTTTCAAATAAATACATATTAATTTGTAAGGGTCCAATCATTAATTTTTAAGTATTAATTCCAAGAATATTCTGCGAAAAATCTGTGATGATGTATTCCTGATTTCAGCATGCAAGCAAATATTTTATGGCATTAAAAAGACTTTTTCTGTTCCCCACAGATATAATCTTTTACAGCAGCTTCTCTGTTGCTCTCTACCTTTTACACAGTGTGGCTTTAAACTGATATGAGTTGAGAGCATTAGCTTTAGCCCTGTGCAAATGGTGGTCACACACATATCTCTGGCTCTGGTGCATGCTCGATTATTTCCAGCTATTTACCTTCCACGCTGTGGGAAATCTTAAGCCACGCCCCTCTACTTTACTTCCGTATTGTAATCCTACCTGAGGGGGTGAAGAGGACTGCAGTCCCACCAATAAACTGGCGGTGTTTCAAATATCGCCATAAAACCAGTAAAAAAAAAAAAAAAAACAGACCAGGGTCGGGACTCACTGTATTACTCTTTCAGGTAGGTGAGTGTATTTCACAGTGCAATTAACGCTGGCAGTAATGTTTAAACACTAATGAAAGTGATGTTCCTGTCGGATGTAACAGGTGACTGTTCCTGTTTCAGTAGGTAGATGATAATACAGGTAATAAAAGATGCAGTTGTTAATAATGTGTTAAAAGGTGTGACCCAGTACGAACTAGAGCAACCCGGGCAAGCAGCAGATCAGCAGACCTGAGATCAGCTCGATAAGGTGCTCTCATGTGTTTCATTCATGTGTTTCCTGTAAAATCATGAATGATCTTTGCACGACAGAGCTGGGCTGATGTAAGTTTTACATTTTCAGGAGAGTTTTTCTGAATGATTACAGCAAATGTTGTGACCAGCGGCAGCAGCAGCAGCAGCAGCAGCTCTGAGATCAGCTGATGACCAGCTGACTAGCTCAGCAGACCGATCAGCTGATTGTTTTCACGGGGAGTGGCAGTCCGGCAATGAAAAGTGTCTTAATAAACAGGAAAGCCTGTGATTGCGTGACCTCACCGGTTATTTTGACTATTTTGACTGATTACATTGCTGCATTTTATTTTGGAATACTCTCCTCCTCAGTCTGGTTTTTACTTGATACTTTCATACAAACAAAGACATCAATGACAGTCTGACAGTTTGAATATTACAACTATATTATAGTTTGAATACAGAATGAGATTTAGATTTAAGACCACTGAGGTACCTGAGGAAATAATAAAGAAAAAATACAACAGGGCACAGGTGAATTACAGTGTTTTGCCTCACTGCATGTTGGGAAAATATCTGAATAAATATATTTAACATGACTATTTATGACCTGAAGTAGATGACAGTATTAATTCTGCTCTGTAACTTGTGAAACTTGTCCAGATCAGCAATATCAAATAAGTATGACATTTCCCCCAGTGTTTTACATGTTTTTATTTCAACATGTCAGACTTTGTTCTGCTTTTTTTTGTGCACAGCAAAAAAGATTTCTGGCCTAAAAAAAAAACAGTTTCATTGTGTCCATAAATGGACATAAATGTGTATGAACATCAAATAATGTGATTTTTTTTTCTTATGTTCTTTTAGAGATTATTCCCGCCATAATGAATGTACGGAGAGTGGAAAAGACAGTTTTGAGTGTGGAGCAGTCAGAGGGAGTCGGTGCTTATGCTCGCAGGAGCATCGGTAGAAAGGAAGTAAGTTTCTTAACATGTAAATGTACGACAAAGTTAATCTGTCAACCACCTAAATAAAAACTCAATATATCAGCTGTCATTAAAATTGAGTGTTGTTTTATTTCCAGCTGAGAAACCTGGATCCATTCCTGATGTTGGACGAGTTCAGAATGAGCAAACCGGCAGGTTTTCCAGACCATCCTCACAGAGGCTTTGAGACGGTCAGTATACTTTTAGGAACTGCAAACTATTTAATGTGGCAGCAAATATTCAGACAAGCTGGAGAAATATAAACAGTTGAGTCTCTATGTGTAAAGCGGTTGTTAAATCAGGTCACAGATTCTTATGTCAAACATTCCTCTCTTCTCCGGGACACCATGCTTTATTCACCTCACCAAACAATTTGGGCCATCTTGCCTTCATCAGGATGATGAGGTGTCTGTACTGATACTAGTGAAAAGACATGGTAAATAGACTGCACCTATAAACCAAAAAATACAAAACTCCTCCCTCTAATATCTTGAAACAATAACAATATTAAACTGGTAAAACTCAATGAACTAAAAAAAACAGCAACAACAGGACCAACAGGTCTTACTGAGCGGTGAAGCTCCTACTTTGAACACTAGATGGCGACACAAGGACAGTGTGCAGAAAGCCAGAGTGCCACTTGGCCTCACACAAATGATGATTTTTGTTTATAGAGAAAGGGAGAAAATTATACAGAAAGTCAAATATATTAGAGATATAATCTCTGCTGGTGCTGTTAAGTTTGTGTAACTTCAGCCCAGAAAACTAAAGGTGAAAGATTTGATGATCAAAACTCACAGAAAAGAAAAAAAAAATCCATATTTTGAAACAGAGGAATTACCCCGACTTCTGTGTGTTCTTGTTGAACCACCTCTGTTTTTGTGGTTCTTCTGGACATTTGAAGTGAAAGTATTACGTCTCTACTAATGCGTCTCTACTGCGTCTCTACTACGTCTATTACGTCTCTACTAATGCGTCTTCCTTGACCACTGTGTGACCACTGTGGTCACTGTGTGTACCAGTTTATTAAAAATAAAGAGATCAAATGAACATTTAAGACCAAAAATGTGATTACATGACCACGGCAGCCTCTTCTACATTCACATAATAAAAATTAAGCATATGTACATTTAAAAAAAAAAACTGTATTTTACAGACTCTCTCCTCGAGTGAACGGAACACTCATGATGACTCAGCGTTTACTTTCTTATTTGAAACTCGTGATGACTCAGCGTTTACTCTCACATGTAAACACATGTGTCTGTACAGTTCAGAAGCCACAGCTTCCCTTCTGGTTTGATTTCCCACCTGTCCTCCATCTTCCATCTTGATTTCATTGCTACTGACGAGAAAGAAAATCGGTAATCAGTTATTTAATTGACGGAGAAGTAATTGATGACTTGATTGATAACTGAAAGTTTTTCTTGAGTAAAATGAGGTTTCTGGTGGTTAGAGATTATTTTTGAAAGGTGTCTGTCAGACATACTGTATTTAACTTTTTTAAGACAGAATTTTGAACTTTACATCAGGCTGGTTGCATTTTATAGACTTACTGTCAGTTTGTACAGAGGCATTATCTACAAATAGAATATTCACACAATTTCAGTGTTCATAATGTTTCAAATCAGGTTGTAATTGAATGATCCTTACTTTAAAGCGACACTAATCGACATTTTAAACTAACAGTGACAGTGTGTAACGTGAAAGATGTTGCTCACAAGGACAAACCTCCATAGAAACATTCATATTCATATTCATTCAAATATTCAGTACCGTCATGATCTTAAATATACAGCTTTATTCAGTTATGATCAGTTCAGATAGGAGGTCAGTTTATTCCTAATAAGATGATTATTTATTGAATAGAACCAGTTCAAGAACCAAAGCTCATTACTGCAGCCGTATTCTTTTGAATGAATCTCATAGCTCTCATCAACTTAATTTCCAGCAGCAGAAAGCAGCTGTATTGTTTGGATAGAAACTTAACTCAGCAGTTTATACTCAACATTAACGTGTGTTTTGGGTGATCCGATCACGTCATCAAAGCAGCGCCAATCAGTGAAAATGTTGGTAAGCATCTTTGCAACAATAGACTAATAACCATAGCTAACCATTAGGACTAATGCAAGTGGCAGCTCTAAAATGCATCTCAAGTCACCACTTATGATCTCAAGTTTGTTGCTAAACAAATAAAATTTTCAAATAAAAAAACAACCTAATGTGTTGCAGTTAATGTCAAGAAAGCATGGATGATCAAGAATTTGTCATAGCAGTCTCTCCTCACTCAACCACTCTTGATTATTTTAAAGGAAATGTCTGGGGACATTGCGGTTACTAGCTCAGTGGTGAAATCAGTTGAAACAGACAGTGTGTCCACAAACATCTGCAGCTTATCTTGGCAGGTAAAAGAGCCCAAAGAGTGAACCAAATGAAAATCAGTCGACATGTTTTATGTGTCCTTACAGGATGTCAGTGAGTAGGCGGCCGCACTGCTGAAAGAATGTGGTCACATGTAATCCCAGACCAGCTCTGAATGTGGGCCCAAGCCATCCTCAATGCATCTGCAATCACACCTGTACTAAGAGCTGTCCGCTTGTAATCAGATTACCCAGGATGTATGCAATTGATAGGACCCCACAGGGTCAATACCAGTTGTAAACAGGGACATACTGTAATGTTGCTCCATGTTTGCTCAATCTGTTAATATACAACACATTAGTGATAACAACTTTATGAGACGATGTGACAGTGTTCTTTTCAGCTTGTTCCTTTTCCCTGATGTGACCAAATCAATTATTTTTGCTTTTATCAACGAAAAACTATATTTAAATATGATTTGGACCTGTCTTTGCACCTGTCTTTAATTCAGTAAGTGAACAACTGCACTTCATCTTCAGAAATTGACAGCCTTGCCCTAGACTTAACTGGTTTATGCTGGATGTCTGAAGGAAGTGGGAAAGTGTCTGATTAAATAACTTTTCATTTCAGGCCTTGGGAATGGAACATATAATAGTCTGGTCTTATTCTGGCTTGCACTCTTTTAGTCTTTCTGTGAACCACTCTTTGAAAATGACTTCTCTTTTTCTGGCATAATACTGTTTATTAAATTCACACTCTCTCACCTGTTTTTTTAAATTATGGCTTAAATCTATTAGCAGTAATACTACTACACCGATGAACAGAGGTAATGCGGCAGGTTGGACTCGTAGCTTCAAAATCTAACTTAGCAAACGCAGATAATGTCCTTAATTTGCCAGACGTTCCTCCAAGTGTATTTGATTTGGCAGATACAACTTAAATATCCCGGCGTGGGTGGACAGGACT
Organism: Protonibea diacanthus; assembly: GCA_028641955.1. NCBI lineage: Eukaryota > Metazoa > Chordata > Actinopteri > Sciaenidae > Protonibea > Protonibea diacanthus. The sequence goes on along the minus strand of CM053976.1, from coordinate 21,450,064 downwards.
AGGCTACACTCACAGCATGCCTTTCAGCAGGTGTGTTTGCTCACACTCATATGACTTTTGAAAGCGCACAGCTGTAGAGACAGATCACAGGCAGCTCACTGCAGGGGCCCAAGCTTTCCTCCCTTAGACAGATGTTCACCTTTAAACCCATGACCCCACAATCAACACGTCTCTTCCTGTCCAGCCTGACCACTGGGGGGGTGAAACGAGCACACACGTGCTTTTAGTGTCGAAGCAGCACTTGTTTCTAAGTTCATGGCTCGAGTTAAAGAAACCTGGAACATGCTGATGCACTTACTGCAAAGAACGTGTATTATCCATGTCTTTACATTTGTTTTTGAAATACAACTAATTATTAAGTTCTTGCACAATTTTGCAATAGCTGTTTATGTTACATATGTGTGTCTCTCCTCAAACAGGTTACGTATGTTTTAGAGGGGATCACAGCCCATGAGGACTTTTGTGGCCATACAGGACGACTGAAACCAGGAGACCTGCAAGTACGGCTTATATAGTTCATTTTTATGATTTTCCTTTTTGGAGGAACTTTTTTTAGAATGATGCTTATTTGCTTTCATGCCAAGATTCATTCTAATGTTTGTGTTGTAATATGAAGCTAGACAGTTATCTTAGCTTAGCTAGTAATCACTATAAGATATTATAAGATATTTTTTTTCAAGCTTTATTTTCGATAGAGACAGCTTAAGGGTGACAAGAATGTGGGGAGAGAGAGACAGGGAATGACATGCGGGAAAGAGCCACAGGTCGGATTCGAACCCTGGGCTGCTGCAGCAAGGACTGAGCCTTCCTTTGTACATGGGGCGGTGGCTCTACCAAATGAGCTCAACAACATCCCGAGCCATTCAACTTTTCAGACGAGTGCAACCCTCCACAGTCAGCATGAAATGTCACTGAAACTGAGCACGATTCCGTTCGGCATTCATGGCCTACACTATGATACTCTACCTGTTGTGTTGGCTACCTGGCTCGTAATTTACACTGCAAAACAGCAATACAAAGAAGTTTCCTTTGATTTGTGTCCAATGGTTTGAGAGAGAGAGAGCAGTAGTCGAGTAAGGGGGGCTTGATTTAGTCTGAATATGGCGTTGGTGCTGCTCAGCCAAGACCCCCCTGAAACCAAATAAAACATGTAATTTATACACTTTTTATGCAAATTAATCAAATAAAATATGGCATGTTAATTACTGAAATTTGGAGGTTGTGGTAGGTCGGTTTTATTACCTCTGGACAGAGCCAGGCTAGCTGTTTCCCTGCTTTCAGTCATTGTGTTGCTAAGCTAAGCTAACTGGCTGCTATCTGTAGCTTGAGACACACAGACATGAGAGATATCGACCTTCTCATCTACCAGTGAGCAAGGAAGGGAAATATTTTTTCAAAATCCTGTAATCTGCCACTAATTAATGGTTTCCCTTCGTTCACATATTAGATGCTATCTAACAGCATGATCATTGTTGTCTACATGTATCCATATCTAATAGTGTCTTTAGTTTTTAAGCAAGTCATTAACATGAATCAGAAGCATTTAGTCCACTTGTTATTAACATAAATGAAAGAGCAGAACAAGACTTAAGCCTATTGGCGTACAAATCCCCACAAACTCATCACATATGCATTATAATGTTGTGCACTCACACTAATTGGATATCATGCCCTGTGGCTTGTTTCCTGTGTTTTCAAAGTAGTAAAGTTGCATTCACACACACACACACACACACACACACACACACACACACAGACAAACAGTCTGCTGACTCAGCTTCAATCTGTAGTACAGGTTCAGTCAGTTCAGCTGAATTTCTTCAGCTTTCTTCACCATGTGCACCCTCTGTAGGCTCAGACGTCACATTGGTCTATTCGAGAAAGCTCAAACACGTCTCAGATTAAAGCATGGTTTCGTTAAAGAAGGTGGGGGAGGACATCATGTCAACAGGGAAAATGTTTCATAATTTTGTTTGAATTAATTCCACATCTGTATAAAAAAGAAAACAAAGATTATTCTGTGCCTGGAAATGCAGTTGAAAGAAACAATTTTAGTATGAGCAGCTTATTTCCATGTTAGACTGCATATGCATTATATTATCTAAGATATTTTACATTTTTAAAACATTTCAAACACGGCACAGATCTCTGCTCTCTTGGTTTGTGGTTATCCTCTGTTGTATTCCAAATGTCATATTATACAGCAGACAGCGGATATCCAGAACACAGCAGTAAAAGAAACCAAACAACGCAATGAATGGTCACAGAGGAATTATCAGTGCCCAGCCGCAATAAAGCAAAGCTTGAGAGTGGAAAATTACAGCTGGACTAAAGAAGAAGCAAAAGCTGTTAAATTAAGCTTCATTTCATCCAGTGAATGATTACCTTATTTATTATATTTAAGAGCCTGACAGAGGAATGTATCTTTATTTTACTGAAAACGTAAACACCTCGAACACAACGGTTTACACATAATATAAGCTGTAATCTGTTATCATGGTGATGTCAAATGATCACGACTTTAGTTGAGCCTTGTGCAAATTAGTTCCAAACACAAGCATGACTGATGCTGGGTTAAGTTTTGGAGTATTTCAGCATTAGCATTAGAAAAGTTTTATGTAATCATAAAATTAGGCTTAATGTGGAGTCCACAGATCTATAATTCCTCCATATTCACTCCACACAGATCTTGTTTAAGCTTTCTCACTTTAATACATAACACAAACATACGTCATATCTCCATCCTGTTTTCTGCATTTTTTTCATTGTCGGAAGTTCGGCTGACGCTCTTTATGTATGTCATCTTGTTGCGCCCTCTTCTTCTGGTTTTCTCACTGGAGAATTGACATCACCTACTGCTTATCCTCTCAACTAACTTCTAATATTAGCAGTAGTAGATGGAAACATTTTTCACATTTTTTTGCTCAATCCACTCAAAAATTGATTCAAATGTGCGTCACATTTGGATGGAAACACGGCTGATGTCTGTTCCGCCTGATAGCTATGTGAAAAGTCAGCAGATAATTAGAAAACGTTACATAAAATTGTGAACGTGTGAATCAAATTTTGTGCTAGTGTATCTTGTAGATGTCAAGATACTGTTAGTAAAAACTTTGACCTACCAGGGGACACTAGGTGAAAAGTCACCCCTTGAAGAACATTTCTGTCTGTACAAACTGCCCTTACTGTACAATCCCTCAAACATTTGTTGAGTTATTTCTGTCTGCACTAAAGTGACGGACCAGCCAACCGATCTGCAGTGGCATTTGTAGTGCTAATGTGCATATGTGATATCTGTGATATCACCCTCAGCAGATTGTATGTGTGACATTTGTGTTTGGTATATTTCAAATATGTATCTATGTCCGCCAGTGGATGACTGCAGGAAAGGGGGTGGTCCATGCTGAGATGCCCGTGTCAGAGGAGCCGGTGGTAGGCTTACAGCTGTGGGTGAACCTGTCCAGACAAGACAAGATGGTGGAACCAGCATACCAGGAGCTTAAAAGCTCAGATATCCCCAAACCGAGCAAGGGAGGAGTGACAGTCGCTGTGATATCTGGAGAGGCTTTAGGAGCAAAGGTGTGTCTCCACACATGTGTATCTGTGTGTGTGTGTGTGTGTGTGTGTGTCTTCACCTACAGGCTTGTGATGTCACCACGACATCATTAAATCAAACCACAGCCAGGAGTGCACTTTGAAACTGAACAAGATGTTTACTTTCCTAGTAGCTGTTGATCTCGTGGTGATTGCTCATTTGCTGGATGCTCGAGGCAAACAGGAAAAACTGACAAACAATGACATAAATGTGCATGCATGTGTGTGTTCGTGTGCGTGAAAGAGAGGATGCCTGTTAACCACATTATTTGACTAGTGTGAGTGTAAGAGTTTAAATAGAGGAAACAGTAAATGAGGAGCAGATTGGATTGTCCAGGCCTGCGAGGGACGACTTGTGTTGGACTGTGTGTTGGACTGTGTGTTGGACTGTGTGTCTGTGTGTGTGTGTGTGTGTGTGTGTGTGTGTGTGTGTGTGTGTGTGTGTGTGTGACGACGATTTTATGCCCCCGCTACTTCAAATATTGTTCCCCACAGTGTAAAGACAATCTTAAGCACCGTTTACACTTTGTCAGTGTTATTTTGGGTTTAACAACACATCACAATGTGATAATAATAATATAAAAACTGAACAGGCATAAGAGGAAAAAACTTCAGTGATGAATTTCTGGTTTTATGTTGACAGAAATCCATAAATGGTCAAGTTAGTGAATGTAGGTAATTCAATTTTGAAACTCACTTTTTTGAGTAAGATTAAAAGTGACAGTGGTAAAAAACCTGGATCCTTTCACAAGGACTGTGTCATTACTTAAACCTGCAGTAACAATGTTTTTTTGTTTCGTTTGTGCGGGTAAACTTTCACATATCATATGACATTTTATGTCTTCTCCAACTCATGAGGGAATATCTGGCTCTAAATGCTCTTCTGTGCTCTCCAGCTTGTCACTAAATGTATCTGTCTGCTGTTTGGTGCTGAGCTTTTTCTCTGAAAGCAGCTGCATGCTGCAGCCAAGCTGATTCGAATTAATAAATGTTTCACGTAACTTAAATAATGATATGTTTTTATTGTTTTTTAAGAGATGACGAGAATAATTTTGCACAAAATAGGAACAAAGAACTCCAAAAATACGCAGGCACTTTCATTTCCTTCACTTTGCTCACTTTCTCACCCGTGTTCCCTCTTTGCAAATCCTCAATGCTGAGGGTTTTATGGTCATTTGCATCAGCTGTTGAGCTCTATCCATAAGCAATGAAACTATAAATGACAGATTCTGACTTTGTTATTATTAGTACTTTATCAAGTCAGAAAATATTATGTGGGTAGCAGCAGAGCAATGCAACTACAGTTCATTGTTCACAACCCATTTGCAGGGAAAAAAGAGCAGCTGGTTCTTAAGTTCTCTGTTCTATACAAAATATAAAAAATGTTTAAAGCTTGTGGCTCTATGTAGAGAAAGCAAGCATATTTTCTGACTGTCTTTTTGCTTTTTCAAAAGTCTAAGGTATACACAAGGACGCCAACCTTGTACCTAGACTTCAGACTGCAGGCAGGGGCCGTGCATGTACAACCAGTTCCTTCAGGTAAGAGGATACCATTTATAAATACAATAAAGTGTGTCTGTAAATGGTTGGATGATAATAAAAGTTCTAGAGTATTCTGCAAGGATGCTAACATAAATAATGGTTGCTTTGAGCTCAGACATCTTCATTTTTCTCTTAAGTTTAAAGTCTCTTTTCGCTTAAGTTCTGGAAGAATGTCCTAGCAACGACCCACTTTACCACAAACCATATAAAATACTGGAAACATACCTTGAAAAAAACAGTTTAACCTGCTCTTCTCTGTTTATTTTCATTTATTTTTTTATAGAAACCATTTTTTTTGTTTGTTTGTGTGTTTTGTTTTTTGTGACAATGGGCAGAAAAGGCACTCTCTTCAGCTTGAAAATAAAACGTTAAATTCATAATTAATAAAACTCACTGACGATCTACGTCTTTGCTACGTCAAACTTAAAGCTGCACTGTCAAGTTTTCTTGTAAACAAATAAAATTTGTGAGACCTGCTGAGAAAAACGTTGCTCCATGGTGATACTAGTGGCCAAAAACTCCATAGTGCACCTTAGATATTGCTGGAACTGCTACTTCATAACTAATCTCTAAAGTGTGCTGACATTTAATATTTATCAGTATCCTGTAACTGTCAACACTGTGCCCACCGTTCGTAAGATTTAGAGTTTCTCAGACATTTGCATTTTACAGGCTCTGTTCAGAAGGATCCAGGTCAGTATATACAAGGTTCACTCTAGGTTTTAGATTAAAGACTACACTCTAAGTTTCTAACTGTGGAGGAGTAAGAGAAATGTGGATAAAATGTTATCAGCAGGCATTTATAGTTCTAACAGAAACACCTCAGGGCCCGTAAAGCTTGTAAAAGCTGTTGGAGGACACGACAGCTCAGCATTTTACATTAACAGAGAGCAAGAGAGCGACATGGTGAGAAAGAGAGCTTTACAACACAAGGAACAGGGGAAACTCTTTCACATTTAAATCCACTGCTACTTTTATTCATTTTATTCATCTGCCCTTAACCATATAATACTTATTCTGCAGTGAGCGCTGAGTTTGACTCTACATTGACCAAACCTAAATTTGGGAAATATGCTTTTTAGATTTCTTACTTAAAGTTAGACAAAAAGATTGACAAAGCTTCCATCATGTCTTTAAGGTAAATACTGTATGATGTTACCACAAGCAGCTCGTTAGCTTAGCTCAAAGACTGGAGGCGGGGGGTAACAGCTAGCCTGGCTCAAAAAGATAACAAAATCCACCCACCACTTCTAACTCTCTCTAATTAACATGTTATCTTGTTTGTTTATTCCATACAAAAAAAAACCAAACAACAACAACAACAAAAAAAACAAGATATTTTAGAGGTTATTAGCAGTGACCAGGCAACCAGGCATGTAAATGTTTACACCTGCCAGATAACATGTGAAAATATTTAAACCTGTTGAAACCAACTGTTTTAAAACTGTTTCATCAACATCTTTATTGTATGTGTACATAAAAAAAAAATCTGTTTGTGACAGGATGGACTGCATTCATCTACACTCTATCTGGATCCATTGATGTTGGTGAGTTTTGTCTGTTTAATGTTCTTGTGAAAGGAACACTCTGTTTTTATTTAATGTTGTGCACACTTCAGATGAATTTAAGAAGAAATCACTAATACATTTTAAAATAAATTCTTAGATAAGGCACTCTTTTCAGCATACTCCCTCACTTTCTTCCTTGCTCTTCCTGCTGCCATATCTGTTACAAATATGTGTTTGTGATTTTAGTCCAACCGTAACTTCCCCTCTACATTCAGCCAAATGGCTCATGTTCCACTTTAAAGCCTGATGGATTCATTCTGACCACGTGGCAACCTCGGTGAAGTGAAGCCATTGCGGAAGTGCCAAAAACTGCAGTTCCTCGAACGACCAGTTGAGGCTGGCTACAGAACGAGTCGGTCTCCATAAGCCCCCATATAAAAATATCCAACTTCGCAGCAGATATATTATATTTAGGCTTAAAGTTATGTATAACCAACAATATTCCTTTGATTGACAGCTGGGTGCTCTTACAGAAGGCTTCCAGGCGTCATTCCAGCTGCCGATGATCAATTTTTAGATTAGCTGTTAGGCAGCAGAGGCAGGACTGCCGAGAAGGCGACGGCCAGATCCACCACACTCTGATCCTCTAAACTGACATTAAACTATTATCTCTTCAGGGCAGCTCAGTTGGTAGAGCAGCCGCCCCATGTGCGAAGGCTCAGTCCTTGCTGCGGAAGCCCAGGGTTCAAATCCGACCTGTGGCTCTTTCCCGCATGTTAGTCCCTGTCTCTCTCCCCACATTCCTGTCCCTCTTCACCTGTCTCCATCAAATAAAGCTTGGAAAGGCCAAACAAACAACAACAAACAAAAAAAAAAGATCTCTTCAAACTATAGCCAGCTCAAGTGCAAAATGGAATTCACCAACAACACTGGAAAAATGTTTGTGCTACTGTAGGCTACATAAAATATGACCATGTCAGAGTTTGGTTTCATATCAATCACCTTACCCACATGCTATACACCCTATTGTGTCACTATTTGACGCATCATGAAATACTGCATTTCCTGCTTATTGGTCAACATTGTGTGATCAGGGAATTCCCCTTGCATGAGAACAAACCCTTTCGGACAGGGGATTGATTTTCAGAGGGTTTCTCGGTTCGTTGAAACGTGTTGTTTTCAGTCAGAATTCCCCCTTTTTATTATTCTTTCATAAAATTTCATTATGATTTGATTAGTCTCCATCATTACACTGCAGGATCTCTCAGACTGGTTGCAATTGCTGGCAGATGTTTTGATGACACGAGAGGATTAAAATGGCTGCTAAGATTAAAGAAGTTATTTGAATTTTAAGTCTCCGACTCTACATGTAGTCTGTGGCCAAATCAGGACCAGCTGGCTTTGATGAATGCATCGACCACAAGTGGAAGTGTCTGGCTTTCTCAGCATTTAGTGTCAGTATTCTAAGTGTTACAGCGTGCAAAGTGCTAAACCAGGCCAAAATGTCTGAGACTCGCAGGTGCCTGTATTACTATTGAACACAAAGTGATTGTTGTGCTATATAGACCCGTGCTATCTGGATATTATTTGTGTATTATCATTACTGACATAAGAAGCAAGTATGCGTGTTTTAGGTGAAAACAATAGGTAGTAATACCAATGTCTGAACAGGTTTCATCTAATTTTCTTCCCTGTTGCTCTAATTAACCTTTTTTTTTTTTGGTTTTCCCCAATGAGGAGCTCCTACTCCCAGAATGCTTAGTTTCCCATTTGTTTTCAGAAATACATCAAAAAGAGCTCCAAGACACTTTAATCAATCATCTTAAATAACATGTTTATTGTGTGGTTTGTTTCCTAACATGACATAACCGCCCTCTCTCAGCTCAGTATTTCATTTTCTTTTTCATTTCATTGTCAATACGATTATGAGTAATCCTGAGGCAGTATGTAGAGCTGTTTCTAGCATGTTTCTGAAAATAATGGGAGTGGTGGGTTCACACGTTTTAATGGGAATTAATGTCACAATGAAGGGAAGATAAAAAGAAGTCAGCGTATTACTAAAAAAACATGGTATTGTAACACTGAATGGTATTGCAGTCCTGTCAGTAAGAACGTGGTACAGAAATGTAAATATTTCAGGATCAGTCTGAATTGTATGGACCAGTCATGTTTGAGTTGTCTTCAGTTGAAAAGGTCCGTGTAGGTCCGTCCGTGTGGTCGAAGTGCAGTTCCAGAACCCATCAGCTATTGTTTGATGACGATTTTGCTTTTTAAGATCTTTTTTTATCTGCATTCATGTGCAGATATCTGTTGATAGAGAGGAAGTCTTGATATTTCCAGAGGCTAAACCGTTGACCAATGATAGTCCATGGGTTCCAAGATTGGGTTGTGTTAGGATCAAGTCAATTAAAAACATAATTCATCTAAAATGAAGAAGACAAAACTGTGAACTTTTCTTGTTTTCAAGGCCCAGATGAGGAGCAGCAGAAGGTAGAGCCCCATCACACTGTGGTCTTTGGAGATGGAGACTGTGTCAAATTTCAAAACAATGTGAGTTCTCTGGAACCAACCCAAACCTTTTCTCATAATGCCCCTTTTTAGAAAGGTGAAAATGTGTTGTCACTCATATTTAGGGTTTTACTGATGTGTTTTCTTGTTGTTGTGGAGAAATTGCCGAAAGTCAATGGCACCAGGTCAGGAGGGAAGAAATTGCCTGAGACGGTCTCACATTCTGCCAAACTCATGCTGGTGGTCAGACTTTAAACGCCTACAGATAACACCACAAATACTACACGCCCAAAATTAGTCAAAGAGAATGTCTTTACCCATGTTAGTGTTACCGTCAGCACATTCTAGGCTGCAACACTGCACACTGTTGCCTGTTTATGTTAAAGACACGTCAACGGCAAGCTATCTATTATCTATTGTCTATTCAACCCTGGCCACCACAGTGTTGAGATAGGCTGGCACCTACTGTTCTCAACCAAAGCCAAACAACTACTACTGCCAAGGACCTCAAGGGCCTTACGAGTTACACCTCGTGTAACACTTGTTGACTTCCCTTCTTATTTCATCATCTTTCCTTCATCATAAGTTCCTTTCCGTCGTATCATGTAGAGCCTCCCACCTCTTCACTAGCTTGACCCTTCCCACCTGGAAGACTCCATCTCAGCACAACCTTTGCCTCCATTTGAAGAATTTGGCCAATCTAAGTCACCTCTACCTTATTTCAGTGATGATGTTTTTGCCTTTGACTTAATCTTGTTAGGCTCAGGTATCCATTGTGTAATCCCTCAATATTTGTCGTATCCAGAATCAAACATTTAAATGGACTTGACTTTGTCCTCATATAGATGGTGCTTTGTTTTTAGTGTTATGCTTGGGACATACACAGTGGGCTTTCTACAGTTTTATTTAAAGAGCAAAATGGAGCAACCCTACTTACCCTGTCTTGTTGTAAATATCAAGTATTTCATGAGAAAAAAAAATCCAAACTCAGACAATAGTCAGAAAAAAAGAGTTTTGTTTTGACTTTGTTTCTTCCATCATCTTGTGACCACACAGTTTTATCCTGGGGATCTATTGTTGGGTATCCGATCACTAGATTGCAAACCACTGATTTAAAGAAAAATACAATTGAAAGGCTGATAGCACTGCCTCGTATTTCCTCCTCAGGGCTCTGAAGTTTCCCATTTTGTGCTGATTGCTGGAGAACCAATCAAAGAACCCCTGGTACAACACGGTACATCGTTTGTGTTATTCCCTCTAACAAGTCACTGAACAAAAGAAACGCTCTGTTTGTTTCAGACGTCACAGATAGACCTTTACCAACAATACTTGGAATATAATACATCCCTATACTGTATCTGCCCTTCAGGTCCATTTGTGATGACCACAGAGGAAGAGATCAGAGAGGCCATCAGGGACTACCAGAATGGCAAAAATGGCTTTGAAAGGGCCGTAAATTGGAGGTCCAAGATCAGAGATTCTGTCTGAACATTATATATTGCACTCTTGGTGAAAATGTTCGCCTTACATACCTTTTGCTATGTTAAGAAGCATTATTTTGTGACAACTGTGTAAAAATCTCAAAATTTCTACGTTTGTATGTTCTAAGTACAGTACATTTAGTACTTTCCAGCATCCATTTGAATTTGTTTCATGCCTCAATGCTTCGTGTGGGAGTGGACAACATGCTTGATTGTTAACAGTGTAATAGTTTACCCTCTCCCTTGTAAAATATAGATATTCATGGAAAATGTGCGTCTCACTGCTGTCCACTCCCCTTGTTAAATTGAAGCTTTATTACATTTTCCTTCTGCTGTTTTGAAATAACAATGTAGCAGAGCTGTTATGAAATTTTGAAAGCAGGTTGCTTTCACGCTCTGATGTTGTTGTGAACATAATTTAACATAATGTAGTTAAGTATGACGATTTTACTCATGTTTGAAAACAATGAAACATGAACCCAAGTCATCCAGCTACTATAAAACAAAAGCAGTTTTTCCAGCTGCTTGATATCACATGATCTCGATAACCAAAAGTCTTTACAGCCCGCAATAAAATATTATGTTGTAAAACAAAATGTTTTTTGCATGTTTAATGAAAGCAGAAAAAGCTCAAGCTGCTGTTCCTCATTTGCATACACATTATGAATATTGTTCTCATATTTCCTACATTATGTGTGTTCCTGGCAGATTACATCCTGTGTCAAACGGGCCTGGATTGGTGAGTGCGTGGGGTGTCGATGGGATAGGGGTGGTGCTGGCATCTTATTTCTCCTCACACGTTACGGAGGTCTGGATCACATTTAAAACACATGTTACTGCTCTTGGGCTGTGTGGGGTTTGGCAGCTCCAGAGGAAAAGACACTGATAGGGGATTTAACAGGCAGGGGGCTTGATCACTTGACAAACAGACATTAAAAAAGGAAGACGCGAACACACAAGCAAATAAAAAGGCGTGCTTTGAGGCAGCAGGACCAGGCAGCAGTGGGAGAAACGTAAGAGCAGACACCAAGACAGACAGCTTCTCGTAGCTTTTTCAGAATCAGTCCACATTTTAGGCGAAGGAATTGTGTGGCTACTCCTCCACCTCAGGGCCTTTTTACACGGACCAACCACAGTAGGATCTGGAGAACTGAGGACTGACCAAGGGGAAGTTTAACATACAGATATTGTAACCACTGAAATTTGCAGTTAAGGGAAGTCAGGAGGTGGAAAAATAAAAAAGTAAAGAGAGAACACAGGGGAATTTGTTCAGATAATCTAGATTAAAGGCCCAGAAATAGTTCACAGGTCTGCAATCCATTTGGACAAAAGACAGTGTCCTCATAAGAAGTCTTTAATGGAATCTTAACTTTTGTTTTCTCTGAAGTAATTTTCAACTTCTAACTTCTAGTAGCCTCATCATTTAACTGGACTCCTCCAGGTTTCGCATCAAAGCCTCTGCAGTAAGAGGTGCATGTTTTAAAGCCTCTTTAGCTTCCATTTGACTCTTAAGTGTCTGGGTTGCTGTGACAGGTTACGTCTGGCTTAAGACACACACACACACACACACACACACACTCTACTGTGCAGCTGGAAGATCAAGAGTCTGTGTTGCACATACCTGCACCGAGCGGACTGAGTGTGTGTGGTCTGAGAGACTCAGCTGGTCTGGGGAAACGGAGTCAGAGAGGCAGCCAGCTCTAAGTGCTTTCTGCCAGCAGTAAAAAAGGAGACAAGTCCATACTGCTGAGTGCTACTCAGAGAAAGTGACTCGAGCCAAGGGATGATGATGAAGACGAGATGGACTCTGTGCAGAATCTCCTGCTTGGTGACTCTGGTGGTGGAGCTGAGTTGGATAAATGTGGGCCACAGCATGCACAGAGAGGGAGGAAGCAGGGTAAGTGTGACGCTTTAAGTGTATGTAATATGTATCACAGCAACACGGCGAGAAGCCTCCTGTGATTGCTTTTTGTAGGTGATGTATAACGCAGATGTTCTTCCTAATGGATCTAACATTGTCCACAAATGAAGAGGCTGCATTGCTCTTATATTCTTGATGCATTCAGGGCTTGATTCCACTTGTTTTTGGCAGTGTGGCAGTGTAGCGTCATACCTCTTTTCACTCATTATCTCATCAACCTCACTCTTGACCAGTTGCTGCCAGTGTAATACGCTCGCATGTGCTCACGCTGAAAAGCGAAATTGACAGTAATGTGTGTGCTTGCGTGTGGCAAAGAGAGAATCAGAGAGATTATTGGACCAATCCACTCTTATTCTTTGCTGTTAATTGATTTACTTGATCTAGCTGTCATTCATCTAGATTATTTTATTGTCTCTCCACACTTTCTCTTTATTCATCCCTTTCTCAGGCGCTCTCCCCCTCTGTTTCTCATTAGTGGGTCTATCCCCTGGTAGAAATTGTGCAGGGGAAACCTCCCTATTTTCTGTTGTTGTTTCTCTGATTTTAAGTGGAAGCAGTCAACCAGCCAACCTGCCCCACCCTCTGTTCTGCAACACACTGAAGACATCAGAGAGCTTAGATTGTTGCAGTCGTCGAAAGGAAATAAAGCAAACATTGTGCAGACAAGTACAATATTCCATGATTGTCCTGTCTGATGTGCCTCCACCCCGGTTGTAGACCGACCATCCAGTGTCATGCTTTGGCTTTCCCGCCACAAAAATGCTCGAGCTTTGGAAGTCCTAAATTTTAACTTTTCTTCACTCTCCTGCTCAAGCAGATCACTCCCTTGGCTCTTCAAAGTCAACAAGTTAAAACAGAAAACAGACATCATTTTAGATTCAGTACAAGAGTTTTAATCTGCATTTCATCAAATTCTTGTCCCAACCATACAGATCATATCTATGCTGCTTCCATTTTGTTCTGGTTAATGTCATCATGGGAAACTTGCCCTTCTGAGGTAGAATGACAGGCAGTTTTACGATTTTCTCCTTCTTCTCCTTCTTCTACTTTGAACAGTATACAGTATATGTGCATTTGTGCATACAGCACATGTGCTTTTAAGTGAATGCTGGTGGTTTGGTTTTCAGATGTCCTGGCTGCATGTCATGTTTCTATGCATACTCTTTAGTTTGAGACTTCAGAATGAGCAGTCTTCAGAGACAGAGACTTATAAAGGCAGACTGGAGCCGACACACGAATGTTGCAGCTGTTGATAATCACACTCTGACTAGTGGGCGTAACACCAGGCCAAGCGCTCAGAGTAAGGCATGTGTTAAAAGAAAATAGCATATAATGTAACTGCAAATTTGTATAATTTTACCAGTTTCGTTTTTTTTTTCTCAAACCAGACTTTAAAAGCTCTGTGAGGCTGTACTACAGCAGAATTTTGAGCTGAATGCAAACATCAGAAGGCTCACAGTGACATTGCTAAAGTGCACTACATTCATCCCCCAAAATTTATCCACGATATAGTGTCTTCAAAAATAAATAATAAATGTTACAGTTGTGTAACTCTAAACCTGTCAGTGATGACACAAAATGATGACTGGTGAGTGTCCGAAGTGTCACTTTACTGCTGAGAAAACTGATTAGTGTCTATGGAGTATTCAGTCAGTCAAATTTAAAGTCGGATCTGACAGTGGTGCTGGGAGAAAAGTTATGGGGATTTACCTAAAACACAAAGCGTTCATCCATAAAACAGTGTCCAAGGCTGGGACCATGTCAGACTTTTATCAGTATTAATATGTTGTTGAGGCATACCAACAGTAGAGTTGAAGTCAGGAGATTACCAAAATCTATAGGACTCATCTGTGACTGTATCAACTCAGTCTTGGTGCTACCGTTAACGTCTGGGTGATCGCTAAAGCTGGTATAATTTATCCTTTAGGAATCTTTAATATGTGTAGCAAATTATTATGAAATCCATTTGATATCAATATTTTGCTCTGGAGTATAAATGTCAACCTAATGTTGCAACAAGAGGAAGACTCTGACGATCACTAACATCTGTAAGATTTGTCATCTGGGGACCACAAATGTCTGTATCACATTTCATGGCAATCCATTAAATAGATTTTAAAATATTTGGAGCAAAGTGGTGGACCAACTGACAGACAATCACACCCTAGAGCTGTGCATAATACGCTCTTAGTAATCTTCACTAATGCTATGATCAAAGAGGCTGTAATTGTACAAGAGCTGTCAATAAAATCATCATCAGTTTTTCAAATTAAGACGAAAACTTTCTATGCCAAAAAGACAGATGCAGTGACATCAAGTGATACTGAGATCATCATTGAAGAGTTTTATTTAGTTTTTATGTGAGTGTGAAACATTACATGATGATTGCCTGTGGTCCCTGCAGGTTATAAAGGAGTGGGAAAGAAAAGTGCGTTCAGCCTCCAGCCTGGATGAGCTGCTGATGCTCGCAGACTTTCCTGACTGGAAGTTGTGGAAGTGTCGTCTGAGACTGCAGCAGCCAGAGACCCTCTCTTCTCCACCTTCAGTCGGCTCACACCGCTCTACACGTTACGCTGCAGAGTCTTACAGTCTGGAAATATTGAAAGGTTGGATAAACAACATACAAGTCACATGTTACACGCAAGTCTCTCTATGTATGTTGATGTGGCTACCAACATTGTGTGTCTCCATTTTAGCCATAGATGATGAGTGGCAGCGGACTCAGTGCATGCCAAGAGAAACGTGTGTCGATGTGGCCAAAGAGCTTGGCACCGACCCCTCAATGTTCTTCAAGCCACCTTGTGTAGCCGTCCACAGGTTTGTTGAACACGAAACCACAAACTTTAACATTGTTCAGCAGTTCAGTCTTTGTATCCTATCTGAAGCTCAAATTGATCAAACTTCTTAGCAGGTCATGTTTGTTTCATCAACCTGTATTTAGTCATGTTGAATATACCCTGACCAGGAAGCAAATGTTTGACCTCCACCAGCTTGCAGAAGAAAAACATCTGGAGGTCCCAAAAACAGAACTGCAAACAGAACTGCACAAAGTGCCATTTTAACTTGAATCTTGACAAGTCCATCCTTGAAATGTAGTGCATGCAAACACTTTTAGAATGCAACACCTTGGTAGCTGAATGGTTACCAGAAATGCCACATAATTTCATAAATGATCATTTGACATTTTGGGAAATATGCTGATATAAGATTTCTTCCTGAAAGTTCCTTGGGAAGATAGATATTACTTTCATGTCTGTATGGTATATATGTCATTACCACAAGAAGCAGCTGGTTAGCTTAGCCTAACATAAAGACTTTAAAAAGGTGGAAACAGCTGGCCAAACTATCCAAAGACAAACTATCCTAACAAATACACCTATTAGCTCTTCTAAATGACAAGTTGTGCGACAAGCTTTATGATGAATTACACATGTACCTGATTATTTCTCGGCCGACTTTCTGTAGTCTTATTTTCACTGTGAGGTGAGTACAAAAGCCAATTTCGTAGTCACCTAATTAACATAAGGTGGTAATTACAGAACCTTAGAGGTGCTCAAGGATGTAAATATCAACTGTGCAAATAAATATCATTGTGCAAGCACTCAGATATATGCCTGTGTTTAAAGAGGAACTCCTGTTAAATTACAAGTAGTGCCATTTTTATATACAGCTTGGAATCCAGTAGCAATATATTAAAGTCATACTGTTTTCTTTACACACACATATAGATATTCAGTGATGATTGCTGGGTAATATATATGTTGCCAGTGTCCACTGTCAGATCTCTGTTTAATCACTTGACAGCCAAGTGAAATATACAGTAGCTAGGGCTCGTCGTAACAGCTGTGTAAGCTAATTTTAACTACCTTACGCTGCGGGATGATGATTTTGTTATCTTTGGACAAACCCATGCCAGTTCTGTTTACAGTATATGTCCTGAGCTAAGCTAACCAGCTGCTGTAGCTACATATTTATCCTAGAGACATGAGAGTGGTATTGATCTTCTCATCTACTACAATTCCTCCTTTAACCATCCTGATATTATCTTCTGTGTTTGTGTCCATTTAGATTCATTTGACCCAATATGAAAAAAGTCCTTCAGATTCAAAGATTTACTGCACATGCCTTTCAGTGGAACTGCTCTTTATTTATGTTATTTGCCATGCACATCATTTTACACGATGCCCCCCCCTCCTGACAGGTGCAGTGGCTGCTGTAATCAAGAGGGTGTGACCTGCAGAAACACAACTACTGTGTATGTGAATAAAACTGTGAGTGTCTGATGAATGATGCTAACTAGCTAGCCTTTTAACCTGTCTGAGTATTGTAACAGCAGCACTAGTTTTCAGCGGTCAAACACTCAATTCACATCAACTTCTGCATGTTTGCATGTTTCTGTGCGTTTCAGGTCCTTAGTGTCATCCCGTTCAAGTTTGTACCAGAACCTGTGTTAATAAAAGTAGCTAATCATACAGAGTGCAAGTGTATGGAGCCAGCAATAATACGACGTAATGCTCAACCTCACAGGAGTAGTGGGTGAGTCTAAAATTTGCAGTTTTTAACTGAATTTGGTGCAATGTTGCTTTTTTGGTTCTAATCAGTCTGGTTCATTGGCAGCTGCTCTCCGACGGGCCAGCCAGAGGCAGAGGACTCCAGGAGACTGTGTGCCAGTGGCTCGATTTGGGATTGTTCAACTGACAGATGCATACCTTACCCTTCCAGTACACCAGGTGTGTGTGTGTGTGTGTGTGTGTGTGTGTGTGTGTGTGTGTGTGTGCAAACATATAGAAAAGCCTTTTGAACGTGTACAAACAAACAAACACAAAAATTATCAAACATAATGTAAGATTTGATCTTATTAAAAATGAATATGCAATTTAATAACTTTATTATAAGAAAATATGCCAAACACTTCATGAGTTCACCTTCTCAGATATGACTATTTACAGATTTTCCTTGTCATGAATTTAAACTGAATAATTTTGAGTTTTGGACTTGTGACCTGATAAAACAAGACATCTGAAAGTGTCTTTTTGAGCTCTGGATAATTATGATGGCATTTCTTACATTCCAACGATTAATCAAGAAAATAAAATAATCCACAGGTCTTCTAGTCTATCATGTTGCACCACCATGTTTCTACAGTAGCCCAGAACAGACAGACTAAACACTATCTTTAAATATATTTGCATTTTTTGTGGCCACTGTAGTTTGTCTTTCAGGCTAGGAAGGAATATCAGGAGTGTAATACTAATTCAGTGCAGTACTTTATGAAATGTCAACAATTACTAGATGGATTGACACAAAATTGTGAACAGACATTTGTGGAGTCATGAGGATAACACTAACTCCACAGCGATACCACATCTGTTATGATCCAAAAGTATATCATATCAGCAGAATTTTTCAGATTATCTTTAGGAATTAATTTAAAAGTCATATTAAAGTCAATTAAAGATACTGTATGTTCACTTTCAGTGTATGACCAAACTGACGTATGTTAACTCATTCAGATTCAGCTAACAAGATGAAAAGTCATTTCTTGTACTGTTTTAGTAAATTAAGTGCTCCATTATTACCCCCTGCTTAGACTTTCCACTCAGTTCATGGATGCCTGACTGTGAGATAGACGTGGAGCAATGTGACTGTCTTCCTCGACCTGTGCCAACTCTCCAGCCAAAACCGATCCATCGCTGTCAGCTCAACTCTTCCATCTGTGCCGACAAGCATCAACGTTTTGATAAAGCCTCCTGCAGGTAGGCCAGAGAGAGGCTTTAACATAATCATCTGTTTGTTTACCACGGACACTCTCATGCTCTAGTCTGTACTCAAAAGTGACAATATACACAACACATACCTAAGCATGCCTTTGTCATTATTATATAAGCCACAAGTAAAACGGCAATTTTTATCTGGAGTGATGGCTGGCAAAGCTCTGTTGTGTCTGAATTCATGCATATTTTATCCTTAAATGTTCCCTCTTTTATTCACAGATGCAAATAGCCCAGGTAGAAGTCCACTGATGAAATAAACTACGACAACCTGCTCGCCAAGGATGTTTGGAGGCAGAGAAAAAAGGCTAATAATTTATTTACAATCCTATTTATGCTGATCACTTTAACTAATTAAGATGGTATTAACTCACATGACCATGTTAACTGATTTTTTAACATGCTTACCTTATGTTTAAATCAACGTGTAAAGTTTATGTTGTTTATGATTTGTACATTTGTTTATATGGCACTGAATATGTAGTTTATATTAAAAGATTATTTTTATAATTTGAACATGCGTTTGAATTTATGGATTATTGCTTCATTTCTGATGGACATTTTATACTAGTAAACAGTACAACTAGAGTGCAAACATCATTTGGAGGCTGGAAAACAAACACAAAAGAGCAGAAATGCTGGAGTCTGTCGTAGAAATATAAGTTGTAAATCAAACAATACCCACAAAGTTAAGTATTGTTACTTTAAAAAGAAGTTGCTTGGATTTAATGTTCATACACAGTCTAAAATATTCACCCTCCTCTTTCATGTTCACCTGTGAGCATTCAAGACGTTTCAAATTGATGATGGTATAAATACTCTGGAAATAATCTGGAGTGCTTGTGAGGTTAGATAAATGCAAAGAGAAGGGAGGAAAAAAACTGATGCAGTCTGCGAGAAAAAAACTGTGACTTTGTATTCCAGCGAGAAAAATAACCCAAAGCAAAGACAGAGCAAGACAGGAAAAACGTCAATGTCCTAGAGTGGCTTTCAATCCAATTGTGAATATGTGGTTGGACTTGGAAGGCTCTTCACTCCTGATCCTCATGCAGTCTGACAGAGCTTGAGCAGTTTTACAAAAAGAATGGGCAAAATTGCAGCGTCCACATGTTCAGAGCTGATAGATCTATCCACACAGACTCGAGGCTGTAACTGCTGCCAAAGCTGCATCTACTAAATACTGACGTAGAGAGGGTATATTATTATAATTAATAATATTAAAAGCCACATAAAAACTACTTTACAATGTTTTAAGACAATAAAACATATGCTACTTTCACATTTTTATAGACAGGCAGCTGCTTTGCTGACATGACATCTGCTAAGTTGGCATCTATCCAGTATTTGTTAGACAGATTGTGGCAGAGTCTCTTTAATGTGTTTTGTATTCAATACGTGTTCAGTATTTGAGGTAAAACTTCGTCACTAATAATAATCCTGCAACAGGAACAGCACAGCAGCTTCTATTAAAACAGGTGCATCACTTGTAATTGTGCTAACTGTTGCTTGGTGAATATATTGATTTCCAGTGTGGTATTTTCTCTATTTTTCTCCCAGCAGTACTGCTCATCAATAAAATGTAAACAAAGTGAACAGTATGTCCTCCTTCCTCTTTGTTGGCATCAAAATCGATTTTTTTTTTTTTTTTGAATCGATGGCAAAATACCATAATGTTTAATGTCATCATGTGTCAGAACTCCGGTCAATACATTAATGAAGGCGTTTGTGACTGAGACAAGCCCTCCTGGGAGCTTTCTCGATTAGCTTTTCTCTAATAGCAACATTAGCAATTTAACAGGTGTTACAACAAAAGGTGTCCAATGAGAGGCAGACACCACAGGCAGCATCGGTCATGTTTTAGTCCTCACATAGGATAAAACACCTCAATGATCCTGTCCTAGTGGTAACAGAACAAAAAATTTAAAAAAATTAAAAATTAAAAATTCCAGATTACATGATGAAAAGTACTAAACAGGCCTTAAGTTACAAAGAGTTTTGTCTCCCCCTTGCTGCACTGATTGTGTAGTTTTCTTAGTTAAATCATCATTACAAAAATAGTTTGCACTGTTGACAAAATACAAAGAACAATATCAGTGCCTACATATATCGTTTCACAAATATCAAACATTAAAATCCATATTTAATGGAATAAACTCATGTTTGTTTGATTTATATTTATTTTTGGTGAATGGAAACCCACAGTCATAGACAAGATAAATGACACTAAAATTAATCTAAAAATACAAGACCATTATAAAAGACCATTACACCGTGTATCTCTAAATCTGAGTAAACTGCTTAATGTTAGCAACAAGGTGCACTCTGCAACATATTTCATTATTTGCATTGTGTACGTCCATGTCTCTTTGTTTGACGTCTTCTTCTTCCCTACCCGTGTTGGCACACTGACGCACATGTTGGCTTGTTACTGTCATCTGCAGACCAGTGCAAAAGTGTGAAATCATTAACAGTAATGTGTTTCATATCACCCACATGCAGCGCACGTATATGTGGACGAGATAAACAACCCACTCAATAAAAAACTGCTCCATAGTGCTACTAGACATCAGAAACTCCACAGGGCACCTTTAAGTCAGTAAATGTTCAAAAACAACTGAGAATCAACTTAAATGAATGAAAATAATACATATGAATGCGAATCTAAATTGCACGTCATTGTGAAATATAATATATAATTTGTGGAAGGACCTTCAAGTCTAATAATATAATATAAGGGTGTTGGAAAATTATGCAAAACTATGTTTTTATTTGTGTATAATCACCTGAAAATAAAATTTTATTAGTTACCTTAGAATGAGCTTTTTATATGGCACACGGGATTCTCTTTCTGCCACATTTCTGCAATAGTCCAGAATGGACAAACCAAACACTAGCTTGAGAAAGGGTCTTTCTAATTTTGCAGCCACCATAATTTCTCCTACAGACTTGGAATAAAAAGGTAAAGTGATTGCAGTCAACTACACCACTAGATGCCACTAAATGCTACACACAGGTCCTTTAGTTAATATCATAACAATCTATCCATCCTTTAATCACATATCTTTTGTAGGATTGCTACAGGGCTGACACAGAGACACACTCCCATTCACACCACACTTGGCAGGTTTGAATCCAGAAACTTCATGCTGTAAAAATATCACACTGAAGTTTTATTTAGAGGACTATTTCTTGCCCAGCACAGTGACTTCCTGGGGTCTTTTTGTCATCTTTCAGGCATCAAAGACTAAAGACCCCATAAAACTGTGTTGATAATACTGCGATAAGGTCAGGCATCAGTGTTAGGTGCAAGGCTTGGCTACCAATTGGTGCTCCAATTTATGCTAGAGGTGTTGGATGGGGTTGAGTTCAGGACTTTTCTTCCAGACCAAACTCGGAAATTTTCTTCAAACTGTTGCCACAAGGTTGGAAGTACAGTATTAACTTCATTGGATCTAAAGGGGTTAGCTCTAACAGCGCAAGGACATAACATATACTAGTATACTCACATATTTTGAGCATACAGTGTATAAATGTCATGATTAAATTGTAACAAAATTGGAAGGTGATGTGTATGTGCTATTTTACGGCACTCTGCTTCAGTCCACACTCTGCTTCAGTCCATGTGAAAGACATGGGAGATTTTCACACATTGTCAAGAAAACACTGAAAACCACCATGTTCTTATGAAAGTCAAGAACACACAATTGTATCTCACAGGAAATCATTGTGCACATAAGTGCCTAATTTTACCCCATTACAGCACAACAGGTAAAAAGCAAATGTTCCCTCATCATGAAAAATGAATGTGTCACATGTCTTTGCTGACTTCAGCCTGGACAAACAAAACCAAAAAACCTTTTTCATGATATTTTTCCAAAAAATATATCCTGGTGACATGTAAGAAGTTTAGTGGCACTCTAAATAGAGGAATAAATGTCTGGCTAACTAAGAGTTGCATTTTGTTTAAAGGTGATTACTACTGATTATCATTGATAATTTGATCATCCTTGCCTAATTGCCTTGTCACAGTCAGTCTCTGCTCCGCCTACTCCAGCCTCCCGGTTTCCCACCTTGTGTCTGTCACGCCCCTAATTACCTGTGTATTTAAACCCCGTTTCCCCTTCACCAGTGCCAGATTGTTAGTGTACTATGCAACCTATTCTCCAGCGTTTTTCTTGTGTGCCTTACGGTTTTGACCCTCGCCTGTCTTTGGACCCCGCTCTTGCCTTACCCCTTTGGATTGTTTGCCTGCTTCACCTGACTGGACTCCCATGTACTGAACCTTTGCCTGAAATTAAAGACTGGTTACCTCCTGTATCTGCCTCCCGAGTCCTGCAGTTGAGTCCTGTGTCCATGCCTTGTAATATGCCTAATATTTTGTGTTTTACTGGGATAATGCAGAACTCTGTTATGTGTTTTTGGAGGGACTTTTTAGACTTTATTTGTATTTTTATAGAGGCACCTGATAAGTGGAAAATGGAAAGAGGGATGATATGCAGCAAAGGGCCACAGGTTGGAATCAAACTGCTGTACGGACCAAGCTGTACATGAGCCTTATATCGAATCTGGGTGATGTACCTTAGAGCAGAAATATTGTTAGCACCTTAAGATTTTAATTGCTTTAATAAAACTCTGGGAGACCGATCAAACACTAAGCAACTGTCATCAAGTGAATGTTGTGGTCAACCGAGTCAATATGTGTAACCAACTGTGGTCTAAAAGAGATGACTTTTCAGCCTGTTGATGTTCTTTTGATAGGGCTGACACTTTTGCGTTTGGCTGCTTCGGCTCAGTGAACAGGCACACCTCGACAAAACACTGACCTTAAGAGTGACTGTGTGAGGGGCTCAGGAGGGCTGGACGTGTTTTTGCTTTTAATTTCTTTCTTCCTGTTGAGACAGTTCGATGAGACCAAAATGTCTAATGGAGAACCGACATCGTGTCTTATTGAACTTCACAATTAGTAAGAGCAAGGCCGTAAGAGGACCCACTCCCTCTGTAGATATAAAAGATTCATTCTAAGGTAACAAAAAAATAATGATTCTTATTTTCAGGTGATCATACAATCAACACATACAGATGAATATTGTAGTTCTGCCATATCCTGCTCATGAATATGCCTAAATTTTAAAGACTGGACCTTTTTAATATGATACTTATGACTGTATCCCCCTCCTGCTTAAGAGGACAGTTTTTTGTTTATCTTTCTTTATCTTTCACAGAACATCTTCGTGTAATTGTATTGCGATGTATGTTAGTGTGATGTGGAAACACCCAGTATACCGTGAAGGATTCTGTCATACTTACCTGTCATATTCTGTCATGTTTGCCTTCTCTCTTCCCACTGGTGTTCCCATCTTTTCCCCCCTCCCCTCGTGTTTCTGTGTGTGCGTTGCTGGGCGTGGCCTCACTTTCCCTCTCACCTGCCTGATGGCGTCACCACCTGTTCCTCATTCACAAGACACTGCTACAGTATAAAAAACAGTCTCTTCCATCCAGCTCTGTTTGGTCAGTATTGCACTCTTTGATACCTGCCACCACTCCGGACATGCCCGCCTTTGGATCATTACCTCACCTGCACATTCTCCCTGGTGTTTACGATAATCTGTGATTGATGCTGATTCAGTATCTGGGTTAGTGTTTGCATATTGAGTCTAGAATCACAAGGTTTGAAGATGTTGATTTATTTTTTAACCAGGTAATTTAACTTTTCTAACATTAAACTATTAATGAAGTTGGCGGTATGTATTAACTGTTGAGAGTGAAAGAGATCCTATCCTAAGCTGGGGAATCTTACAGGAACCGAGGAATTGTTCAGGATTAATTAACCTGTAAGATTTATATGGTCCTTTAAAAATCCTGCAGAAGATTGCATGGACTATGACATCATGTTCATGTGGGATTCCTGAAATATTTCAAACATGTCTTAATGCACATTTATTAGTCTTAATTTGTATGTCTTTCATTTCTTAGATTAAAAACACAGTCCTTGTTTACATTCCAGACTTTCTTCAGAATGACCCTGCCTATAAAACTGACATGTTAAGTAGATGGTTGAGACCCCGCAGGACAGAAATTTGGCAAGGTACTTACACCACAATTAAACAAACAGTATCCAGACTGAATTATACACCCACTCATCACAACCTGGGCATGATCCTTTCCCTCTGTGAAGGCCCAAATTAGGACATTGCAGTGTGATATGCTGACTGTAAATCTAGCATGTGACAGTGCAGAATAAGCTCGTCCACCGGTCACAGTAGTGCAGCAAGTATGTCGTGTATACACAGTCAACAGGACTAAAACCCGTAACATAACCAAAGTACAAAGACAGACACGAGGCTCCAGGTTCTCGATGCATTGTAATGTAGAAAGTGATATAGTGCACACTTATTGACTGCCATTTTTATTGATTTATATTGTGTTTATTCTATTGGAAAGAAAAATGCATGTTGCATTATGTTTAATCTAAACACTGACTTAGCGTCTGTTTAATTTCCTGGAGCACTGCATGTAAAATGTGTTAACACACACACAAATATAGACATGTTCACGATCACAGTTCATTTTTCACACTTTGAGGAACACTGCATTCTGTAACCAGAGGACAACTAACGTTTAAAATACATCTCTGAGGGTACATTTTCACAGTTATCACATCATCTAACACTTTAAAATATTATACACATACAGCAAGCATGCGGCAGATTTTTATACAGTGATATTCAAACATGAATAATTACCACATATAGGAACACAATGAATGAACTTTTGGCATCATCATAGCAAAAGCATTTCATCTATTGTAGCAGTAAAAAAGTTACTTTACTTCATTTCAGGTAGTCCATGGCTCCTTGAAGTGTCATTATCTTGTCACTAGAGGTATGACCCGTCTTCTAAGGACTAATACTGGTTTTTACTCATAATGTGAAATCTCTCCTTTTTCCAAGTGTGCACCTCTGTCAAAATTTGTGAGCTTGAATAAAACCCAATTTCATGTCAGTTTGTGTTCAGTTAAGTCATCATGTGGAGGATAAAATAATGTCTTCTGTGGCTCAGGAGGAGCTTTGCCAGGTCTAAAAAATACCCCTAAAGAAGTCTTCATGTTTATCTCAGCTTTGTCTTGGAGACTTAACATTCATAACAGCCTGTGACACAAACTGGAAGTGTGACTATGTTACACTAAGTACACAATGTAAGTCAAAGACATTATGTCATTATGTCTTTGTAATATTCTACAACAGCACTATACTTTTTAAAGCTTGTACGTGATTGTTTGTACTGCTAAATAGCATATGTTAGCATGCCAATAGTATACCTGCTTAACATAAGAATAGTAGCAATGTCATTGTGAAGATGCTAGCATACCAATATTAGCATGTAACTACAGCCTCACACAGCTGCTACGATGCGTCTACTCTTGCTCCACAATATCGCCTCTTGACAACTAAAGCATGTTTTAATTATGGCCATGTTCAGGCACTCACAGCACTTAGTTAAGATGAGAGAAAGACTTCTTTCAAGGACGTACTAAGTGTTAAAACAAACACTTAGTAAGTCCTGAGTTCTTGGTGTAAAGGCAGGTCTGTGGCGTCAAAGTTTTGCCTTATGCCTGGAAAAAAAGTTTCCCTTCCCTCATCAGGAGGTATTTGAGAAAGCAAATTAGTATTGTGTATGTGTGTGTGTGTGTGTGTGTGTGTGTGTGTGTGTGTGTGTGTGTGTAAATGTGTTTTCTGTGAGACCCATACCGATTACCAGTACCATATTACTGAACAGATGTGGTTAGCAAGGCTGCTGACTCAAAAGGAAAAACGCTGCAATGAGATGAGCTGAGATTTTTTGTTTTTAAAGAAAGCTCAGAAAATAACAGCTAGCATGCAAATAAAAAGTCAAACTTAATAAAGATACTTTACAAACTGCAATGATACCAAATTAAATAAGACTCAGTGTTTAAAACAGAGGTACGTCACGAAAAGAGCAATGGATTGAATGATGTCATTGATGTCAAATGTTGTATATATTATATATACAACATATATTATATATATATAATATATAAATATATTATATATATATATATAATTTTTTTTCTCTCTCTCTCTCTCTCTTACACACACATACACACACACACACATTCACAAACACTTCCCTTCGCTCTAACAACTCTCCTCTCAGTTGCATGTCCATGGGTCTTGTGTATGCATGTCTGTATTTTGCGCCTGCATAATGGAGTGAAAAAGATTGATTTTCCCACATGGGGATCAATAAATTAACTATTCCTTTTCCTACACACAATCCTCGTGATAGAGCCGTCTGCCGTTGATCATGGTCAGACTTGCCATGGAGTGATGTGTGCTGCGGACCGATGTCAGACGCGTGTTAAAATGTGTTGGGCTCTGTGAGGAGTGTTTGAAGATCATACGACAGCAACAGCAAAGCTGCTGATTGAACTGCTTCTGGAAAGGTCCTGCTCAGCGGTAAAGGGCAAAGGGTTGAGTGAGGATTGGTGGCAGGATACGAGCCACGGCGCTGCACACAAAATGAACCATGAAGTGTCCACCTGGTGGGTGGGAAAGGGTTGGGGAAAAAATGGTTCATAAGATGGAGAGAGGCAGATGTGTATACTTCAGATATGAATCTTGCTCAGATAAAGATAAATATTAGGTATGCATGATATAATTATCTGAAATCATAGGTAATAGACTATCTGTCGATAACAATTTATTTTGAATTCTTCTGCAAAATATTTGAAAGGCTGTGCCTTGTGCAGTTTTGATGTAGCATACTTTACTGGGGAAAAATATAGCTGTTTCTTTACCTACATCACTTCACCTTTCTTATCACAGTTTATAACCTACGGTTTATTTTAGAATTACATTACATCAGTCATCTATCAATATCACCATGAGGAAGCAGGTAATTATTAGTTACCAGTATTGTATTGGCTGGAATAAATCTTTATTGCATCAGTAATAAAAACTAAACTACACACACACACACACACATATATATATATATATATATATATATATATATATATATATATATATATATATATATATAACAATAATATTGATGATATTGTGTGTGTGTGTCAATGATAATATTGTGTGTGTGTGTAGTTCAGTTTTATTACTAGTTCAGTAATAAAAACTGAACTACATATATATATATATATATATATATATATAAGAGACAGTATATATATTATACAGTAATATACTGTATGTCCAAACACTTACTGCACAAGCTTCTTGAGTTATTATTGCCTGTTTTTCATCAATAGCTTTCTCATTTTTTAACGTTTATTAATGAAGCGCTTGTTAAATTATCTACTGTTTATTAAAGAAAATATGACTTAGTGAAAGTATGACTTGTATTTTCCCTCCGCTATGCTCCTGTTCCACTGATCATTAATTGGCCATTACACACCTCATAAATTATTATTTAATTTAGGTATATGGTTAAAATATTACGCTACAAAGCTAAACTTATACATATACACAGTGTGAGGAATTCAAATGGCAGTAGAAGACAATTAAATATATTATAGACTATAAGCCCAGCCCTTTTTCCACTATAAATACAAATATACATATTTTTAAGTAAACACATACAGAAAAGTTACACAGTAATATTACACAGCAATATACATAAACATACTTTATTACAAATATAGAGAAATGCTTTTGTCTACCTGGGAGTAGTGATAGGAACGGTACAAGTAGATGACGTGACTGGGAAGCCAGCACACTGCAAAGAGACCAACAAACACCAGCACTGTCTTGGCCAAGCGCTTCCTCGATTCAACCTGTTGATTGTAGGAAAAATGTCAAAACCAAAGAGCAGCACTGTTGTATAATAGACATCAGTGTTTAATAGATATTAAATAAAATGAATGTTTAACTGTGTTTCTGCCACAAAAAGTCCAGAATACAAAGTTTTATGTACCATCATCACATGGTGGGCATTGGTATTGAAAATATTACTATGTTTGAGTAGTTTAAGGTCAATCAATGAATAAATAAAAAGACCTGTAATTACACACAAAAATGTCACTCACAAATTGAAATAATTTAAACATTTTAGAGACATGCTGGAAGAACTCAACCTCAGGCTATGATCGTGGTAATGACAGTTTTAACACTGGCCTGTTGTCTTGCGTGCACGTTCCCCTCCACAGGCAGGTTTGAGGCGCTTCTCATCAGGCTCCGAGCTATGAAGGTGTAGTACATGGATATGACCAGCAGGGGAATGACATAAAAAATGAGGAAGGAGGCCATGGAATGGATCTTCGGGTGCAGTTCCCCAGCATGGGGATAAGGGGCACAGGTGACAAAGCTCTCATTGGTGGAGGTGATGTTGAAGGTGTGGAGGTCAGAGAAGACGGCCTCTGGGATTGCCAGGACAAGAGAGAGGACCCAGATCAGCGCCGCCCGCAGGACAATGCTGGTAGTGGTGCTTGATGTTTGGATGTCCAGAGGCTTTACAATGGCTCTGTACCTGATAGAATATACACACATAAACATCAATTACTAGGTTATGTGTTCTACTTTGAGAAATTACATTGACTCCTGACTCTTCAAAAATGAAATGGTGACTTATTTCTTGACTTGCAGTGTTGCTTAAACCTGCAACACCAGATTTATTGGCCACCTGGGGTTCGTGGAAACAAGCCAAAAACAAAATATAGACATATTATGACCTTTTTTACTATATTACCTATTTACGCATCCAGTAGACACTGAGCAACATTATTTTTCATTTTGAGATGTTTCAGGGCACCTGGAGAATCAAAGTTCAATAATCATCGTCATTTTAGCTCTGTTTTTGGTCTTTACTAAGTCCTGGAGGAAATATCTTGCTCTTTAATGTTCCACTTTGTTCACTAGCTGTTTGCTGATGAGGCTGGGCAGTCCACATGGTATTTTTTTAGAGCTTTTTTGCTGAAAATCAGCTCCCTTATGCAGCCAAAGGGACTGATGAGACCAGGGAAAACATTAATAGTAAAATCTTAATAAAGACATCTGTTATGGTTGCTGTCATCTCGCCCTTGGTATATCTTTGTTTGTAGTGTTGTTTATGCAAATCAAGGTGTGGTCACGACTCCTGAATAGCCCCAACTGACGAGGTGTAGCCACCTGATTCCTCCCTTTATGGAAGCTTGGAGGATCAGGATTGGAGCAGCACCAACCCCGACCAACTAATCCCCAGTCACCAATTGCCTGCGTCACCATTATTTAAACCAGAACCACCTGTCCTTTAGGATGGCTTGTGGTTGTTGTGTTGAGCTCGCCTTGTTAGAATATGGTACCTTACTGTGTATGTTAACTCGTCTGTTGGTTGAGGTATTCAATGTTACATCGGCACTGGGCTTATAGCGAGTTCTCTTTTAGTTTCTTTG